>CM077088.1:75751189-75850770 GCA_039513925.1 Platanthera zijinensis | reverse complement strand
CTCCTTTTTTAGTATAACAAGTGTTTTAAGAAAAAAATTAACGATCGTCGGATTCATACCAGGAAGTGAATCCAACCACGCTCTAATACTAAACTAATGCATTCTAAAATTCAGACACTGCCTTAATTGGATTTTATTTTATTTTTCAGCTTTTTTTCTGCACTTTTTATTATCGTAATATCTTCTTGCAACTTTCATTTCTAATTTTGCAATTTCAATTCCTAGTGTAATCTCTACTTTCTAAGCAATTGTTATTTTTGATTAAGTTATAGAAATTGTCTCTTTTCAATTCTAATCTTTACTTCCTTCTTAGATTTAGAATTGCAATTATATTTATGAAATTTTATTCACAAACCAATGTTCCGATTTGCCGATAAAATAATAGAATATAATGAGTAGAAGTACTGGACAAGCCCCGTCAAATACGACACTTAATAATCCTAAATATCATATACTATAAACGATAGTTACACTTCCCTATAGTTTGTATAATTGGACAAATATCAATCTCAAATTTTACGTATCATTGTTCCATTTACACTTTTACTCATTTCTTATGGCTTTGATATCATTTATAATGACCCAGCCAACAATATATAAGGTATTGTACATTTTGGATAGTATATTTTAACAATACGATTTTATTGTTTTTATAGGTAGCCTGCAAGTCAGTGATCCTATAATTACTTCCATCAGAGCACACATAACTATGGATTCCCTAGCATAATTGCAACACTTGCTTTGGAAAGTCATATCTAATATTTGTAGGTCCAAATTATTATTTAAGTTCATTAACTTTTCCTCCAATTTCAATATGGAATTCTGTCCATTCGTGCAATTATGTTCACCTAGAAGTCTGTCATCCTAAAATCTTGTTAGGAGTTGTCTTCTTTGACTTCACTACCCTAAAAACACTCTCCTCCCTCATCAAACCATCACATAGGTGGTAACAGACCTGTCAACTTTTGCTTGGTTCATCTTTGAACCACATATTAAATTGAAGGAAGTGTGATTCTTGCCGAGGGACTGTAGGCGGCCCTCCTTCATGTATGCATCAAGGACCAGTTCCCATGATTGATAGAGGTATGGAAATTCATGTGGCATCAAAGCTACATTGATGAATCTTGTGGCGTATGGAAATTCATGTGGCATCAAAGCTACATTGATGAATCTTGTGCGTTATGTGCTGAGTTTCTTGTCGACTTCGCCGAATCGACAAATCCTTGTGTCAGCATCATCACCTTGCTTCCTTGCATCGTGTCAACGACTCCTCACAAACTCCCAATAGGTTATGTCTCCCAATAATAGATTCGGCGCCTCTTCTGTCGTTGTTGCACAAAGGATGACACATTGATCTAAGTGTCAAGTTCTATATAAAATAATTGAAGTTAGTCAATTACCCAGAGTCTTAGGTCTGTCTCCAGGGCAACACTGAAGATGGATACACATGGAGGACACTGTTTATTTGTTTCATAACCTTCTTCGTTAAGCTTAATTCTTCCTCGACTATTTTAGTGATGGCGGATCAATCACTATGGATCCGCCTCCGCCGTCCGAAAATGACACAGAGGAAAGGAGTGGCACATGTCATATGTTAACCATGTCAACCTTATGTAGAATAACATGGAAACAAGCATATTTTTATGGGCTTCCGATTGGGAGTGGATACACAGTGGTGAGAGAGAGAAGCCCCGAGAAGATAGCGAGCCTTCCTTGACCCCGCCTTCCTCTTGGTGGTATTGAGAGGAAGACGAGCTCGGTCGAAGGAGATAAGAAGAAGAAGAGGGGAAGCCTTGTTCAACCCTAACCCGAATTTAAGGAGAGAATATAAGAGAGAGTAAAGAGATATTTTCATGCTTCCATACAATATTGGTGTCAGAGGCATTCCCCTCTTCAACTGTTACATCCGACTAAGTCAAAAAATCCATTCTCCTCGAGAAACACGTCCGACCCATCGAATATGCACACCTACGCAATCCCGTCCAGCAATGCACATCTGACCTCCAGCGGGATATCGACTCAACCCAGTGTGATATCAATGACCCTTCCCCGAACACCTCTGTCAGGACAAGATCTACGCAGTGGGAACACTATGTCATTTAGGATCTGATTTCTAATAGATTCAAAATCTTTATAAAGGTCATGTAGAACGAAAACCATACACATATTGTCGATCTTCTTTAGGCTTCATTTGGTTTAGCGGTGGCGGTCGATCCGGCAGGTGGAAACGGAGTGTTCGAATCGGAGGGGGGAGGTGGTTGCTCCAAACGGAGCTTTTTGGGGCATTTCTCAAAGCGAGCGGGTGGAAACGGAGCAAACGCCGCCGAAGATTCATTTGTTTACCCTCCTTCCGGCGGCGTTTGCCCAAAACAGAGCAGCGAAATGCCCCAACAAATAGAGTCTTAGTGTTCTAGGATATCATTATAAGTCAAAATCATTCACCTCTTCCATGATAGACTGAGCTTTGTTGAGATATGACGGAAAATCATGATTCATCATTTGTGGGAAGATTAGTTTGTAAAACACATCATCAAATCGTTGAACACTATTAGAGTAAATAGTATGAGTCTTCCTTCATGTGCCGCAGCAGGTCTTGTAGGTTCAAAAGCAGACAAGTTCAGGTCAATAGATTTCCGTAAGAGAGGAACCAATTGGTAGTCCATCTTCCTCTGGTGTTTCCCACTCATTTGCACTTATATCTTCTGCTTTTGTGGTTAAATGGTTAGACATAACCTGACCAAGAAACCAAATCTCAATGGTAACTTGCAAATCCATGAAGTTTTTTGCTTGTGAGTTTCTCTAATGTTAAGGGCCATGAGACCTTTATTCAAGAGCGGGTAAAGGTTTAGTGCTCGATTTTTTTAGAGGGGGAATCCATAGGCATATACAAGATCGATGAGAACATAATTCTGGATCACAGATAAAGTCCCTAGATCAAGGAGAAGCAGGGGACTTGTTATGGAGTACGAAGAGATATTAGGTCGATGGAAAACGAGTGCTTGACAGAGCTAGGACGAAGCACTGGACAGCTAGATCGAATCTATGAAAGGATCAAGAGATTCAGGAAAAGATCAAGGCATTAAACGATTGATGAGTGGATTTCATATAGTGTTTTAGGCACCACTCCAGCTCATATGCTCATTCATTTCACTTCTAACTTATAGAATTTTCATTCATATTTCATAAATTACTAAATTGATACAGGACCAAATGCGGAGCTACTTTGGCTGAATTTCCAAAGAATTCAAGTGGATGAGATCTTCTCTCCATCTCATCCTCCAAATTATGCATTTTTATCTCTTTGAAGTCATTATTATGATAATTCTCACTTGTGTGTGCAGCTCATTCATCTCATCTCATCCTCCAAATTATGCATTTTTATCTCTTTGAAGTCATTATTATGATAATTCTCACTTGTGTGTGCAGCTGGTGGTCGACTCGAGGTGTTCTAGAATTATGATAATTCTCACATTGTGGTTGGAGCATATTCTAGATTTCAATATGAAACGCACAACCATTCGTGCTCATTGTCACAAACGATCATGCGGATTCACGACTTTCACCTCTGAAAACTCAAAATCTAAATAACGCTCGTGCATTTTGTTCTCGCACAAACGTGCGTGTTCAATTCACACGAGTTGTGTGGCTATAGAGGTTTTGCACGATCGTACGTTTTTTAAATGCGCACAAACCGCGCGAGTTAATTTGACTGCCAACACTCCAAGAAACAAAAATCTGAAACCGCTTGTGCGGTTTGGTCACGCATGATTGCACGAGCGTTTTTAGATTTTGGTTTCCTGAGAGTTGGAAGCCGAAATAACTCGCACAGTCGCGTGCATGTAAAAACGCACAATCATGTGAAACCTCTATAGGCACACCACTCATGCGAGTTGAACGTACATGGTCGTGCGAGAACAAAATGCATGAGCGTTTTCAGATTTTGAGTTTTCAGAGGTGAAAGTCGTGAATCCGCACATTCGTGCGGCAATGAGCACACATGATCGTGTGTTTCACATAGAAATGCAAAATATGCACCCAACGCCTCGAGCCGACCTCCAACTGCAAGCACAAGTGAGAATTATCATAATAATGACTCCAAAGAGATAAAAAAAAAAGGCATAATTAAGAGGGCGGTATGGAGAGAAGATCTTATCCACCCAATTCCATGGAATTCAAGCCAAACCAACTTCGCACTTTGTTCTTGTATCACTTTAGTATTCATGAAGATATGAATGGAAATTCCATAAATTAGGAGCGAAATGAATGAGAATATGAGCTAGAGTGATGCCTAAAACACTATATGAAAAAAAACTCATCAACGACGTGGACAAGGAGCTTTGGGCGATCACTCTCAAGTCAACAAGGGCTCTAGACGAGAACTCCCTGGACAATCACTCTCGGGACGATGAGGAGTTTCTGGATAAGTAAATCTCTAGACGATGATGACGAGGAGCTCTGGACTCCAAGTTCTTGATGATCGATTCATCGACTCGCGAAGCCGGAGCAGCTAATGGAGACGAGAGCGGCTAGGTTGTCACTATGATACCATGTGGATTTTTGATACTTCAATTAATTAAGAATTTACAACTATTACATGTCTATATAGGAGAGAGTAATTTATCTCAAAGTAATATACCCAATGTAGGACAAGTACATACATAAGTCTAATAATATATATAAACATATACTTAACAAAATAAAATGGCACTCCAACACTTCCGGTGGGCTGGAGCATTGGCACTATATATTCAAAACATACTACAACAAAATTGCATGTCTTCCAAAGGACTTCCTAAATAAATCTGTAATGAATTACTAAATTTTCACCTTTGGTTTAACTTAGAAAGCTCATTTTCATACCAACAACCTTTTGTCAAACCGAAAGACAATTAGGCTACGTTTGGCATGGTGGTGGCGGGCATAACACGGTTGTGATGAACCGTCGTTCATGAACTCCCGACCTCATCAAAGGAACTTCATCAACTTTATGTTCAGAACTAGTTTTCTTTTTGGTGGTCATAATCGTTGTCATGCTAAACATACATTCTATGATGTGGCATTTTTGTCCAAACTCACTGGAGTAAAAAAGTTGTGCCAAAAGGAGCCTTAATCTTATGTACTTTGTTAGCATATTGAAGACAATAATGCAAGTGATCTAGATTTGATTTGGAAATAGCTCAGCCCATAAAAAGTCAGCAACCGAGGATTAAGGAAAACACAAGAAAAAAAGGAACATTATGTCGAATGCCAAACTAGATTATTCTTACCAGAGATGACCATACGATTACGAGAAGTGATTAAGCTTCTCCATATTATAATGATATTATCTCTCTGCATATTTGGATACAAAATGCACAAAAAAGGTGAGCTCATGTACAAGGCCGAGCAGATGTCTCTCAGAACCACTCAAGGTATTCTCTCACTTAACATGGTATCAAGAGCATTGAAGTGTCTTTAGTTGTTTATTCTTGTCGATTATTCTATGCTTCATCCCAGTACGGACATACTTCTGTGAGCCTCACCGACCTTGTCCCACCTTCTTGGAACTGTCATTGGGCCTACCTGTGATTTCCACAAGCCTCAATGTCCACGTCCCACTTTCCTAGAGCAGACAGAGTGTTGCCTGGGAGATTTATTGTAGTCATTGATGTTATTTGTTACTCTCGTAAGCCTAACGATCTCTTCTCTAACAACCAGCTCTTGGGCCATATGGTACTTCCCTTGATATGGATGACACATTAAAGGCGCGTTAAACAATCTGAAAAGTCATGCAACAGTTCTAAACCACTGCGTGGGAAATAATTACAACATTGATTTCACTCATAGAGTTACACAAATTAAACGTAATGGTAGACAACTATCTTCTCTGGGCACAAACACTTCTTATCTTTAATGGAAATTAGATGAGACTTGGGTTTATCACAAGATTCAAACATGCTCCTATCTAGATGGATCCCTCTTACAAGGAATGAGAAGGAGAAAACTTAATTGTGATCAATTAACTTATAAGCATCATGGAACCCAATATTGCTAGGTCAATTCTTATTCTTCCGGACCACTAACCAGATATTCAAAAAAAAAATGCATTGCTAAGTTTCATAACTTCAAATTGAGCAAAACTTTATGACAGATACGAGTGACTTTGAGGGATACTATTGTAAATTAATCCATAAGTGGCATGAGATTGGCCAATATTATGATATCCATTTGTTGAGGACTACAGGAAAGAAGAAATTATGCAGAGATGGATCTTTGATATATTTTATGGTTTTCCTATTGCGCTAGATTTTTTTATGGTTCAAAAGTTGGGAATGAAGTATGCTCATGATTTTGAGACTAATGCAAATTATATTTTGGATAGATGCTAGTGACATAAATTCTCATTGTATGGGTATGAGTATGGGATATGATGAACCTAGAAACTGACATACAAAAAACTCCAACAATCATAATCCTTCAGAGTCCAAAAGACATGAAGATAAAAGTAAGATTAAGTGTCTTTTACTATGACAAGAAAAAGGGTATGAGAAAGAAAACATTGGGACTTATGCCCCCAATTTGGTTCCAATAGGATGGATAAGAGGGTACTGATGGGCGATTCGTCTGATCTCATAAAACTTTGTCTGATACAGTGGAAATAAAGAAAATAATGTTGTCAAAAATGAGAGCTGAATAGGAGTTAGCGGCCTTGCTAGTCACCATTGGCAGGCCCACTGCGAAGAATATATCGGGTACACACTCCCTGGATTATGGACTCTAGAGCCTTTGATCATATGGCAGGGGCATCTAGAGGGCTCACTTCATTCACTCCTTCCGATAGTGTTAGGCTTGTTGATGAATTTTTGATGAATCTGCTACAGTAGTAGGGGATTATACAAATCTCTCTGAAATTCCTCACATTTATGTTATATTTCCTACTAATTTGCTCTTTGTGAGCAACTTAACTAAAGAATTCAATTGTTTTATTCCCTCGTTACTTCTCGTGTCTTTCAGAACATAGTGAGCAGAAAAATGATTGGAGGGCATGAGTTAGATGCAATTTATATGATGGATGTTAGGCAGGCTTGTGGAGCACGAAAAGCTCCTAATAGTAATCGATTGATTGATGTTATGGCATAAAAGATATGAAAATGTGAAAGGATCGTGTGTCAAGCTTCGTAAGCTTGGAAATATTGTAGAACCACCTACTCTAATAGCTAGCTATAAGAGTATTAAATGTTTGATATAATTCATTCTAATGTTTTGACTTCTCTTATTTGCTAATGGATATTGTTATTTATCGATGATTATCCTTGCTTTAACTTGGAAAAATCTTAAGAAAAAGAAAAGTTTGTTTGTGAAATGTTTAAATTATTTTTTCCTTATGCGGACACTCAATTTGGACTCAAAGTCAAAATTCTTTGAAGTGACAATTTATATGGGGCAAACTCAAAAGTTCTTATGAGAAAATGAGATTTTTTTCAAACCACTTGTCAAGGAACTCCTCAACAAAATGGAGTGACTAAAGAGGAAAAATTAACATATTATTGAAACTACTAGAAGTTTGTTACCTAAGATGAAAATTCCAGAAGGATTGTGGATGATGGTGTGTTCATTGCCATATATATGATTAATTAGATGATATCAGACACCTTGGGAGGGATATGCCCCTTTAACATCTTAGAATGTTCTTTTATTCATTCATCCTCCTAAAGTGTTCGGGTTTGTAGCATTTGTTCACATTATTGGACATAACCAAGAAAAAGATGGGACTTCATGTTGTTAAATGTGTATTTGTGAGATATGTTGTCAATTTAAAAGTGTACAAGTGTTAATGCCCGCATTTAGATAGAAGGCTTATCTCCAAGGATATCACGTTCTCTTAACATACTCGATTTTGCTATAGAATATCAAAATTCCAGTAGATAGAGAAACAACGATTGATTATGATGTCTCCCCTGTCTACTCTTGTGGATGTCAACGAGACGGCGGCGGTGGACGCCTAAAGGGAGTCGATCTTGGAGTGGAGGATGAGGAGCGAGGCATGTATAGAGGCAACAAGTTCCTCTTGAGCCTCCAAGCGGCGGCTTAGGGCTTCGGTGGTCGCATCCGGAGGAAGATCTCTGGCCGAGGGTGTGTTGGGAGCCATGGGCTTGGATCGGCGGAGAGGGAGGGATTCACTGGAATCAAAGGGAACCTCTGGAATCTGCGAAACGGCTGGAAGCGGTCAACACTTACAGAAATCTGGCGGATCGGGGCTGGGATGTGGCTGAATCGGCGGATTGGGGCTGGGATGTGGCTGAACCGGCGGATCCGAGCCGGGATGCGGCGGAGGCTGCGGATTTGGACTGGGAGCCGACGACCAGCCGCCTAGGTCTTCCTGCGACAGATCGCGACTCAAAACATGGAAGGCGGCGGCTGATGATGGCTGGAAGCGAGGAACACCGACGCGAGGTGGCTGATCAGGTCCAGACATCGGAGAGCAGCTGGAAGGGGCGGATCCGGTTGTAGATCGGCGGAAGAGGGGCCCTGATGTCCCACAGTGCTGGAGAACGGCGAAAATGACGGATCAGGAATGGCGGAATCAGCGGATCGAGAACGGACTGAGACGTCACGGACTGGAGGCCCCGTGCGAAATTGGCAGAAACGTGCGATGCGGGATTCAGAACAGGGTTGTAGCGCAGTATCGACGATTGCGCACGGTCGCGGAGCGGAAATATGCACGGGATCTCAGAAATTAGCCTATAGCGGAATCGCACAGATGAACTCGAGCATCAGCGGCAAGATGACGAACGATAAGGCAGGTCAGACCAAATTGATACGATCCCGAGAGGAATCCGGCAAGGAGGCCGCGGCGGAGATGAGGAAGAAGAGGGGGGTTAGGGTTGAGAGCAAAACCTTAGGGAGCAGTTCTAATTTTCATTCATCCAAGGATAATCCCAAAATGAGTACAATACCCCTTATAGGCGCGGGGTGCAGATAGTGAAAGCAAATACAAATAAAAGTATACACATACATAATATGAAATAACGGAATGCGAATAGAAATAAAATAATCATGTCAGTGTCGCGTCTTCGGTCTCTCCTCCCTCCTCCTGACGGGCCCGTCGTCGTCTTCTTCTGCGTGTAAACCCTTCACGGCGTCTCGTCGATGAGTGCATGTCCCGTCGGCATGCAAACGTAACAGAAAAAATCGTCACCTCCATGAGGTCATGCGAGCCATTTTTTATCATAAATACGTACCCAAACAGTTCTGGAGTAATGCGGTCCTTACCGTCGCATATCTTATCAATCGTCTTCTCACACATATTCTTCAGGGAAGACATCCTACCATACCCCTTTATCCAAACCAACCTAGTCATTTCCTACATTTACGTGTCTTTTGGTGTGTTTGCTATGTTAGGGATGTTCTCCCCTCTATCTCCAAACCTGACCCACGCTCCTTAAAATTTATCTTCCTCGGGTATTCCCGTACTACTAAGGGATATCGAATTTCAGTGTTATTCTCCTGACCTCCTAGATACATTATCTCGGCTGATGTTTTCCTTGAATCTGGCTATAATCCTACCCTTCCTCATGGATCCACAGTTCCACACATACTCTTCCCTAAATCCCCGTCCCGAGATTGCAGTCCTTTCTCTGGATGACCTCCTGAGTCATCTTTGGGGCCAAGTTTAAACTCGTCTCCCTTCTGATAGCACATCTACGACTCCACCTCAACCTACCTCTTCCCCCAGTAATCTGATGATTGTTCCTCGGGAAGACCCTGTTAAAGCGCATATGGATAACTTGCCAGTCAGCCAAGAGCACCCATTATTGTACGGAAAGGAAGTTGTGCTTGTCAGAACAAATGACTATTTGTTAATTCTTACCAGGGGATTATTGGTTTCTCATACTGCCCTACACTCCACTCTGAATCAATACCACCTTCCATCTATAGTCATTGATGCCAAAACTCATCCTGGTTGGGCAACTGCAATGTAAGATAAGTTGATGGCTCTTCAACTTAATCACGTGTGGCACTTGGTTCCTTTGCTCATTGGGAAGCGGGTTATTGGATGTAAATGGATTTACTCCATCAAGGTCAATGCAGATGGTTCCCTTGATTACTTGAAAGACAACTTGGTTGTCAAAGGCTATGCATAGACTTATGGAGTGGACTACTGAACTATGATGAAACATTTTCCTCAGTCGCCAAGATGTCCTTCATTCACATTCTTCCCTCATGTGCAGCTTCTCATTAGTGAACCCTACACCAATTAGACAAAAAGAATGCATTTCTTCATGGTTCCTTGGACGAAGACGTGTACATGGAGCAACTATCTGGGTCCATTGTTGAGGAAGGGTGGGGGGAACCAAGGAGTGTCACCTCAAAAAATTCGTTATATGGATTGAACTAATCCCCCCCCACCCGAACATGGTTTGCCTGTTCCAAATCTGTAGTCACTCGGTGTGGTCTCACAAAGAGTACAAAAGACTCGTCTCTCTTCTATCATCTATCAGAACTCACCAACAATCACTATCATATGAGTGGTATATGTGGATGATATTGTTATCACGAGAAGCAACTCAGAAGGGATAATCAATCGCAAGTCATTTTTACACTCCAACTTTCAAATCAAGGATCTGGGCTCATTGCGTTACTTCCTAAATATTGAAGTTGCAGATTGTGCTAACACCATCTTTATTTGTCAACGCAAATATGTTCTCAATCTGCTATCAGATCTTGGAAAGTCTAATTGTGTCCCTATGGACTCTCCACTTGAACTAGGAGAAAAGGGTCTTATGTCGAAAGAAAATTATTTGATTCACCCAAAATATAACAAAGAGTAATTGTAAAATTGAACTACCTTACAATGACTAGTCCAGACATTGCCTATGCAATTAGTAAGGTCAATCAGTTATGGCAGCTCCAACTAACTCTCAATGGGAATTTGTACTTCAAATTATCTGATACATAAAGCAAGATCCTAGACTCTGAATATTGTACAAGAATCAGGGTCATTCCAATATAGAAGTGTATTGCAACTCTGATTAGGTGGGAATCTTAGCCACTGGAAAGTCAACCACAGGGTTCACTATCTTTATGAGTGAAAATCCTGTCTCTTGGAATACCAAGAAACAAACCATGATTGTCAGATCTAGTGCAGAAGAGCTATGTCTCACATTGTTGTTGAGATCATGTGGATTAGACAGGCCCTTTTTGAAATAGGGTACTCAGTTCAAGATCTCACTCATTTATGGTGTATAATCCAAGCTGCATACAGATTGTAACGAATCTAGCAGATACATTGAGGCGATTGTAAAACAAGCCGATAAAAAAAACAGTAAAACATTGAGGCCGAAACTGTTAGAGAAAAGTATAAAGCAGACTTAGTTCTCTGTCATGTGAATACCGGAGACCAAGTTGAAGATATTCTTATTAAGGGAGTTGCGGGAGTTCGAATGAAATTTATACATAACAAGTTAGGTTTGGGTGATACCCATGATCCAACTTGGGGGGAATGTTAAATGTATTATGTATTTCCGTATTCCCATTCGTAAATAATAAACTTGTGTGTCTCTATTAAGGTATCAAGTCATTCAATCACGTGTAATAGTATTCAAAAAAAAATTTGTATTGCACATATATATTCAACATTCAACACTAACCTTGAATATACTTTATAATAAAAAAAAGTTTATAAGAGAAAGAATGCCATAGAAAATTTTTAATGCAACTCTAAAAATAAAACAATAATGATATACATGGTTAAATAGGAAAGGTAAGCAAACAAAGATGAAAAAGCACCTGATAGAATCCGACGGAGTTGAAACCAAGACTTAAATTTAGAAGACCTATAGAGCATCCATTCAGAATTCCAAATCCCATCACTGCCCTTGGATCAAAGGGTTTATGTTCAAATAACTTCATCCATAATGCGACATGAAGAGAACAAAAGTCACCAAAAGATGCCAGCTTGTCAAGGTCGTTGCTGCATATCATATATGACAATATAGTTTTACTAGTTATAGCATTTTTGGTCGAAATTTGAACTAGTTTTATATGTGAGTTGAATAGTTTTAAATAAAATCAAAGGAAATATATGTCGCCAAGCTATAGAAGCCTTAAAGAAGAGAATGCGCCAACAGTGTCTCATCAAGATACAAAAGGTCACATTTGATAAGATTTATATAGAAGTTTAGGCTACTTTTAAGGAAATGAGTTCATATTAAGGATACATGTATATGAAGTAAACTGAGAATATCAGTACATCTACATTTGAAGTGAGGATATTAGACAAGATCACCGTGCATAAATAAAGTGACTGTTAAATAAGTTCTGACACTGATTCATTAGCTTGATAAGAACAAAAAAGAATTTTCGCTCTTCGGATTTAGAAGATCATATAGAATATTCATGCAAACAAAGAAAGCAAGTTTCAAAAGGAGGTATGATATAATGAGACAACAACAACAACACTCAAGTCTTTATCCCATAATGGTCGTGTTAACCCAGAAATCGGCGATCCCTCCCAAGGTAGCCAGCTCGCAAGTCGCGGCCTGCACCAGGAGGTCGCGGCCTGTCAGCCTTTCCATCTAAGGTGAGCGGACTGACTTCTCAGTCCGCTCAGTCCGCGCAGCTAGGGCGGTCTCCCCGGTCTGACCGCCCAAGTCGTGCAGTAGTCGCTCGTTCTGCAGGGGATGCGGACTGCTTAAGCAGTCCGCTCCTGCAAGCCGCGCGGTTAGATCGGATAATCGTGTGGTGGTTCATTCTTCCTCTCAGGTGCGAACTACTCAACTGAGTGGCGGACTCGAATTCCTATCCGCCCAGACCGCTCGCTAGATGCTCAACCAGTCCGCGCGACCTGCACCTTCTATTCGGCAGAAGTTGGCGGACTCAGTTTTCAGTCCGTCTAAGGGAGGCGGACTCACTCCTCTCACCAGCTCTCCAGCCCGCACATCCAGCGAGCTGCCCGATCAGCTGACCGCGGCGGTCTGCCGACCTCTCTGGTCAGTCTGCCAGGGTCGCCAACCCTCGTCCCCAAGCAAAGGATGCCACCAGCAGGCAGCCTGCTCAACCCGTCCGCCGCGAGTTAGGCGGGCTCGTTGCGCAGTCCGTCAGGTGAACCCCAGCTCGACAGCCGGCGATCTGCCTCCTCTCTACAGCGGGCTGGGCGGACTCGTTCTGCAATCCGCCAGCTAGCCCTCCAGTTTCCCGGTGTCCGCTTCTACCCAGCAGCGGGCGAACTCCTCCTCAGCTCGCACAGCCCAGCGCGAGCTCGCTCAGCAGCAGGGGAGGACTCATCCCTGTCCGCCAACAGCAAGACCAGCTCCAAGTCCCTAACCGCGCGGCCTGGCGCGGACTCAGCATTGTACTCGCACAGCTCACCGCCTCACCGGTGGTGACGTTACCAAGACCGTTACCTCCTCGGGCCTATAAATAGGCCCCCATACCTCTCATTCGGGAAGAGGGATGACACGGCAGAGGCGTCAAAATCCCGGCATCAGCTCCTGCTGACTCGGTTTCCCAGTCCGCGCGACCTGCTCCTCTTTTCTTCTCTCTGCTCGATCAAGCAGTCCGCCCGGCTAAGTCCAGCGAGCTGCCTGATCAGCTGACCGCGCGGTCTGCCGACCTCTCTGGTCAGTCCGCGCAGCCTATGGCATTCTCCTCTCCTTAGCCGCCAGCTTCCCCCTTTGTACCTTTTATTCTTCTTTCCATGTAAAGGTGCAACCTCAAGCTGTAACTTCAATTATAATCAAAGGAAAGCCCGTCTCAAGAGAGGCATTCAGGCCGCGACGGGCGAAGTCTGCTGTTGCCGCTGCTAGCGGCCCTCTCTTCTGTTTTTCTCTCTCGGTCTAACCATCATAGCCCAACCGCCAAAGTAACGTCTACTCGACAGCTCCTGATCAAGTTTCTTCTCTGCTCGAGCAAGCTTCTCCCTTGCTCCCTCAAACCTCTCCTCTATCCCCGCAACCCTCTTATTCACCTAGCTTGTGAGATCGAACAACCCGTTAACTGGGCGGTGTCGCATTTCGCGCATCAACAGTCGGCTTATGACATAATGAGAAGCTAGCAAGATTACAAACTTCATCTTCATCTCATAATATCCTTATCCCAATATATGGGGTAAGCTTTATGAAATTCTTCATCATCTCATCAATATCCTTATCCCAAATATATTGGATTGGCTTTACAAAATTTTCATATCCATCGTTCTTGTCGAGAACCGTATGAGATGTAATAGCTAAGCTAAGCAAATCATCTTGAGCAACTTTCATCACTATTATCTCTGTTCTATCCCTCTCACACTTAATCATTCAATAACAACTCTTTCTGATTTTCTTTAGTGCATTCTCTAACCTTCGTTGTACATGTTCAAATGACATAAGTTTATTTTTGATTATCTTATTTTTTATTTCTTCAACCTTCCACTTATATGACAATTCCATAATCTATTTTTTTGCCATAAATTGATCCAAGCATTCTCATTTATGTGACTTATGTCACACTAACGTAGATACAGATGATTTTTTTATTGTCAAACAGCCATACTCATTTAACATCATTGATGTAATTGTTATTTTATAAAATTTACCGTTTTAAGTCACTATGACATCCTCTTATCACACGGCGCTCCTGAGACAGGGCATTCTCTAATCCTTCGTTGTGCGTGTTCAAACCACATAAGTCTATTTTTTGTTATCTTATCTTTGATAGATGGATTCCACTTTCATCTTATATAATAATTCCATTATTTATTTATTTTAGTTTTGCCCCGCATTCATCCTAGTATTCTTCTTTTTGTCACACTCAACTAAGATATCAACAATTATTTACTGTCAAATACTCATATTCATTTAAAACCATCAAAATAATTATTTTTTTATAATATTCACCTTTTAAAGTCTTTATTGTAATATCTTATCACATAGCACTCATAACAGACTTCTCTATTTTAATCACCCACATTTAATTCTAGAGGTTATATCCCCACCTATATTCTCATTATACTAGGTACATAAGCATATCTCACCTAGGCATCTCTTTATTTTCCAAAAAGAAATATTGATAATTTTCAATATCACTAATACTAATTGCATAGATATACTTGATTTTTGTTCTACTAGCCTAAAACATTTTATCTCCTCAAAAATATCTCCATTGTAAAAAATTATGTCATTTGCAAAAGGCATAGAAACCTCCTCGATGTGGAATTTTTTTTGGAATATCACATAACAATTCAATTTACAGCACCATAACACTTGGCAACATCCTCAAGAAGATAATCTAGGTGGATTATCCATAGAAAAGGCCCCGAAAACCTTCTCCCAAACCCTTTCCAATGACTATCTAGTAGGGAAATATCTCCCAAAAAAATTTCCATATTTCTTGGTATGTTGTTTGACTTCCATCTTGGATGACTTAGAATGATTGTTGTAACTGTGAATGGGTATACTCCTTTGTTAAGAGTTGGATTTACATAGGCTATTTCGTCGTAAGGATGGGACATATCCACCTAAAGCTATTGTTAGTGGAATCCTACGTTTGGGATACATCTTAAGGATGGACATAGAAGTAATCGAACCACCTAAACTTTTGTGTGTCTTCAATCTTATTATCTTAGTAAAAATTCTTAATCTCCAATTCACCCTCTCCATGCTTCTGTTGTGCCATGCCTAACAAAGGAAAGGTGTGTAAACTCATAAAAGTTCTCTATGAATTAAAGCAATCACCATGAGCTTGGTTTGGTCACTTTAATTAGTTAATGTTTTCCTTTGGATTCTTACAAAAGTAATGCAAACTACACTTTGTATACCAAATGGAGGGGAGGAAACTTCTTATTCTATTTATTTATGTGGAGGCCATATTCATCACAAGATATGGTAACAAGAAATTGTTGATCTCAAGTTCAGACTTGTCAACAAATTTGAGATCAAGACTTGTCAACAAATTTGAGATCAAGACTTGTCAACAAATTTGAGATCAAGGATCTTAGAAACTTGGCACTCAAATATAACAATGATCCTATCATACCTCTAAACACCATCAGATCAACAGAAATGCCACTTTCATCTTTTCGTAATTTTAGAAAGACACTCATAGGAGTTTGGACTTATTTCTGATTCTCATACCCAAAACGCACGAGCATATCTTTAATAATTATTATTAAAATTACAAAATTTAAATAAGATATGTTCATATCCAAAAAAAACATCATGGATGCATTAATGCAAAAGAAAATCATTATTTTATTAATTGGTATATATGATAGGGAGCCAATTGAAGATATTACCAATTTTGCAAGACTTGTGGAAAGATTGATTCATTTCTTTCATAATCACCCAGACATTACCATGTTGTTGGGCTCATTAGCTAGTTACGCGTTTTCCTGTATCGCCATAATAAAATAGCTCACAGAATCCTCAGCTATGTAAAGGACATTGTAGAAAAGAGCTTCTTGTTTTCTCCATATAATCAAAGCAGGATCAAGGTCTATATGACTCATGCAGGGCAAGTTTGGTGAATGATAGATGCTCGAGTTTCTGGTATTGCACTTTTGGTGGCGCTAACCTTAGATGAATGAAAATAATTTGTTGTTGCTAGATCAAGTTCAGAAGGATTATTAGATTGATAGCCCTTAGAGATTGTGAAGATCTATGGCTAAGAGCTCCAATAGAAGATATTGTTTTATCCTATATTACTATATCGTGATGATAAGAGAGCAATTAGCATCGCAAATAATTCTATTTAACATGAATGAAAGAAAGACATCAAAGCAGCAGACATTTCATAAAAGAAAGAATATTGAAGGTATTATCTACACTTCTTTCTAATGTTTGAAGACCAATTAGCATATTTATTTATAAAGGATTAAGTGGGGGAGTGTTATATTTATTATTTTAGTATAAAAGGCAATTTAGTAATAGTCTTCCACACATGTACATTGTGTGATCCTATGATATTTTAGAATCTTCTTTTTCACTCTATAAATTCATTAGGTGGGTGGATGATTATATGAACAATTAAGTACTTTTCATCTAACATTTTATTCTCTCTAATACTCAACCTTTTATAATTAAAAAAAACAGGGCATGAGTTGAACACGGCATGGATATGGAAGGACCTTGTCCTTATGATATGGAAGAGATGCCCAAGCGCAAGCTTTACCAAACCAAGTTGTTTAAGCTCAAAGAAGGTTTATCCCCCCCCCCCTTATGCTCGACAACAAACTACAGAAACTAACCGTTCTTCTTGGTCATTTTCTCTAAAAAATAACCTTTAGTGATGGTTAACTCATGTGTTCCACAAGTAGGATATCTCTTTAGCCTTATCCATTCTCCACTTGCCTCCACTTTGTGCCAAATTATCTGTTCTCCTTCTCCTTCCATGTCTTTCCATTTCCTTCGTTCCACTACCTTCGTCCCCATTCTTCCAGTAAGTTTTTAGGCCTTCTCAATTCTTTATTCCCACTCCTCCCTAGCTCTTGCAATCTTCATCACTCTAATTTTTCTTAATGTTTTACCTAACCTTTCTCTGTTCTTTCATCTTATCACTATCAATTTTTATCACTTCCTTCATTATCTCTATGTACATATTCTTTTCTCCTCCACCACCCACCAACCAAGCACATACAAATTATGCCTCATAAGTTCCTAAATTTAAATTATATTCTCGAGGTTAACATTGCTAGTTTTACATCCACATCAAATTTATCATCCACTATCAATGCATTAGGGGTTCTATTGCAACAGCCTATAAGCATAAATAGGCAGTGCAGAATAAATTTCTAAACTAGGAAAAGAAAACTCTGCTTTGAAAATTACAACTTCAACCATCTCAACGGAAAATAACACTGAAAATATTTATTTGTGCAACCAATAGAACCAGCTTCGATAGATGGAGCACTCCAGAACTAAAGTTATGCTCACATCTTTTTATTTCACTTTACGTTTTTTATATTTTTTGGAAATTTTAATTTTTGGTAGTTTTGGGCATTTATGGCAGTACACCCATGTATGGTAGATATGTAGCATTTGGCATTATAGGCTTATTTGGAATGACCGATCAATAAGTCCTTAAATAAAAATGATAAAGAATAAATAAGGAATAGTATAATTAGGTCAACAATATCATCACATAAATAAAGATCACAAAAGAAGCAAGATATTATTCTGGATTCCATTCTAGATATAATTTCTTCTTTCATATTTTATCTCGAATACGAAAACAATATAAAGGGGAGAAATATCATTGTATTGGAGGTTGAAATTATGACTTGAAGACGAGGGCATCCCCTCTCCAAGCACTAACCAGACCTAGTCCTTTCCTCCCCCAACTAGCCTTGTTGTTGACATGTTTACAACCACTATTGGTTGTCCACACCCCTAGTTTTCAGGCATCGGCCTGTTGTCTAGACCCCAAGCTAGCCATCGACTAGTTGTCTAACCACCTTCCAAGCTCTCATGACCTCGTCCAGACATAGATACACCAACTTATTGTTGTCCATATCTAGTTCCAACACCCAAAACTCTGTCCAACTGCCTGTAAATATTCCCCACCATGTCAAGCCCTCGGTGCACCATTCGCCACTATCCAACCGCTTATTGTTTATTTCAGCTATTGCTACCGGAAATCGATTCTAGTTGTTCGTTACACACTTACACAACCCCTAGCCTTCATATTACAATCATACACCTCCCCCATAACCCCCCTAAGCTTTCTTAGAGCCAACTGCACGTATGATATGCATGCCTCGCCAACTATAGCAAGATCTATAGCATCCCAAATGGCCTTCATTGTCATAGAGCTTGTCAGCCGCTTACCGCAACGTATTTGAGCTCTCTCCTTGTAATAAGGTGTTGGGTAATATCTGTCTCCATCGCTTTTGTGCTTCGTGCTATTTGTGGATCCTTATGTTTAGTATAATTTTCACTATGATTGAACTTACATAGTAATTTAATTTCCTATTTGTTATTGTCTTTTACTTCAATACTATGTGTGGAAACTAAATTATGGAAAACTACGTTCCCTTATTTTGAATCCCTAAGTAGTCATCGGGATAGTGCATTGAGAGTTCATTTAACATTTCACATAGATTATTCTACAAGTAAATGTGCACGACTTGATTCAAATTGCTCTAAAGGAACCCTAAGATTGGTTCTTGTTCTGGTTCTACATCATTTACCCATCTTCAGATTCTAGACAACATACTAATTTATTTTGTTAAGAAAGATGGCAATCAAATCTACACAAGCACTCTGCAATAACATAATTTTAATTTAACTAAACAACCCCATGATACATATCAACAAATCATAATAAAGAAAACAATCAGAAAGCAAGTGAAATGAAAGTGTCTGACAAAGCAAACAAGCAGATTTAATCCATTAATACAACTAAATCGCAAGCATTATTGTAAAGTGTAAACTAAGGATCTCAGATCTCTCACCGAACATAAAACCGAGGGAACTGATAAGTGCCTTGTTGCAGATGACGATTGACACCGAAGAGACTACAGACAGCAACAGTGCGCCGATGGTACCAAGCTGAATGCGCTGGCTCTCTCCCATCTTCGTTCCTAGGCCTCACTGCTTCACACCTGCAATCTGCACACATCATTACGAGCAAATTCAATGAACAAGCACATAACACTAAAGCAAACAAATCGGAGATTAATTTCGCAAATCAATCTCACCTCATTCAACACAAAGCAAAAAACGTAGCGCGTGCAAGCACTGAAAATATGAGAACAGATTTCTCCATTTCTTAGATCTGCTCAGGTTTGTAGAGGGAAGGAGAAAGCCAGACTTCCTCCTCAAGATTCAAGGACGTAGTCTCTCTTCCAACACTTCTTATAATGCCTTCTTCACCCACCGCATTGAAGCTTTTTTTTTCTTCAATTTCAAGCGACCCACAGGAAGAGCGGGAGGTTAGCGAGAAGATAGAGAAAGATCTAAGAAGAAAGCAAGCTAACCTGTGATAGTGCTGGCCGCTGGGCTTTTTCTACCTTCGTCTCATATTTAATTATTATTTTTCTTTATAATCCTTCTCTCTAACTGGTATCGGCGTAAATGGGACGAGAAGGCATTTAAAAACCCCAATTTTAGCCATATTTTTGTTATTGGCAGCTCAAATATTTTTAAAGACTTTCCTTTGTATTTCTCTATTAACTAAAGGCAGCCCAACCCTAGCCCTGTGGAGTCGCCCACAGTTTCGCAGCTCGAGCCCATTACCGTTGTTTCGCCGCTCAATCCTAACGTCGAAGCTTTGCCCTTTTCCTCACCCTGACCTCCATGACTGCTAGTAAATCTGAATCTGATGATGAATGCTTGAGATTGTAAATCCAAACCTAGTTTTCATTTCAGTGCATGGATAGGGTTCCAAGTCCAAATTTTGGTTGTTCATCCTCTCCCTTGTCTCCAGATTTCAGTGAATCTGACAAGCCCCAAGCATCGCCCACGACACTGGCCGCATTCCATGCAAAGTTTGTGTTGTGGTAAAATTACTCAATCATTCACATAAATTGTGTTATTTGTGAATGAGAAGTGGTCATTATTTGCACTTTTTTGGTGTTTAATTTCTTTATGAATTTTTCTTATTGTTTGGTTTGTGATATTTTAGATTCGGTAGATCAAGAGGGAGAGCAAAGTTTGAGACCATTTTTTATTACGCTTCGTTCGGCCCTCAGAATTGGAATTGAGGAATTGGAATTCAGCCAATTCCAAAACTAGCGGGAATTAAAATTGGCTGAATTCCAATTCTGTTGTTCGGCTGCTGCGCAGAATTGGGCATCAAGCATTGGAATTGGACAATTCTGTTGTTCGGGATATAGAATTGAATTCAAATCTGGAATTGAAATTAATAGAACATAAAAACTAATACATAAAAATATATAGAATCTTCGAAGACATAAAATAAACTCAGAGCACATAAAATAATGTCTAAACAAAGTTCACAAACATAAAGTACACAAACCTAAAGTCCCCAATCAAAAACTTAACAAACATAAAGTCCACAAACAAAGCTCACAAACATACAGTCCGCTGAAATACTGCTAATTAAGTTGCATGCAGAGCCACTCCAACTTCAGATTGTCTGGCAAAGTCATGAATACCCCATACTTAGTGGTATCGTGAGAGAGTATATTCATGGTCTTAAGTAATTCATGCCTCTCCAAACTCGATAGATTTCCAAGGGCAACATATATGGCTTGAGCATGTGTCATATACGCATCTGTAGCAGTAGTGTATGTATGATCGTTCGCTTTTAGTCGTAGAAGTTTCGATTGATTTCTCCATACTACAATTAAACAATTAAACAAATAAACATAAGCTAAAATTGAACATTAAACAATTAAACATAAGCTGGAACAATGAAAAATTAAACAAATACTAAATATTGGACATCAAATCGTGTGTCAAACATTCAACAGTACATTAACATTGTTCAATCAATTAAACATTAAACATAGACATTGTCATGTCTTCATAAATTACATAGGTCCTCTACGAGTCTGATACTCATTAAACATATATATTGTTAAGTTATCTTTAAAATTGGTCCACACCGTTGTGTTTTGAATTTGATTGACCCCTTCAGGGTACTCATATAACTCTTCACGATCCACTGCCATTAACTTTGCATGCACCTCATCGAGTAACCAAACATCACTCTCCAATCTCCTCTCGACTAAAAGTTGTGTAAAATACAACATGCATTAATAATTTGTGTCTGTAAATTTGCGTTTGTTAACACCACCCTGTATGAATATATTAGCTAATTTGCATTAATAATTTGCTACTGTAATTTAATAAATACATGTACTTTAATGTCAAAAAAAGATGGTTGTTTCAGTATTGCTCATTGTTTCTTTAGTAAGCCAAAAGTCATCTATATTACATTTCTTTCTCGCGCATGACGTAAATTAAATAACTCTTTCTAATTTGTGGGGTTATTACCTTGTGTCGAGCACTCTTTAAGGTGATATCGTGTGGAACGATAATGAGCTAGAAAACCAGGGTCATTTGTATACCTAGCATCAACAAAGTAGTATTTACCTACACGTATATGAATTCATAAAAAAATAATTCTATGGTTAACATAAAAGGAAAAATATTTGTGGTTGATAATTTACGAATTGGTACACTGAATCGATCTAGCCTCTCCAAAGCATCTCGCAGAACTCTTGAATCTGAAGAGGAGCCTTCCCAACCTGGCATATATTTAAAAATTTCATGTTGTTATCACAAACACCGAGAACATTAGTCGTAAAGAGGAGTCTAACCATATCTTTTGTTGGCACTGTGACTTCAATATGAGTTCTATCTATGACACCGACGTAGTTCTCAACCCACCTCCAAGTGGATTCTTTCCTGGACTCAGGCAACTTAATGTAATCCTTGCCTATGTGTAGAATAGTACTTAGCACTAGACCAAAATGTTTACTGATAGTGTCTGTGGACCTCAAATAAGGAATACCCACATCCTGAAATTTGCACTTGTTTGCCAAGATATATAAAAAAGAGCAATGGATTCTTTTACCAAAACATATAAACTTTCATGAAGTACATTTTTTGCGCGTAAGATATCACTCAAGTCTCCAAAAGCAGGTCGACTCATGCGTAGCACACTGAAATAGTTGATGTTAGGTCCATTATAAATGCGATCTAATAAAACAAATCGTAATGCGTTATTAGATAAAACGTGTGCTAGTTCTTTTGGACTGGTATGTTGTGCTGCTACAGCTGCAACAAGCATTGTCAAGATTATACCTTTAGTAATGACTTCGAATTCATATTCAGAATCCGAGTCTAATTTAGTTTCTGTAACATTCCCGTCCGTCACATAGCATATAGCAGAAGGTCCGGCCTGGGCCCGACGCCATATACTACGAATAGTCGAAGGAGTTACTAATTGAAATCATAAACTATGTATACGCATCCTAATACCGAGTGTATTCTAGCGGAAGTAATTTAAAGGTTATAAATAGAACCCAACAATAACATGAATGTCCACTACCACAACTAGGAATATAAAATGAATACACAAATAGTCTTGGCCTTAAGGTCTTACATTGTTCAACTCAAATTAAAATGTCTTGCATACATCGTCACGTAGGCTGACCACACATGAACAATAAAATAAATAGGTGATTTGCTTTGCCCTTCATGGGCCTGCTTAGCAATTCTGGGCTCCAGACTGCTATATCCCGCTTGGCTCGGTTGCACCTGCACAAAACATTCTACCGCACGGTGGCAAACAATAGCAACGGTCAACATTAGCTGACCAAATTATAACGACCCCACCACTCACCCGGGGTGGCGGTGCTCCTTCCCTACAGACATTAGTATAATCATATATTGGCAATCAAAACGTGCAACTTAAGCACCATTCGCCACAGACATTGGCGCAAATGCCCAACGCCCCGTGCTCTCAGGGCACATTCTCGGTGCACAGGACCACAAGGGTCACACCACCGTTCTTTGTGATGATCAACAACGTTTGAGCTTTCAGTCTCACAAGGGCCAAGGCTAGAGACAATGCCCCAATGCTACGACAAGTCATGTGCTTTACACATTGACCACTCCAAGTCGACCGACAAAGGGGAGGGTACAGTTCAACCATATCCCATGTTAAAATCGTCCGGCTCGCAGGTGTGACGCGAGTTAGCATCCCCTTTCCCTTTTTCGCATGATCCATAACTCTATAAGGATCCTAGGCTAGCACTCATGGCTACCAAAGCTGAGGAATTTAAGCTCACGCTCCACAAAACTGGCCCCCAGATCTTCAAGAGACAGGCTATCGCGGCCCCCAGGTCTCACAAGACAGGCCTCACAAAATAGCCCATAGGTCTCCCAGAGATAGGCTTCAGCAAACGGCTACAAGGTTTCCAAGAAACATGCCTTAACAAAAAACACAACGCTCACTGGCAGCTACCGCCGACGGTAGCGCTACCGCTGTACGGTAGGGGGATAGACTATTGATTCTTCCCCCAAATTGGGTGTTTTCCTGAAGTCTACATCCAGTATTCTCAATGCAGCCATCTGCACACCCCGCAACTCTGAAATCTATGTGATAACCACAGAGTCTTCTCTAGCATACAAAATATACAAACATCACCAATCCAGACCAACCTGTCTGGATGGGTTTCACACAACATGCCTATTCCATACTTCGATTCTGGATCTAAATGCAAAACTAAAAGGGATACACGGATCTACCTGTCTGGAGAGCCACTTCCATGTGTTCGTGTAGTGTCTACCCTCTAATGCCAAAAGAAAGGACTTCACATGTCCAAAGAAGAGGATCGTTACCCTAGGAATCCATTTTGGCGCCATAAGAGAAAATCTAGACGGTTTGAATTGACCGCTCTGGCTTTGCCTCCGTAGATCTGAACTCACCTTGCGAATCTGAGCCTTGAATCCTTTCTGGATGTAAGATCTCCTTTCCGGCGCTACTGCTCCTCCTCCAAAAGATCTGGCCGAGTTCTCAACTCCAAAGGAAAATGAAGTGAAACGGCCAAACCATCACTATAAACAGAGCTACTGCCGCATGGTAACTAGCTACCGTCGCGCGATGCAATCAATCAACGCCTCGATTCGCATGCCACTACCTAGGCCTCCAACCATAGGTCGACACGTGGCCACGCCATTACAGCTTCGCTATCAACGCGCGATAGAAAGCTAACGATTCGCGGTAGCTAACGATGGTTATGACACGACCGCTTCAGCTACGGCCACGTGTTAGTTACTACCGCCACGCGGTAGAAACCCGAGAGCTCGGCCAAATAAATGGCTAACATCGGGCTGTAAGAACTTACCGTCGCGCGGTAGTCCAGGCGTTGAGTCACCTTGCCTCACTCAACGCTCTCAACGCCTGGCACTACCGCAACACGGTATCATCCTACCGCCGCGTAGTACCCTCTCTTCTTGCCTACAAAATTTTGGGGTGTTACAAATCTCCCCCACTTAAAGAATTTCGTCCTGAAATTACATATTGTAGGAAAAGTGAAAGTATCTAGCGTCTACCTAAATCACCTATAGGGGGTGAATATGTGATGTTTGTGTCTTTTCACAGAATAAAAATTACTTAAAAACAAGCACACAAACACCGATATTTATAGTGGTTTCCCGAGTTGGGTACGTCCACTTTCCCGCCTCGTCTATCTACCACGAAGGGCTAGATTCGACTACTTCACCAAACTCAGATTTTCACAATCTTACACCTCGGAGCCACAACTCCTATAACTCGGAGACGACACTGCTACCACTTGATCCACAACTGGATCTACGACTCGATCCACAAACGGATCTACGACTCGATCCACAAACTAGATCTATAACTTGATCCACAAACCGGATCTACAACTCGGAGAAAATCTCCTACAAAATTAAATGAATATTACAAAATATTAAATTCACTTAGACAAGAATTGAGATCTTCAATCCGTCATTCTTAGAGAATAATAGATCTTGAAAACACTTGGAGAACACGGAATATATAGACTTGGAAGATCTTGAATTTAATTTTCAAACGACTTGATTTGGAGGAGTATAGATCTGTAGAGAGAGAGAGCAATCCAGTCATGTATGTCGAAGAAGATGAATCGCACTGTAGTCGGTGGCCGATCAGAAGAATCGCGATGCATATAGTAGTCGGTGGCGGACGGACGGTTTTCCGATTTTAGAATGTTTTCAAGGTTTGAAATGAGAGCAAAATCACGATTAGATGGAAAGGAAATATCCCCTAGTTATTTATAGAGATATCATTTCCAACGGTTACAAGAAACCTTCAAAAAATGAAACCTAGAATGTACTGTGCATGGCCAACCGAAACCCGAACCAGCGATTTAAAAAATTCGGAAAAATGACCTTAGTCAAATTTGTGGAGTATTGCCGAGTATCATTAGTATACTTGCTGAATGGTCTTATGATATACGACGAATTAGACTTAGACAAATCAGCTCAGGCCAGCCATATACTCAACGCAAAAGCAGAGAATCATACTCGATGAATTCGTCGAGTATCAGCTGTATACTCGATGAATTCGTCGAGTATCAGCTGGTATACTCGACAAATTCATCGAGTATAAGCTGAATGACTCAACGCTCTCAAAGCCATGTCAAGGAATATTCGACGAATGAGACTTAGAAAAATCCAGAGAAGTAGCGTCGAATAGACTCGACGAATTCGATGTATCGTCTAGTATATTCGACGAATTCGGTGAGTATCGTTAGATACATTCGACGAATTTGACGAGTATACATGATGATACTCGGCGAATTTTACTTGACGGATTTTCCAATTCTCAAAGAATTTGCCATGAGTATGAATGATGAATTCGACGAGTGTTGGAAGGGATATACGACAAATTCGACGAATATGAATGAGCATACTTGATGAATTCGATGAGTATTCCTAGCCATACTCAAAGAATTTTACTTAGGCAAATTCCTGTCCTTCTGATTCCAAGCTTTGGTCCTTCATTGATCCTTCTCCTGTACTTGGGATATAAGTACAACCCAATATAGAGATTACATGTGAGTCAACACATTGGCCTATACAATGAGAGATTACATTGTATAGTCATGTATTTATTGATCCACTGTAACCTGACATTAGTGTGTACTTAGCAATGAAAACCTGCAAGTACATAACTCAAAATAGCAGCATCAAATATAGTCACAATTCATTTTAGCTTAACTGGAGCCTTTTTCAAATCTGGGTTATTGTGAATACAATACCCAACAATCTTCCCCTATTTGAAGAAGTCAGAACCCTATAAGCTAAGGTGAATTGTACATAACAAATAATAAATCATTTAGACTTGAAAAGATAAAAGAAATTAAAAACAACACGCATTCACAGTGAACATAGAAATTATATATATATATATATATATATATCAATAAAGTTCATAGTTTGGGGGGGGGGGCAACCCACAACACTCAACACATAAAACATGATATATGATTATTGGGTATGCTTGCTCTGCCTCTTCAACCTCTATCTTTCAAAATAATCCCTTAGCTTCGGAAAGTACTTTGGAGGGGCTGGAGGCATCAGATCAGCATTCTGATTGTTTCTAAAATGTATTCTTCTCTTTGTACACACCAGCTTGTACTTGTTCCATTCTTTTTTATTGTAGTGGTGCTGATGTTTTTCACCACCAAGGTCGACCAAGGAGAATGTATCTAAGATAATTCCTCTGGATATAGGGCTTCAAACCTCTTCCATCTCTCTGTTTGGATCTGAGCTGACTGCCGACGGGCATTACCCATATCTTCTTCTCTTGTGCACTTGAGAAGTTGGAATTCCTTCAACAATTTCTACCTTTGGAGCCTTAGTAGCAGCAGCAGTATCAGCTTGTGTGTTTGCCCAGTATTAAGAGAAATCCTCAATAGGATGAACCTCATCACCGCAGGCACAAAAGGTACCTGAGCTTCCTGGCCTGGCCTACCAAGGATCTCCTTGTGTAGCCATGAGAAGTTGTCAAAGTTGTAGTCATTTACTCCTTTGAAATTTGCTAACATCGCTTCCTCAAGCGCATTTACCTTAGCGACCACCTTAGCTTCCAAGTTCTTCTCCCCCTTTCTGACTACTTTAGCCAAAGCATTTGCATAAGCTTGCATACTATTGTCATAATGTGCCATCAAATTATTATGAGCTTCAATCATAGTTTTGGCATTACTATCAACATTGCACATAACTTTCTGATTGCTCTCTAGTCCTTTCATGACAAAATTTACCCCTTTTCATCTTGAATAAATCAGGATTCTAGCTTGGCATCTAGCTTGTCGAATTTGACCTTAACCCCAGCTAGGCCGTTGTTCAAATCTCTCTCCATTTCTTTCTCCTTTTTTAGAACACTTTTCATTGAAGAATCAAAATATGCCTTCTGCTTAGCCAGCATTGCTTCTATGCTCTACAAAATTGTATTATTAGCAGTAGAACTTGGGATATCAGGGATATGAGTGCTAGGAAGATCTTTACTGGACGACTCATCAATCAGTGATAAATTAGCTTTAGAAGTTGTAGCACAGTCTTAAGCAGGAATCAGATCAGGAGTCTGCTCCTCCACATCTCCTTCCTCATCTAAAAGAACCACAACCTCCTCTATAACAGCTGGAGGTGCATCTGGCATCTTGCCTACTCTTTTCTCAAGGTTGCACATGAGCCTGGCAACCTCAGTAGCAACTGATATAGAGGGCCTAGTCTCCTCCCCCTCAGAAGATGAAACAAGAACAATTTCTGGGAGAGGGACAATCAGGTTCTCCATTACCATTAGTTCACTAGCATCAACAACATCTGTAGCAACAACATCATTTTCCACATGTATATTATCTCCAGCAGCATCAACATCATCCAGGTCATCTTCAGCAGCAGCAGCATCCTCAACATCATCACCATTAACCTCATCCGCAACTTCCTCAGGCACTAACTCTTCAACAGCAGTCTGAGCCATCTTAACAACCTCTGTCATCAGATTCTCTTCCTCGACAACTATTGTGTCTGGAAATGGCACTGACTCTGGAATCACACTCAAGGGCACTATGCTAGTGGCCACTTGTATTTCAACTGTCTCCCCCTCGATTCCTGTACTCAAACTCTCAAGAATTCACTGGGGTGAGGAGTAGGAATCCTGTCCACAAGTACTTGCTCTACCTCCTCCACATGCAGGTCTGGGGCTCCCCCTTGCCTGATTATCCTCTTATTCCACTGTGAGAATATAGTTGAGTCGATCTTCTTCAGATGATGGATAGGCACGCCCTTGGACATATCAAACTTATCTCTGTCCATCTGATTCAAGTATAGACTGAGGATCTTTCCAAAGTTAGGTGTGCGGAGGCCGTATTTGATCTTCTCAAACAGTAGAGCACCACAATCAAGTCTTTTTTGCAGATGATGGCTACCAGGGTCTTGAACATCTCAGTAGAAAGGTAATCGTGTGAACTGGTTTTGCACAACAACACTTTGCCCATGATGTCTGATAAAAGCTTGCCTTCATCATTCATTCCTTTGCGCTTAACTGCTTTGGTACCTCGGGGAAGTCCAAAAAATAGGAGAGCTCTAGAGAAGTCATCATCGTCTAGGTTGTCGGCTTCTTCACAAGTAGGAAGCCGCAAGTACCTTGAGAGGAGTGACGTTTTCACTTTGACTTTTGTCTTTTGAACTTTTCTCTTGATGACTATATCTTCATGACAGAGCTTGGCATTATGGAAGAATTCGAGAACTTCATTGTCTAGAACCTTGCATGGATGTTCTAGGACAAATGAGAGTCCATCGGTCTCCAGCATAAGGATAATATTATGGAATTCATTGGAGGCTGAGGCAAACCCTGTGCGAACTAACTCTCCATCTCCCAGCAATCCACTAGTGCTTCGAGGAGCCATGGAGAATCAAGAAAACTGTAATCTAGATTACTATGTTGTTGTTGCTTGTCGTAATCGGTGAGAATAGAGCTCGGGATCAGACCACTGGAAGGATTCGTAGGGAGACATTTTGCCTTACTGTCGGCTAGGGCTGGAAGGCTTCCACAGACTTAATCAAAGGAAGACAAAGTGCAGAACGCCGGATCTACTAGAGTGAAGAAGTCGGAGTTCGATTTCGCGGGAGCCGAAGGGTCGCGAGTCTGTTTTGGCGAGACGGCTCGAATGTCGACGAAATGTGAAGTGCGGTTTCCCCCTTTAATTATATTATATATATAATTTTTAAACTTGACATAGAAGGCGCATACTTGGAATTTGCGGCTCTTCAGATCCAATATAGAAATGTAGAATTTTGCCCTAAGTGAAATTCGACGAGTTTCACTAGAGGTCGAGTCAGATTCGGCGAGTATCACATGAATATCCAACAAATCCGTGACTTAGGCTCCGATACTAAATGAATTTGCCTTGAGACAATTTTCTTCCTTTGTGTAGCATTTCTTGAGGGAGTTCTAGCTTGCTTGTCCTTCTTCATGAGTCTATCTTCAGCATGCCTAGTTCCGTTTTGAAGAATAAGAACTTGGCCTCGTCCAGCGGCTTCGTAAAGATATCTGCGATCTGCTTATCCGTCGGGACGTAGCTGAGGGCTATATCCTTGTTTTTCACATTCTCACGAATGAAGTGATATCACACCTCGATGTGCTTTGTTTGGCTGTGAGAGACTGGATTATTCGCGACTGCTATTGCGCTGGATGAGTCACAATACATTGGAATCACTTTAAACTTCAAGTTATAGTCTTCAAGTTGATTCTGGATCCATATAAGCTGTGCGCAATAACTACCCGCAGAGATATACTCTCACTCGGCCATAGAAGTTGCCACACAATTCTGCTTCTTACTGCTCCATGAAATAAGCCGTCTTTTGAGGAATTAGCACGTCCCAAAAGTGCTTTTCCTGTTATCTCTGCTTCCTACAAAATAGGCATCTAAAAACCAATTAGCTCGACATCATTATTTCTCGGATACTATAAGCCAAGATTGGGTGTACTTTTCAGGTATCTTTAAATTCGTTTTGCAGTGACGTAATGAGATTCCTTTGAGTTCACCTGAAATCTAGCGCAGATGCATATTGAAAACATTATATCTGGTCTACTGGCAGTGAGGTAGAGCAAGGATCCAATTATGCTTCTGTACTTGGTTTCATCAAAAAGTTTCCCTTTCTTATCCTTGTTGTAAGACCCCCCTTTTTTTTCTTTTCTCGACACCGGGGTCTTAGCCCAGAACTGCCGCTTTGCGGTGGCACCGACTCATGGGAAGGCCACCACTACAAAACGTCAATTCTGCCGACCCTTTTCGATCACAAGAGAGAGAAGTAATTACACATAAATGTAAACAAGTCAAAAGAAGCAGGTATAAAAGTTAAATCACATCTAGTCCATCAGTAGATAATAATAGAAAATAGATAATAGAAGTACTGCAAGATACGGTTCAGATGAAACATAGATAAACGGGCTCGAGCCCGGTACATCAAAGTCATCACTACAAATCACTCATCGCAGAACTATAAAGGTACTAATCACTCACGGAGCTGGCCGCAGGTGCACCAGTGCTAGACTGACCCACCTCCATGCGCACCGTACTCCGCTGGTGCTGGTCCTTGGACTGCTGGTCCCTGTCTCTGAAAGTCCACCTAGTGTCAACTACTTACACCTATGGGGGGGGGAATAGGTGTCTTTGCAGCGTATTTGCGGAATTAAAAGTTTTACCTGCACAAGAAAACAAAACAACACAGCACAGAAAGTACACAAGTAATTTATAGTGGTTCCCCGATTTGGGTACGTCCACTTTCCCCCTTCGACCTATCTCCCAACCAGGGATGACTCGGTCACTTCACCAACAGGATTGAAATCCAATCCTTGCACTAACGGAAGGAACCCTTCCACACGTAGGAGTCAACACTCCCACAACACGGGTTGCACCCAACCCTACAACTAGAGACCAATCAGTCCTTTACAAAGAATAGAAAATAGCTTGTAAGAAATACAAACAACGTATGGAGACTAAGGTGTCCCTCTTCGTTCGACAACGTGTTCTTGAAGTCAACGAAGAGTCCACAACCCTAGATCTCACTTGGAGAGAATCTCCCCGAGACCGGCGGCGGCGATGAGCGGCGGCAAGGCTCTCGGTGTTGGCGGCGGCAACTGAAGACAACAGCAAAGCACTGGAGATCCAATCTTCTTAGCAAAGTCGGCAAGGTCTACCAACGGTCACACGAGGATCGATCGTCTCGATCGATTCGGACGGGAAAAGATTTCCCTATCTCAAATCAAGAGACAAAAGATCTCTGGATAGACACGTGAGACGCTGTGCAGGACTTGGCTTCTATCACCGAGGATCTGTAGGAGATCGAGATCGGCTTCGGTGATCGGCGGCGGCGACGGACGCGGAGCAAGTTCGCGAGATTAGGGTTAGTCGGCCGCTCTGTTTCGTATATCGTCTGTGTCTCTCATACTGTACACAAATACCGGAGTATTTATACAATAGGTCAAGAGATGACCGTTGTGGGCCCCACCAGCAGTAAGACCAAAGTCCGGTTCAAAATCCCGCAGATAACGTGGACCGGTCAAGACAGAGTCGGAAAAATACCCAAGTCAAATTCAGCGAGAATCGTGGGTGATTCTCGACGAATCGGCGAGAATCACTTACGATTCTCGCCGAATTCTACTTAGAGAATTCTGGCTGCACAGGTTATAGAGGCCGGGGAGAATCGGTGTGAATCACCTTGGATTCTCGCCGACTCGTCGAGAATGCAAAGTCATTCTCGACGAATCGGCGAGAATCACTTGGTGATTCTCGACGATTCTTCCTTGGATGATTTTTCTGACTGCGTCGAGACAGCCAGCCCAACCCGGCGAGAATCATCTAGTGATTCTCGACGACTCGTCGAGAATCACTAGTGATTCTCGACTGATTCTCGACGAATCGGCGAGAATCACTTAGTGATTCTCGACGATTTACACTTAGACGATTTTCGTCTTTCAACCCGTGAGATGGTCTTTGGCCCATCCTTGCTCCTTGTCTGCTCTTGCTTTATCATAGTCCTGTACTTGAAATTAAGTACACCCCAATAGAGAGAGTGCACGTAGGCCAACACACTGATCTGCTCAACGAGGGATTACGTTGCACAGACCCGTGTATATTGACCCACTGCACCCTGACATTGGTGTGTACTTAGCATGGAATAACTGCAAGCACAACTAGAAATATTTCATCAAATACATTGTCTATTTACCTTAGCATGTTCAGGGGCTTCTTCAAATCAGGTGCATTGTGGATACAATACCCAACAGTCTCCCATCCGGAGCTCCTGTAATGTTGTGGTTCGAAAACCATTAGTCATAAAGACTAAGCCCTATCATCCCCTACCCCTCCCCCCACGGCTCCTAAGCACCGGGCGGAGAGGAGGAAAGGGAAGCTACAAAGGTGGAGAATAATCAAGCAGATGATAGGGGAGTTATTCTAACAACTAACTAGAACAAAGTACAACTAGCAATTCTACGGCAGTAAGTAATAAAGAAAACATGTAATAAGTGGTAGATATATAAGAAGGCAGACAGAGAACAAAAATAAAGAAGTAAGTAACCTTAACTTATATGAATGCCCATACAAACTTATAAGTTAAGGGGTCTTCTGCAAGGCTCCCATCGTATAAAAAGTCTCATACCGATTTATACGTTGGGGTGTCAGTTGTATGCAAATATGAGTGTAGTGATATGCTATGCCATGATTCATGCAAGTGCAACTCACGCACACGACTCTATGCGCACAGACCTTTAGTTCCCCCTGTTCGGGCAGCTAGCTTCACTCCCAGGAACCTCAGTAGTGGCAAATGGAGACAGTGGGTCGGGCCCCCCACTCCTAGGTGGGTATCCACACTACCGGGCCTAGCCCTTCCGTACGCCCCTAGAGGAACACAACCTAGAGTATCCGCGTACTACTGCTGGCTATACCCACCAGACTTTCTTGGCTAAGTGTCCCACACCGCCGAGTCAACGTACCGATGCTGGTGTGAATGACAATCAGATATCGAAGACCCACCACCTTTACTCTGTACTCCAACCCTCGAGCCCTCGGCTCCCCGGACTGTCCCGTCCGTGCATCTACCTTCAGAGCTGCCGTCTGAATGGCAACCAAAGCAACTTATTCTACCTTCCTAGCCACCGGGGTGTGTGTATGTGCAACCCTAGTTATACTAGTTGCTCTTTAGATTATTATTTCTACAGTTTACGTTAGCCCAGGACTGCCCCCAGTATTCCCCGTGAAGGGCTCTCAAAGGGCACTAGGAACTATGATGGTAACTGAAGCCCACCGTTCCCTTTCGCAAGGCACTTATTGTTATTGGTTGATACCCATTACCCGATCCCTTTTTTTAAGTTACGTTAGATCTAGCCCTAGCGTATTAAGACTCTTCCACTCCTACCCGGGGTGGACGATCTTTTCGTCGTTTCCCGTACGCCTCTTAACCTTAACCAGTCTCACACTCTACTTATCCTGACCTCCAATAATGTACTTAAACTTAGCTTGCCCTAACCAACTAGCAACTACCAAAATTCCATCTCCCAAAGTTCATTATCCGCTCTAGTTCAGTTTCCGTGGTTTTACTATATGCAGACCATCCTAAGATACGTGAGGAGTATAAAGGGAGGTACTCCAAATTGTCTTCCGAATCTCCTATAATATTTACTGGAGGTCTATCGTGACATAATATAGCTAATACCAAGATTTCCAAATTTTCCTATTTATCGGGCATTTAATTTATTTATTCTAAGATTCCAAATGCCCTAGTATGAACACGAAGTGCACTAATGAGCCAACAATAAATCATCATAAAATCAGTAAAAATCCTATGAGACATTTAAACAGTAATTCCAAGTTTTGAGAAATTCCAAAGGTGTTTAGGCCTATATTTCCTAATTTACCAATTTAGGCCATTTCTACTATATTATGAAGGAAGTACTGTAAATATGTATCCAAAAACCCCGAGAAAATTATAGAAGCTTTATGGTGACCTAAAACCATCAGAATCCAAGTACCATAATTTTTATCAAACATTTGGGCTCTAAAACTATTTTAATGTAAAGTACCAACTTTCCTAGCTTAGAGAAGGAGATGCTATTTGTAATCATCTAAAATTCCATAGAGTAACTAGCATAACTTTAAACACCCACTGACCAAATTTCATAATTTTTCAGACAGTAATTAGACATTATTTGTATTTTTGACTCCATGTCACAACTAGTACATCAAAGAAATATGTACCCAAAATAATCAGTTAAAATTTCCAAGAAAAATACAAAAAGTATAACATGCTATAAGATGCCCTAATCCAAGATTTCATAACATTCCAGTGAACAGAAATTCCTGAATCATCAAAAAAAATATCTAGGACACAACTAGGGTTGTAAATGAAGTACTGTATAAATTAACCCAAAAATCTCAACAAAATTATATCATGGCCATTTGAACCAGAAAATCACTTTGCCCAAACTTTACTTGATTTGAAGTTCATTAGATAGCTTAATAATTCAAATTAAAGTTGGTGACCTAAACTAGGGTTAGGATTTTAGGTGGCCTGGATGTCTCCAAATACCCTAAAATTTTGTCCAGAGAGCTATACTGGCCATATGGTTTTCTCCACCAAATTTTAAGTTAGTCCAAGGTCATTTGACCCCATGACCTTCACAACCCCAAAAACCACCATTAAGGGATTTTCCCTAGGGTTCTAGGGCTACCCTACACCAAACCACCCCAAACTCTCTTGGAAGGTGTGTCATGCCCTAAACAGCCTTTGGAAAAAAATATCAGCCTCTGTTGAGGTGATATGACCACCCAAATACCAAGGGAGGTGTTTGATCCTAAATTATCCTATAAGGATCAACCTAGGGTTGGACACAAACCTAATCAAAACATCTCCAAATGAGATGAAATTTTTACCAGAATTTTATGATAAACCCAGGGACCACTTACCAAAATTTGGGAGGGTTTGGAAGTCATTTAGCCATCTAATTAAATTATGCTAGGATTATTGAATTTTTTCTAAAAACTATAGAAAAATATTTTCCAAAAATCCTAATTTTTGGATAGCACTTAGATATAGGTAAGATTAGGCCACACCCCAAATTTCAAGTCATTTTGATGACTGGATTGGAGTGGGGAATTTTTCTAAGGTCAAGACAGCCCTATGGATAGACCTCACCAAAAAGTGTGCTGTGGTCTAACCAAGACTCCAAATCAAGTGAAATCAATTTTGAATTAAACTAGACTTCAAGGGATACATTTTCTATGTTAACCACTTTTTATGTTTAAGCCCTTACGGGTAATAATTTTCAGTTTAAACCTAGTGCACAGTAAAGGGAATTAATTCCTAATTATACAATATATAATATAATAAAATGCTACTGTTCATCTTCTTCTTTAGCCCGAACCAGCAACCAAAAAAAACTTGAAACCTGTAGCTTTTCTAAAGCCATTTCCTGGACACCCAGCCATCTCCCTGGCCGGCCGACCACCACCACCTCCTTTGTTGAGGTGAGGGCTACCGTCGGCGGCGGCACGGCCGCCGGAGAGGCGGTTTCCGGCGAACCCGCCACCATGAAATTTTGGAAAACCATGGAAACGCTCACCCGATCCGGCTCTTTTGAGCCCGATATCTCTCCTAATAATTTCTAAGATCTATCAGCAGAAGAAGAGGGAGGGGAGGACCTTGTTCGCGGGCTGGAGGCGTGCAGACCGTCAGGAAGCCATTTGCGCGGTGGTGGTGTCGCCGGAAATTCTTCAACAACAAGGGGAGGCTCGAAAACTTCGGGTAACAACTGGGAAAAACTCCCCCTGGGCCTTTAAAGGTGTTTAAAAGCTTGGGCAAGAAGGGGGATCAGCCAAAAGCTGGTGGCCATTAATGGCCCATAAAATCTTGGCTCGGCCATGATGGAGGGGGGCTGAATCGGCCCTATGACAGCTGGAGGAGGGCTGGAAATTCCTCCTCTCCCTGAGTGGAGTTGAATCCAGCAGTTTCAGGGGAAGGGAAAGAGTCATGGCATCAAATGCCATTGATGGCCGTGACTACAAGCTTTCGGCCATGGCCGCAACCGTCCTTTTGCAAAACCGGCGGTCCACGTGGCACAGCATGACTGGTCAACTTAAATTAAGTAAAACTTATCAGGTCTTTTTGGAGAAGACGGCTCACTCCTGAACCGGCCCGGTTCAACTAAACCAGCACCCAGCTGGAAATAAAAAAAATGCCAGAAAAAAGTCTAAGTATAATGGCGTTGAGTGAGCTCAGCTCACTCAACGCCATCAGGCTACGGCGTTGAGTGAGCTCTGCTCACTCAACGTCATTCCAGACTATGGCATTGAGTGAGCTCAGCTCACTCAACGCCATCCGTATTATGGCATTGAGTGAGCTCAGCTCACTCAACGCCATCCGGATTATGGCGTTGAGTGAGCTCTGCTCACTCAACGCCACCCGGAATTTGTCTTTTTAGACGATGGCGTTGAGTGAGCTTAGCTCACTCAACGCCGTCCAGGTTATGGCGTTGAGTGAGCTCTGCTCACTCAACGCCATCCAGACAACACCAAATGGCGTTGAGTGCAGTCAGTGCACTCAATGCCGTTCAGCTTATGGCGTTGAGTGCACAGTGCACTCAACGCCATCCCGCCTGACCGTTTACGGCGTTGAGTGAGCTAAGCTCACTCAACGCCATCCAGTCTACGGCGTTGAGTGAGCTCAGCTCACTCAACGCCATTCCTGCCGACACCAGATGGCGTTGAGTACAGTCAGTGCACTCAACGCCCTTCAACCTATGGCTTTGAGTGAGCTAAGCTCACTCAACGCCATCCTGCTTATGGCTTTGAGTGAGCTAAGCTCACTCAACGCCATCCAGCTTATGTCTTTGAGTGAGCTAAGCTCACTCAACGCCATCCAGCCCACGGCGTTGAGTGAGCTTAGCTCACTCAACGCCATTCCAAGGTCACGGGCGTGACGGACCGGTCACGGGCGTGTCAAGCCCATGATGAAATTTCTGAGCTCAACGATCGTCTTCCTGAGGTCGACGATCGTCGAAGGGGTCACGCCCTAGGTCACGGGCGTGACGGACCGGTCACGGGCGTGACGGACCGGTCACGGGCGTGTCAGGCCCATGTTGACATTTCTGAGCTCGACGATCGTCTTCCTGAGGTCGACGATCGTCGAAGGGGTCACGCCCTAGGTCACGGGCGTGACGGATCGGCCACGGGCGTGACCACCCCTTGACTCGAAATTTTTGTCGATAATCTTCAATTCCTGGGTTTCCTAAGGTTCTGTTATGACAAAACCACCTCCAGGGGTCTAGCCGGAAATGGGATGTTACACTTGTTCAGAGACATAGTTGAACCCATTGGAGTCCTCAGAGAGGTTGCGTTCTCCATTCCAAATTTATTAAGAAGCTCCTTGGTGAACTTTGTTTGAGAGATGAAGATTCCATCTTCAGATTGCTTTACCTGAAATCCTAAAAAATACTTCAGCTCTCTCATACTGCTCATTTCAAACTTCCCTTGCATAGGTTTGGAAAACTTCTTGCAAAGGTTGTCTTCCGTAGAGCCAAAAATAATATCGTCAACATAGATTTGCACTAGCAGAATCTTGTCTTTTACTTCCCTAAGAAATAATGTCTTGTCTATCTTTCCTCTTGTGAACTTGTTCTCAAGAAGAAAGCTAGACAACGTCTCATACCAAGCTCAGGGAGCTTGCTTTAAACCGTATATAGCTTTCTTAAGAAAATAAACATTATCAGGGAAATTGGAATTTACAAAACCTGGGGGTTGCACTATGTATACTTCATCTTTCAGATTCTCGTTTAGGAATGCTTACTTCATGTCCATTTGGTAGACGGTGAAGCCTTTGAGGGCAGGATACACAAGAAACAACCTGATCGCCTCGAGCCTAGCCACTGGAGCAAAGGTCTGGTCGAAGTCGATCCCTTCTTCTTGTCTATATCCTAGAGCTACAAGCCTGGCTTTATTCTTGATAATGACTCCACTTTCGTCCAGCTTGTTTTTGAAGATCCACTTGGTGCCGATCACGTTCTGTCCCTTGGTCCTGGGTACCAACTCCCAAACTTTGCAACGTTCAAATTGATTGAGCTCCTATTGCATTGCCAAAATCCAAGAAGCATCCTTGGTTTTCTCTTCAAATTTCTTTGGCTCAACCTGTGACAGAAAACTTAGATGCATAATCTCATTAGCTGTACCTCTTTTGATTCTAACACCGTCGCCTGGCTCTCCAATTATTTGATAAACTAGGTGATCTCTTAGGTGTCTGAACCCTAGATTTCTTGCTCTCCCACCAGTAGGTTCTGCAACATTCGGTGCATCCTCTAGAGGTTGAAGCAATTCTTCCTCTAGCGGTTCTACATCCACCAAGCCTGGATCAATGATCTTGATCGAGTTTGGAGCTTCTTCCTTGACAGCTTCATCCAAGCGTAGTTCCTTGAACTTAGTACCTGCATCTGCACCAATAACACTAGACGAGTTGCTTTGGAGCAGGTTTGTCTCATCAAATATAACATTGATTGAGTCTTCTACCACCAAAGTTTTCTTATTGAAAATTCTATATGCCTTACTATGGCTACTATAACCTACAAAAATACCTTCAAAACATTTTTAACTAAACTTTGTGCGATAATGCTTCTCATTATTAAGTACAAAGCATTTACTTCTAAAGATTCTAAAATAGGACACAGTCGATTTTCTGCCCTTCAATAGCTCTTAGGGGGACTTACAATAGCTTTTGTTGATAAGTGCTCTGTTTTGCATCTGACAGGCTGTGTTGACTGCTTCATCCCAGAAGTACTCCGGAGGTGAAGCGTCGTTCAACATAGTTGTACAGGCTTCAATTAGGGTTCCATTCCTTCTCTCAGCAACTCTACTTTGTTGTGGAGTATGCGAGGAGGAAAACTCATGAAAGATACCTTGACTTCCACAAAATTCTGTCATGCAACCAGACTCAAATTCTGTTCCGTGGTCACTTCTGATTTTGACCACTGAGTAGTTCAATTCATTCTAAATTTGCCGGACAAAATTTGTGAATGTGTCGAAGGTGTCTGACTTGTGTTTCAGAAAGAATACTCAAGTAAAATACGAGTAGTCATCAATAATTACTAACGTGTAGACATTACCTCCTAAACTGTGAATAAGCATACGACCGAATAAGTCCATATGAAGTAAGTATAAACTTCTTGAAGAATCTTTTTTAGCGATGCCCTTGAAGGTAGCCATTGTCTGCTTACCCATTTGGCATGAGTGACACAGACTCTCTTTAAGGCACTTAATGCTGGGGCTTCTCGCACTAAGTTGTGAGAAAATAACATATTTATCGTTTTGAAATTAATATGTGCTAATCTCTTGTGCCACTGGTCACAAAGAGACGCACTATTTTTTGTAAGAAAACAGATTGGTATAGAATTGTCTAAGCAAAAAAAATTTAAACAGAAAATATTTCTGCTCCGAGTGCTTGTTAAGACTGTCTCCAAATTTGTAGATGACTTTATCAAACACTTGTCCTTGCAGAACTCAACGATGTAGCATTTATCACATAGCTGACTTATGCTTATAAGATTATGATGTATTCCTTCAACATAAGACACGTCTGTGAAAGAGACTACTCCATTGGAGATCATACCATAGCCTTTTATAGTTCCCCGGTCAGACCCTCCAAAGATGACTTTTGGTCCGTCTTCGACTGGGGTGAAATCAAGCAACAGGCTTCTTGTCCCGGTCATGTGCCAAGAGCATCCACTGTCTAAATACCAGATCGGATTTTTGTTGGCCTTTGGACATACCTATAATGACAAATCACTTTACCTTAGGAACCCAAACATATTTGGGTCCTTGGTTCCTAGTCAGCTTAACACCACTAGGAACATTAACTCTGCGAGTGGTCGGCCTCGCATGGTTAACTTGTGGAGTTACAAAATTAGAAGGGTTAAACCAGCAATTTACGCTAAAATGACCAATTTTGCCGCAATACCATTAGTCAAACTTGTTGTACCTTCTCTTGTACTCATGCTTTACCTTTTGAACATGAGGTCTAGCAGGGGAAACATACTTGGAGGTGGAAGCCTCCTGATTACAACATACACATGGCTTCTCCATCTCCTTTGCCTTAGGTATAAGAGTTTAGGCTTTTGGTGCCCTCATATGGTTATGTCCATGATCGTAAGGACCATAACTCTTGAGTTCACTCTCTTCGTAAGGTGCTTTGAAAACACTGGCACCATTGTCTCGGGGTCGGGTTCATCCCTAGTATCGCTTCTTTGGCTCTACATAAGTAGGCCAAGCCAGATGACCATAGGATGGCTCAAGGTCAAACTTGTTTGTCGGGAAGATTACCTTCCTAGACGAGGGTTGACCTAGAGGTGCCTTCCCCTTTTCTTTGGCACTGGCTTTCTTAGCAGCCTTACCTTTTCCAACTACGTGGCCAAGACCACTACCCTTCTTTAGATCTGAGAACTAATCAATGAGAGAGAGAATAGTCTTTGACTTGGAGTAACTCTCAACATGTTTTCTCTCCACCAGGAGCTTTTCTTGTAACTCATCAAGATATTTCTCTTTTAGACTTAATAGTTCAGCCGAACTTTTCAAGTCCTCTTGCAAGGAGTGAACTTCACTTCTAAGAGGAGTCAATTCTGCAATTTTCTCCCTCAGGCTTGATTCCACTACCTTGAGAGAAGCAATCTCTTTTGCTTGCTTTTTGACTACCTTTCGGCATTTGTCAAAAACCTCCAAAAAGTTCTTATGCTGAACCATTAACTCAGACTCACCCTCTTCAGAAGAATAGCCTTCATGACCATTAGTGGACGTTTCCGATTCTGAGAGTAGCGTGTGCGAGTTTACCTTCCCGCGATACTCAGAGTCACCAACTTCCTCGTCGCATTGAGCCATAAGCCCGAAGGAGGCTTCCTCATTCTCTGAGATGGACTCGCTTGAGTCGATGTCACTAAGAGTCTTGGACTTCTTGGCGACGAAGCTCTTTTCTTCTTTTCTTTTGTCATTGAAGAATCTTTCCTCCTCTTTCTTGGAGCCCTCCTTCTTGTATCACTACAACAAACTGCACCTGTCGTAAGGACTGAAATATAACTAAAATACAGTTTGTTACTAATAGCTATATTTAGTAACAATTTTTTTTCTGTTGTTAGCAAAAAGTACTTTTTTGTAACGAATATTTTATATTTTGTTACAATAATAATTAATTTGTTACTATAAATATAAGTATTTGAAACAACACTAATGTTACGTTACAAATAGTAAATTTTTCTCACAATATGTATCAATTGTAACCACATCATGAAAGTTTTTTGTGACAAAGAGATTTCCTTAATATTAGTAATATTTTATTATTAAAGTTTTGTTATAATAAATATATCATATTTTATTATCAAATTTTGTACTATTTTATTATCAAAGTTTTCAATTATTTTTTTTAAAAATAAATTTTTTTAAAAAAATAATTTTTTTTTGTATACTTGCAACAGTAGTACCCCGCCTTGATAGTGTTTTAACGCGATGACACTCATACTGCTCGCAAACATCCGTACGCGGCTGTCGCAAATATGTGGTACTATTGCGACATGTGTATTTTTGCACGTGCGGGGGTGGTTTGCGAGCTGTGCAATGTCATCACGCTGAGACACTATCGAGGCGAGGGTAATTAATGTCGCTCGGGGAACTAGCGATTCTATGTTTTGTTAGTATATCGAGTGTTCGATAGCTAGCATTTTTGGTCCGTGAGAGCATTTTTCTCCCGAGCACGTGCTTTTCACTCGGACGCACGTTTTTTTCGCGAGCACACGGTTTTTGTTTAATCGCACATATTGCACTGTTTCTTTTTTGCTCGGGAGAATACAAAATTTTGCAAGTGCACGTTTTTTGCTCGGGAGGAGCTAGCGTTTTCTTGCGAATCATATTTAATTTTTTTTCGGACTCACTTTTTTCGTACCAGTGCTTTTTCGCAATTGTACCCGCGCGACAATACCACCCCCGCCTTGACAATGCTCCAACGCGACGACGCTCTTACAGCTCGCAAACATCCACGCACGGTTGTCACAGACATATGGAACGTACTTATGCGAAATGAGTATATATTTTCGCGCTCGGGCGGGGTTGCGACCTACATGAGCGTCTTTGTGCTCAGACACTATTAAGTTTAATATAAAACATTATATATTAAATTTTTTTATATACAGTTTTTATGAAAATTTATTAAAACGTGTATAAAAAGTTTTTATAAAACTTTAACTTTTTATAAAAGTTTTTATTCCTCTCTCCCTCTCTCTCACATGAATGACATATATGGAGAGAAATTTCCCTCCATAAAATTTTGAACAAAACTAAAATAAAAATAAAAAATATATTAATTGTAAAATTGAATGCAAATATGACATTAATTTTTTAATATAATTTTGGAATAAAAATAAAATCACGCACGGACTCACACACACGCAAATGCACTCTCGCGCGCACGCAAATGCACTCAGCACGCACGACAATGCACTCTCGCACGCACGCAAATGCACTCTCTCGCACACACAAATGCACTCTCGTGCGTGTAGTTTTCCTTTTTTTGCTTGAGAACGCGTATTGTGTCGGGGTTCATTTTCTCTAGGAAGCAACTTTTTAGCAATAACACGCGTATTATTTGTAATAAAATCTCACTTACACAAAAAATAGAAATTGAATATTTTGATATATAAATGAATTGGCTGTAGTTAGAAGAATAAAAAACAATTGTAACAAATTTTTCGTTACTGTTGTTTAATCCATGGTAACAAAATAATGTTTGTTATACTTTATTGTAACAAAGTATCTTTATTTTTAGTGAGGAAAAAATAAAATATTTGTAAAGAAATAATGTTTGTTATAATTTATTGTAACAAAATAAATTTATTTTTAGTGAGGAAAAAATAAAACATTTGTAACAAAATAATATTTATCGTAACTGATTTTTTGTGAGGAAAAAAAAACATTCGTAACAAAATAATATTTATTATAACTAATTTATTGTGAGGAAAAAACTGTTTTGGGTGAGAAAGTATTGTTTGTTATAATTAGGGGTGTGCAAAAATAATCGAAGAACCGAGAACCGAACCGAACCGAGTGGTTTGGGTCAGTTCTTATGTGTCACTGTTCGGTTCTGGGCCCAAAATTTTCAGAACCGACCACTTGGTTCGGTTCTCGGTTCTTACACTCGGGTACCCAGAACTGACCCGAGAACCGAGTTATTGAATTTATGTATCAAAAATTTATTTGTGATGAACAAAAAACTTTTGAAAGAGATTGATGAATAATTAGCTTGATTGATGTATATTTCATGTGTAATTTTATAAACTATTTGCTCACGTTTTGATAATATTGAAATTTTACTTAATTGTTAGAATCCTTAAATATGAAATGTTGTATGATGATATTATTAAATGTATTTAATAATCTAAGAAATCTTGATGATTTTGGAGTCATGCAAGTTTAAAGTTTTTTTCTTCAATTTATAAACATTTGTTTTTTATAGTACAACATATTTACACCCTAAATTTAAGGAACCGAGAACCGAATCGGAACCGAACCGATATTTCCGGTTCGGTTCCGATTTTAGAATTTAGAACCGTGGGTCGGTTCCGGTTCCAAAAATTTGGAATCGAACCTATACAGGTCGATTCTTGGTTTTGAGTGGAACCGAACCGAACCAATCTGAGTTGCACCCCTAGTTACAATTAATTTATTTGTAACGACACGCATACATTTGTTACTTATTGTAACGATTTAGGTCCTTACTATAAGTACAATTGCACACAACGTCAGAGGAAGAATGTTTGTTCAGTTTAGATTTATACTTGTCCTCTCGGTTGTAGCTTTTTCTGGAACGATCACCATCACGATGAGATTTCCTGAAAAATCAGATGAGGATGACTGATTCTTCATCCGCCTCCTCTTGCTGAGCAGTTTCTTGAACTGCTTGGATATTAGAGAGAACTCTCCATCTGATAGCTCAGAGCCAGATGTGCTAGGCTCAGAGTCTTTTGGGGTGTCAGGAGCACGAGTCCTCACAGGTGAAACAACTTTGTACTTTCTTGAACCTTTAGCTTTTAGGGCCACCGACTTCTCTTTGTTGGAAGTCTGGCTGCTTTGCTCTTCCTTCTTTCTGGTGTTCATTTGTAGTTCGTAGGAGAGCAATTTCCCAAAGAGGTTCTGAGGGTCAATTTCAGGTAGCTTCCCAAATTCTTTGATGGCTATGACTTTGGTGTCCCAGTCTTTTGTCAGAGATCTCAAAAATTTTTCGTTGAGCTCACCATTAGTGAAAGTACGACCTTAGTTCCTGAGGCCGTTTACAATCTTAAAGAAGTTCTCGAAACTGTCAGCAATACTATCACTTGATCCTTGCTTGAATGCTTCGTATTCCTAATTCAACAACGATCTGCGGTCGTCTCTGACTTCCTCTGTCCCTTCTATCTGCACAACTAGGCATTCCCACATTTCTTTGGCAGATTTACGGTGGAATAGATTCTGAAGCATTGAGTCGTCCAATGCACTTGTGATGATGTTCTTTGCCTTCTTATCCAGGGAGACCAAGGTAATTTCATCCTTAGTTAAATCCATCATCTTCTTGGGGATCATGACTACAGGATTCAGAGCTGATGGTTGAGTCGGTATGTGGGGTCCTTCTTCCACAATCTGAAAAATTCTTGGATCAGCAGCTTCCATAAAGAACCTTACTCGTTCTTTCCACATGGGAAAGTTTTCCTTTGTGCACACTGGTAGCTTCATAGAAGACATGTCTTTACTTCTGTCCATGGTTACTGGACGGAATCTCTTGACGCTAGAATAAGGATCTTGTTCAAGGTGTGAACCTTATATCGAACAAAACGCCCCTCTGATACCAATTAAAAGTATCTAGCGTCTACCTAAATCACCTAGAGGCGGTAAATAGGTGATGTTTGTGTCTTTTCGCGAAATAAAAATTACTTAAAAAAACAAGCACACAAACACCGAGATTTATAGTGGTTCCCCGAGTTGGGTACGTCCACTTTCCCGCCTCGCCTATCTACAACAAAGGGCTATATTTTGCTAATTCACCCAACTCAGATTTCCACAATCTTACACCTCGGAGCCACAACTCCTACAACTCAGAGACGACGCTCCTACCACTCGATCCACAACCGGATCTACGACTCGATCAACAAATGGATCTACAACTCGATCCACAAATCAGATCTACAACTCAATCCACAAACTTGATCTACAACTTGGAGAAAATCTCCTAAAAAATTAAATGAATATTATAAAATATTACAATTACTTAGACAAGAATTGAGATCTTCAATCCGCCGTTCTTCGAGAATAGTAGATCTTGAAAACACTTGGAGAACTCGGAATATATAGACTTGGAAGATCTTGAATTTTGAATTTAATCTTCAAATGACTTGATCTGGAGGAGTATAGATCTGTAGAGAGAGAGCAATCCAGTCGTGTACGTCGAAGAAAATGAATCGCATTGTAGTCGGCGGCTGATCAGAAGAATCGCGATACGTACAGTAGTCAGCGGAGGACGGACGGTTTTCCGATTTTGGAATTTTTTCTAGGTTTGAAATGAGAGCAAAATCATGATTAGATGGAAAGGAAATATCCCCTAGGTATTTATAGAGATATCCTTTCCAATGGTTACAAGAAACCTTCCAAAAACGAAACCTAGAATGTACTGTGCATGGCCGACTAAAACCCGAACCAGCGATTTGAAAAATTCAGAAAAATGACCCAAGTCAAATTCGTCGAATATCGCTGAGTATTATTAGTATACTCGCTGAATGGTCTTATGATATACGACGAATTATACTTAGACAAATCAACTCAGGTCAGCCATACACTCAACGCCAAAGCAGAGAATCATACTCGACGAATTCATCGAGTATCAGCTGGTATACTCGACGAATTCGTCGAGTATTGGATGAATGACTCAACGCTCTCGAAGCCATGTCAAGGAATATTCGACGAATGAGACTTAGAAAAATCCAGAGAAGTAGCGTCGAATAGACCCGACAAATTCGGCGTGTATCGTCTAGTATATTCGACGAATTTGGCGAGTATCGTTAGATACATTCGACGAATTCGACGAGTATACACGATGATACTCGATGAATTTTACTTGGCGGATTTTCCAATTCTTAGTGAATTTGCCCTAAGTACAAATGATGAATTCGACTAGTGTTGGAAGGGATATACGATGAATTCGACGAATATGAATGAGCATACTCGATGAATTCGACGAGTATTCCTAGCCATACTCGACGAATTTTACTTAGGCAAATTCCTGTCCTTCTGATTCCAAGTCTTGGTCCTTCCATGATTCTTCTCCTATACTTAGGATAGAAGTGCACCCCAATAGAGAGATTACATGTGAGTCAACACATTGGCCTACACAATGAGAGATTATATTGTATAGTCATGTGTTTACTGACCCACTGTAACATGACATTAGTGTGTACTTTGCAATGAAAACCTACAAGTACATAACTCAAAATAGCAACATCAAATACAGTCATAATTCATCTTAGCTTAATTGGACCCTTCTTCAAATCCGGGTTATTGTGGATACAATACCCAACAAAAAGAAAGAGTGTTAATACTATGAAAGTATAACTCAAACAAAAAGCTCGGGAAACTCCGCCTTCATGGTTTGTTCCCGCTCCCATGACAGCTCCGTGTACAACCCCATGTTCGTCGAAGGGACTCAGGCAACCAGACGGGCCCCCCTGACTCGCGCATTGAAGGGTTGCCCAAGCGAGCCAGCCTGGCTCGCACCCTCCTAGGTGGGTCGGCCTGTGCTCTCCCGGCGAGTCAGCCCTGCCCACGCAGCCTTTGGCGGGCCAGCTCCTCCCACCTCTCCTAGGCGGGTCGGCCCTCCCTCTCCCGGCGAGCCATCCCTGCCCGCGCCACCTTTGGCGGGCCAGCTCCTCCCGCCTCTCCTAGGCGGGTCGGCCCGCCCTCTCCCGACGAGCCAGCCCTACCCGCGCCGCCTTTGGCAGGCCAGCTTCTCCCGCCTTTTCTAGGCGGGTCAGCCCGCCCTCCTGGCGAGCCAGCCCTGCCCGCGCCTCACGCTGAGTGGAAGCATTGAAGGGCTACTCGCTCGACCCCCGGGGGGGGGGGGGGAGGATTTTTTACTATTTTGCCCCATTGGCCTGCCACTAGCCAGTCAAAACAGCGGGGTCTCGCTGTTGACAGACCCAGGTGGGCTGCATATAGCTGTTCAGAACAGCGGAGTTCAGCTGTTGGCAGGCCAGCCCGAGGAGCTTTTGGTAATCTTAAGGCAGCAGAGGTTCGCTATTTACAGACCATCCTCAAAATCCTATAAATAGGACCCAAGGGGTACCTCAGGAGGCAAGCTTACTTATTCCCCCGTCTACTAGCGCTTTCTGAGGTACCTTAGCCCGACATTTGGCTAAGGAGAGGAAGCGCTCAGTGATCTTCCGGGTTTGTGGTGGGACCTCCGAGCCGGGCCCTTGGTCTAGTCTTTTGCTCTCCTTTCCTTTGTTGTTTTTTTTGAAGGAGCGAAGTAGGTGCGCGACCACCCCTTCACCAAGGGTCAAACTCCACAAGAGACCGATTTCTCGGTTTCAACACTCCTCTCGGCTACAATTGTCCCAACAGACCTTGACCATCCCGATAGACTTATTCCAAAGTTGCTTGACTTCCGAGTCTTCAATACGAATGGGCTTGACCCTTGTTGTCAACCCACCATCAATCGGTACCTAATCCGCTGCAACTACCTACATAGGCTGTTGCACTGCCTTCCGCAATACAGATATGTGGAATACGTCATGTAGACAACTAAGTTCTGTTGAAAGCTTCAAACGATAGGAGGCTTCACCAACACGCTCAAAAACCTCAAACAACCCAAGGTATCTCAGACTTAACTTTTTCAGCCATCAGATCCTCGACACACCCTTGAACGGTTTGATCTTTAGGTAGACCCAATTGCCCATGACAAACTCAATATTCCTGTGCTTGGCGTTGTATTGTTTAGTCTGTCTATCATTTACAATCAACAGTCGCTCCCTGATTGTCCGAATAATAGAAGTCGCATCCTCAACTTCCATCCGCTTATACAACTTTGACTCGCCCGTCTCCAACCATGACAACAGAGTACGACACTTTATACTATATAGGGACTCAAAGGGCGCCATTTGAATGCTTGTCTAGTAGCTGTTATTGTAAGCGAATTCGATCATATACAAGTGATCCTCCCACTTTTTCCCAAAATCTAGGGCGCACATGCGAAGCATGTCCTCCATAGTCCTGTTTACCCTCTCGGTTTGACCATCCGTTTGCGGATGAAAGGCCATACTGAACTTCAGTTTGACACCCAAACAGTTGATGTACCAGCCTCCAGTCATTAGACGTAAAATGCCCATCTCGGTCACTCACGATGCTACAGGGCACACCGTGTAATCGAGCAATAATATCCACATATAATTTTGCCAGTTTCTACACCGAATCGTCCTTCCTATTCGAGATGAAGTGCGACACTTTCGTCAAACTATCAACGATCACCCAGATGGTGTTTTTTCCCTTCTGCGATTTCGACAAACCGTGCACAAAATCCATGGATATGTCATCGAACTTCCATTTCAGTATAGGCAAATACTTCAAATATCCATCAGGCTTCTGAAATTCGGCCTTCACTAAGGCACAAGTCTGATACTTTGCTACATATAGCGTTATGTCCCTCTTCAGTCCTGGCCACCAGAACAGCTTTTTCATGTCTTTATACATTTTCGTGCTCCCTGGGTGAATCAAGTTCTTGGGTATAATGAGCCACGTACATTAATTCTTCCCATATTTTACCCACCTTTGGGATGCACAAATGACTTTTCTTCCACAACAGCCCATTATCAACAGTAAACTGGGTATTTGACCCTTCCAAAGACTCAGCCATGTAGTGTTTCATGTTGTCGTCCAAATCCAAAGCTTGCCGAATCCGATCGGCAAGGTCATATTGTACCTCTATCCAACTCAAACGTGCTTCATCACTCGACCTCCTATCAACACAAGAGATCTCTAAGGCCTCCAAATCTCAAACGAGACGTTTGTCATGCTTCAATAACCAATTGGCCTGAGCGGGAGCTCTGCAACTTAATGTATCCGCAACCGCATTACCTTTGCCAGAGACATAATGTATCTTGAAAGTGTAGTCCCTAAGGAACTCCATCCACCTCCGCTGATGCATATTTAAGTGCTTCTGATCCAATAGATACTTAAAGCTCTTATGGTCTATGTAAATGCCGACCTTCACTCCATATAGATAGTGCCTCCAAAGCTTCAGCGCGAATATCATGGCCGCCAAATCCAAGTCATGGACCGGATAATTTCTCTCATGCACCTTCAACTGGCGTGAACCATAAGCTATTACTCTCCCATGGTATAACAAAACGCAGCCTAAGCCGCTGCCTGAAGTGTCGTTGAAGATCTCAAAGCCTTCTGTCACACATGACGAGCATAGAATAAGCACCGTAGTCAGACGACTTTTCAGTTCTTCGAAAGCTTGCGCACACACTGGAGATCAAACAAACTTCATGATCCTTCCTTGTCAGGGTCGTGACGGGTAAATCTATCCACAAGAAGTTCTCCATGAAATGCCTGTAGTAGCCGGCAAGTCCCAAAAAACTCCGGACTTCCGCCACAGAAGACAAAACAGGCCAATCCCGAATTGCAGCAACCTTTGCCGGATCCACCGCGATACCCTCACTACTAATAATATTATCACGGAACGCCACCGAAGATAGCCAAAACTCATACTTGGAGAACTTGGCGTACAACTGATTACTCCTTAAGGTCTCCAAAACAATATGTAAGTTCTCCATATGATCATCCTCGGACTGGGAGTACACCAGGATATCATCGATGAACACTATCACGAACCGATCCAGATACTCCTTGAACGTCCGGTTCATTAAGTCCATAAACACGGATGGCGCATTCGTCAGCCCGAAAGGAATGATAGTGAACTCATAATTCCCATAACATATACTGAACACCATCTTGGGAATATCACTTTCCCTGATTCTCAGCAGATAATATCTCCGAGGTATGTTGGGCCTTTTGAGATCTTGGAGCGGGTTGGTGAAGCCGCCTATTGGTTGGCTCTTTCGTTAGAGCTGAGTGGTTTTCGTGATATGTTTCACATCTCGGTCCTACGCAAAGCCGTGAAAGAACCAGCGTAAGTGGTTGTTGCGGATCGATTATCAATCGATAGTGGGATAACTACAAAAGTTAGACCCATTCGAATCATGTTTGTGGAGGTCAAACATTGCGGTCATGAGGAGCTTTTGTGGGAGAGAGAGCAGACAATGCTTGAGGAGTATCCCGAGCTTTTCTACTCAAGTACCATTTGATCTTGTGTATCTTTCCATTCTCTAATTTCGGGACGAAATTCTTTTAAGGGGAGGAGAATTATAATGCCGCCAAATCTTGGATATGAGTGGGCTGTGTCAACTGAGCAACATGGCCTGGAACATGGGCGTGTCCAAAGCCATGTCCTGCTCTATGTTAGAAACACGGTCTGGGACACGGGCATTTCCAAAGCCGTATCCTACTCTGTGCTTGCCGGGTTGTGTCGACTGAGGCACACGGCCAGGGACACAGGCGTGTCCGAAGCTGTACCTAGCACACGACCTGTGATACGGGCGTGTTACTGGGTCGTGTCCTATTCGGGCATGACGGTTTCTATGTCAATTGAGGCACAAAGCCTTTGATACGGGCGTGTCCAAAGCAGTGTCGAACACACTGCCTGAGACACGGGTGTGTCCAGGGCCGTATCCTGTTCTGAGATCGACGATTTCTCGTACGAAAGTGAGACACAACCTGTGATACGGGCGTATCACAGGTTGTGTGCGGACCCAGTTAGATGATTTTAAGGGTGAATCGTGGCCATTCTTTTTATTTCAAAGGGATCTGACGGCCCATCAGCTCTCCTGATGGTATAAGGCCGGGAAATGAGGGTTTAGGCCTCATTTCACTTGGCCCTTTCTCTTTTTAAGAGGTAGAGAGAAGGGAGAGCAAAGGGAGAAGAGGAAGGAGGAATCCCGCCATTATTGAAGCTTCAGAGCTCCAAATCGCAAGCCGAGTCCAGATCCGTGGAGACAAGTTCGTTGCGGTGCTTTTCATCCGGCTAGTTTTCCATATCGCCAAAGCAAACCTCTAGGGTAACGATTCTCTACTTGGACATGTGAAGTCCTCTTCCTTTTTGCATAGGAAACTCTCTCCCGCAAGTGGGCGGTGAGTGTGAGGTATTCCTTCGGGTAGATATGGTTTATCTCCGTCGTTTTGCATTTAGAGTCCAGAATCGAAGTACGGACATAGGCATGGTGTGTGAAGCCTATCCGGACATGTTGGTTTGGATCGGTGATATTTTCATTATGCATGTATTGCTAGAGAAGACTCCGTCGTTTGTTTTTCGAGTTTCTACGCGGTAGATTGCAGTAGGGAGCCTTGGGGACTAACCCCAAGGAGCACCCGAAAAACTAGGCAGAAGCGTATTTCTGCCAGGTACCGCGCGACGTTAGTAATACTGCCGACGGTAGCTCTGTTTTTGTGAGGCTGCGTGCTCTGGGAGCCCAGTTTGTTTGGTTTGCGAGCCAACCTTGTGCATAACCGGGTTATGTACTATTGTATGATCGATACTTCGGGATTTGGGGAAGCTTGAACCGTGTTGATGACTTAAATTGACATGGCGATGTCAGCAACGGGTTGAGTGGAACCGTACCCGCTCTATGTGGTTCGGTTTAAGAGGCCTACCGATGACATAGAGGGCGGGTCTTAGGATTCAGCCGAAAGAGACTTATTAGCTCACGATGTTGCCGTCTAAGGGGCGATGGTGGACCAAGTTCACCGAGAATGTGCGCTGAGAGCACGGGGTGTGTGGCCGTGTGTGCCTACGCCTGTGGTGAAGTGTGCTTAAATTGTACTTTCACTATCTTGTTTGGTTATACTAATATATTGTAGGGAAGGAGCACCACCTCCCCGGTTAAGGGGTGGGGTCGTTATAATTTAGTCAGCTAATGCTGACCGTTTTCTTGTTTTACCACCACACGGTCGATTGTTCTGATGCAGGAATAGGTGATCCTAGTGGCAAGTAGCGGGCTGGAGCCCCTGTTACTGTGCTAGCCCTTGAATGCCAAGGCGAAGTGTTTTCTTTTATTACTGTCATGTATGGCCAGCCTGCGAGCCGATGTATGCAAAACTCTTTTGTTAAGAAAACTATTGTAAGGCCATATGGCAAAATCTTGGGTGTATGTTATTTCATTCCTATCGTGGTTGTAGTGGACATTCACATTTTAATTTTATGGGTTCTTATAAATGTGTTAAAAGCTTCCGCTAGAATGCTCTGAGTTAGGATGTGTGTTCCTTTGGCAGTAATTTGGTATTAATACGTAACTCCACTAACTGTCCGTGGTATATGACGTGGTGCCCGGCCGAACCTTCTGTTATATTCCATGTGATAGATGGGGGTGTTACATTATCCTTTCTTCCTGTAAAATTGGCATATGAAAAACCAATTAGCTTGACATCATTATTTCTTTGGTACTATAAGCCAAGATTTGGTGTACCCTTAAGGTATCTTAAAAATCACTTTGCAGCGACGTAATGAGATTCCTTTGAGTTCACCTGAAATCTAGCGCAGACGCATGTTGAAAATATTATGTTTGGTCTACTAGCAGTGAGGTAGAGTAAGGATTCAATTATACTTCTATACTTGGTTTCATCAAAAGGTTTCCTTTTCTCATCCTTGTCTAGAGACATAGTTAAACCTATTGGAGTTCTCATAGAGGTTGCGTTCTCCATTCCAAATTTCTTAAGAAGCTCCTTGGTGAACTTCGTCTAAGAGATGAAAATTTCATCTTCAGATTATTTCACCTGAAGTCCTAAGAAATACTTCAGCTCTCTCATACTGCTCATTTCAATCTTCCATTACATAAGTTTGGAAAACTTCTTGCAAAGGTTGTATTCCGTAGAGCCAAATATTATATCATCGACATAGATTTGCACTAGCAGAATCTTGCCTTTTACTTCCCTAAGAAATAATGTCTTTTCTATCTTTCCTCTTGTGAACTTGTTCTCAAGAAGAAAGCTAAACATTGTCTCATACCAAGCTTGTGGAGCTTACTTTAAGCCATATAGAGCATTATTTAAAAAGTAAACATGATCAGGGAAATTGGAATTAACAAAACCCGAGGGTTGCGCTACGTATACTTCCTCTTTCAGATTCCCGTTTAGGAATGCTGACTTCACGTCCATTTGGTAGACAGTGAAGCCTTTGAGCGCAACATATGTAAGGAACAACCTGATCGCCTCGAGCCTGACCACTGGAGCAAAGGTTTGGTTGAAGTCAATCACTTCTTCTTGTCTGTATCCTTGAGCAACAAGCCTGGCTTTATTCTTGAAAATGACTCCACTTTTGTCTAGCTTGTTTCTGAAGATCCACTTGGTGCCGATCACGTTCTATCCCTTGGGCGTGGGTACTAACTCCCAGACTTTGCAACATTCAAACTTATTGAGCTCCTCTTGCATTGCTAAAATCCAAGAAGCATCCTTGTTTACCTCCTCAAATTTCTTTGGCTCAACCTGAAACAAAACGCTAAGATGCAATAACTCGTTAGTTGTACCTCTTCTGGTTCTAACGTTGTTGCCTAGCTCTCAAATTATTTGATAAACTAGGTGATCTCTTAGATGTCTAAACCCTAGATTTCTTGCTCTCCCACCAGCAGGCTCTGCAGCATTTGGTGCATCCTCTGGAGGTTTAAGCAATTATTCCTCTAGCAGTTCTACATCCCCTAAGCCTGGATCGACGATCTTGAACGAGCTTGGAGCTTCTTCCTTGATAGCTTCATCCAAGCTTAGTTCCTTGAACCTGGTACCTACATCTACACTAATAACACTAGACGAGCTACTTTGGAGCATGCATAGCCTTTTGTAGTTCCCCGATCTTACCCTCTAAAGATGACTTTTGGTTCGTCTTTGACTGGGATGAAATCAAGCAATAGGCTTCTTATCCCGGTCATGTGCCGAGAGCATCCACTATCCAAATATCGGGCTGGATTTTTATTAGCCTTTGTACATACCTGCAATCATAAATCATTTTACTTTAGGAACCCAAACGTATTTGGGTCCTTGGTTCCTGGTCAGCTTAACTCCACTAGGAACATTAACTCAGCGAGTTGTCAGTCTCGCATGGTTAACTCGTGGAGTTACAAAATAAGTAGGGTTGAACCAACAATCTGCAGCAAAATGACCAATTTTGCCGCAACACCAACAGTCAAACCTGTTGTACCTTCACTTGTACTCCTACTTTACCTTTTGAATATGAGGTTTAGTAGGGGCAACATACTTAGAGGTGGAAGCCTCCTGATTACAGCACACAGGGCTTTTCCATCTCCTTTGCCTTTGGTACAAAAGTTTTGGCTTTTGGTGTCCTCTTATGGTTATGTCCATGAACATAAGGACCATAACTCTTGAGTTCAATCTCTTCGTAAGGTGCTTTGAAGACACATGCACCATAGTCTTGGGGGGGGGGGGGTCCATCCCTGGTATTGATTCTTGGGCTTTACATAAGTAGGCCTAGCTAGATGACCGTAGGATGACTCAAGGTCAAACTTATTTGTCGGGAAGATTACCTTCCTAAACGAGGGTTGACCTAAAGGTGCCTTCCCCTTTTCTTTGGCACTGGATTTCTTGGCAGCCTTACCTTTTCCAACTACATGTCCAAGACCACTACCCTTCTTTGGAGTTGAGAACTCATCAATGAGAGGGAGAATAGTCTTTGGCTTGGAGTAACTCTCAACAAGTTTTTTCTCCACCAAGAGCTTTTCTTCTAGCTCATTAAGATATTTCTCTTTTATACTTAATATTTTAGCCAAGCTTTTCAATTCCTCTTGCAAGGAGTGAACTTCACTTTTGAGAGGAGTCAATTCTGCAATTTCATCCCTCAGGCTTGATTCCACTACCTTGAGAGAGGCAATTTCTTTTTTTTTTGCTTTTTGACTACATTTCAGCATTTGTCAAAAGCCTTCAAAAGGTTCTCATGCTAAACCATTAACTCAGACTCATCCTTTTCAGAAGAATAGCCTTCATGATCATTAGTGTACGTTTCCGATTTCGAGAGTATCGCGTGCGAGTTTACCTTCCCGCGATACTCAGAATCACCAAATTCCTCATTCTATTGAGCCATGAGCACGATGTAGGCTTCCTCGTTCTCTGAGCTCGACTCACTTGAGTCACTGTCGCTGAGAGTCTTGGACTTCTTGGAGATGAAGCTCTTTTTTTCTTTTCTTTTGCCCTTGAAGGATCTTTCTCCTCTTTCTTAGAGCCCTCCTTCTTCTTATATGGGCATTCAAAAATCATGTGACCTATCTTGTTACAACAGTAGCACACAACATTAGAGGAAGAGTGTTTATTCGGTTTAGATCTATACCTGTCCTCTCGATTGCAGCTTTTTCTTGAGCGATCACCACCACGATGAGAATTTCTGAACTCAGATGCGGATGACTGATTCTTCACCTATCTCCTCTTACTGAGCAGTTTCTTGAAGTGCTTAGATATTAGAGAGAATTCTCCATCAAATAGCTTAGAGCTAGATGTGCTAGGCTCGGAGTCTTCTGGGGTGCCAGGAGCACGAGTCCTTACTGGTGAAACCGCTTTGGACTTTCTTGACCCTTTCGCCTTTAGGGCCACCGACTTCTCTTTGTTGGAAGTCTGGCTACTTTGCTCCTCCTTCTTTATGATGTTCATTTGTAGTTCATAGGAGAGCAATTTCCCAAAGAGGTTCCGAGGGTCAATTTCAGGCAGCTTTCCAAATTCTCTAATGGCTATGACTTTGGTGTCCCAGTCCTTTATCAGGGATCTCAGAAATTTGTTGTTGAGCTCGCCATTAGTGAAATTACGACCATAGTTTCTGAGGCCGTTTACAATCTTAAAGAATTTCTTGAAGCTGTCAGCAATACTATCACTCGATCCTTGCTTGAATGCTTTGTATTCCTGATTCAGCAACAATCTGCGGTCGTCTCTGACTTCTTCTGTCCCTTCCATCAGCACAACCAGATAGTCCCACATTTCTTTAGCAGATTTGTAGTGTAATAGATTCTGAAGCATTGAGCCATCCACTACACTAGCGATGATGTTCTTTGCCTTCTTATCAAGAGAGACTAAGACAATTTCATACTTAGTCAAGCCCATCATCTTCTTGGGGATCATGACTGCAGGATTCAGAGTTGATGGTTGAGTCGGTATGTGGGGTCCTTCTTCCATAATCTGGAATATTCTGGGATCAACAGCTTCCATAAAGAACCTTACTCATTCTTTCCACATGGGAAAGTTTTCTTTCTTACATACCGGTAGCTTCATAGAAGACATGTCTTTACTTTTGTCCATGGTTACTAGATGGAATCTCTTGATGCTAGAATAGGGATCTTGTTCAAGGTGTTAACCTTATATCGAACAAAACCTCCCTTTGATACCAATTGAAAGTGTCTAGTGTCTACCTAAATCACCTAGATTGGGGTGAATAGGTGATATTTGTGTCTTTTTACGGAATAAAAAATACTTAAAAATTAAACACACAAACACCAAGATTTATAGTGGTTCCCCAAGTTGGGTACGTCCACTTTCCCGCCTCGCCTATCTACCACGAAGGGTTAGATTCGTATACTTCACCAAACTTAGATTTCCACAATCTTACACTTCGGAGCCATAACTAAAAGTTATTACGTCAAGGTTAGCTAGTCACCTAGGGGGGGGGTGAATAGGTGTTTTAAAATTACTAAGTCTTTTTGCTGTTTTCTTATTAAATGATCTAGAGCTTGTTCTTAATATCTACAATACAAGAGAGAAACAAGCAACACAAAAGGCACACAAATATTTATAGTGGTTCCCTAATTGGGTACATCCACTTTTACTCCCACCTATCCAACTGATTTGTTAGACTAGGCACAAACTCCACCAATATGCTCCTTAGAGCTTACACCTCAGGCCCTCAGTCTTACACTCAGGTTCTCTTCAGAACCCTACCTAAGAATCACAAGGGTTCCTACCTCAGATCCATGTAGTGCTCCTATAGCTCAGTGGTCCACAGATAATCTACCTCAGCATTATTTCTAAGGCCTACAGCTCAGGCTTCTCAACCCTACAAATTCAGGCACACAACCCGACTCTCAGAGTGCTACAACACTCCTACAACTCAGTACCTATCCAGGTACCTACCTCAGTGTAAGACCCCCCTCCCGAAACACAAGATACAGCACGAGAGGGGTCTTATGCCCAGAACAACCGCCTTGGGATAACACTAACACTCGGGCTAGCCTGTACCACAAGACGCCTATTCTTCCTGCTACAACCAATATCAATATATATATATATATGCCAACCCAACTATAATAATATGAAGAAGTCAAATCCACACAAAGCTATAAGTACAAAAGTACAACAATAGAAAAGCTAAACATGCTTATACAAAATCAGAGTACAGCTAATAAGTTGCCCCAAAGGGGCTACAACAAAACTCTCATATACTCACATCTGAACTAGACGGTAGTGACGACTCCGTCCCATCAGGCCCGGTCATCCTGGCCTGGCTGATCGGCTCCACGACCTACTGTACCATCTGCGGGATTTCCTCCTAAAAAGGAAGACGTAGCAACCGTTAGTCATAAATACTAAGTGGCTTCACATCCGCTCCACCGGCGACTCCTCGGCACCGGGCGGAGAAATAGACAGGGTACAATATATGTATATAAGCAGGAGTATAAATAAGCAAGTGGTATAACATATAGTAATATATTCTAACATTTCTACCATCTATAGTAACATATGAATATAGAGTTATAACAAAATTAACTCAACTTATATGGATGCCCATACAAGCATATAAGTTGAGGGTCATTCAGCAGAAAGTAACTCATCATATAAGAGTGCCCATACAAACTTATACGATGAGGATCTTGTGTATGTAATGAAGTGCAATGTTATGTATGCGAAGTTATGACACACCCATGATCACGCATATGCAATTGCTATATCGACACAGACTAGTAGTTCCCACTTTTCGAGCAGTTAGCTAACCTCTCAAGCGCCAACCGTCGTGGCCAGATGGTGACAGTAGAACGGACACTTCTACTACTAAGTGGGTATCCACACTAATTCACTTAGGCCTCCGTGCACCTCAACGCTAAGAACACAACAGCGGAGCCCATGCGTACTACGGCCCAACGGGTTCACTTGGGTAGATGTGCACTAAGATCCTAGCCCCGAACTGGCCTATGCGCACTACAATAAATTGTACTTATAGTAAGGACCTAAATCGTTATAATAAGTACCAAAAATCGTTACAAAAACTCTTTGGTAACGAAAAAAACTTTATGTAACGGTCGTCCTCTAAAGCTCGACGCTAATACTTCTTGTAACGAATGTATGCGTGCCGTTACAATAATTTAGTTACAATAGTAAAAAATATTTCGCCGGCCGGCCGCCGACCGCCCGCCGCCGCCCGCCGCCGCCCGCCGCCGCCCGCCGCCGCCGCCCGCCGCCGCCGCCCGCCGCCGCCGCCCGCCGCCGCCGCCCGCCGCCGCCGCCGCCCGCCGCCGCCGCCCGCCGCCCGCCGCCGCCCGCCGCCCGCCGCGCCTGCCCGCGAGCCCATCATATTTCAAAAATTCATTGTGGAATGGGCAATATAAACCCAAAATTGATGTTTTAACTGGCGATGTGGGACTAAAAATGACCAAACATATTGTGAGAAAAAATTACTATTTATAACGTAACATTAATGTTGTTACAAATACTTACATTTATAGTTACAAATTAATTTTTATTGTAACAAAATATAAAATATTCGTTACACAAAGTAATTTTTGGTAACAACAGAAAAAATTCGTTACTAAATATAGCTATTAGTAACAAACTGTGTTTTAGCTATATTTCAGTCCTTACAATAGGTGCAGTTTGTTGTAGTGGCGTGACACTGAAGGAACCTCAGAAATAAGCATGAGGTTAAAGCTCAACCGTTCACTTGGCACGGAAGGATCCCCGGGACATGAACACCGAGGTACAAGCCCATCCGCCCAAAGTCTATCTGTCAAATCCCATCGGTGTGATGATTGGCGAGCCTGTAGCCTGCCACAATATCCTTAACCTAGGATTACGACACCGCGTGTCGACTTACACCGCATGCAATTCCACAACACCGTAGCATGGAAGGAGACTCGGAGAAAGCACGAGGACCAAGCCCAACCATCCACTTGGCACGGAAGGAGCCCCGGGACATGAACACCGAGGGACAAGCCCAACCATCCAACTTTACTCATCTCAACACCATCCCGACTAGTGACGACCAACGCCGCACTTACCAACTTCCACAATGCTACCCGTAGAGAGACGACTCTCTAAGCATTGGACCATCAAATATCATTCTATCAATTCAACATACATATGGCCATAGTTTATTCATCTATATGTCATACCGAATGATTTCAACATCATATAACAAAATGCGCATAAATGATAATCTACCAATTTATACCAAGTCATTTCGTTCGATTCAAGCTTGCTTCATAACTCGTTATATGGATTCAAATTAACAAACTTCAACCTTCATAACACTACAGTGGTTATCATAAAAGAGTTCACCCGAACCTCGAATTAGATTGCAACATTAATTCCACCGAATTTAAATCCATGTTATACACTACCCAGAAATTTAGGTATAGAATAAATCTGGACAGCAAATTCAATCGAAGATTTTTCGTGGCTACAGGAATCTGATGAGTGCGCGTAACCCCTCGATGGAAAGGTCTTTCCATCGGCTACAAATTTCATGTTCATCCTGAAATCCAGATCAGACTATAACCCACATGAAATTGGCTCCAAAGCCTACAGCGTACAGAATATAATTTCTGTGCGCCTAGCTTACAGCCCTTACTTCAATCAGACATTCCCGTGGATACAGGCTTCACCCAAAGGTGTGTAACCACTCATTGGAAAGGTAATTTCAAGGGATTCAACTTTCATTTTTAGTCAAAAGACCAGATCGGACCATTTCTTTCCTGAAAATAGCCAAGAAGGTCGCTGCGTGCAGAATACAGATTCTGCACGCATCTTAAAGTGGAATGAACGACATCGGTTCATCTTCCTCCTCAAGCCGATCACCCCAAATAGCAACTAGAAGTTCCTCCACCCTTATTCTCCCTATCGAGGCCATTCCTCTTCACAAATCCACCCCCATCATCACTTTGAAGAAGGGGAGGTTGAAGATGACTAAACGTTAGACCAAAGTTCTAGATAGGGCTTCCTAAGAAACATTTTCCTCACACATCAAGACTCATTTGAGCCGATGTCTCGCCTAATAATATCTAAGGATCTAGCACCAAAGGAGAGGGGAGGAAGCTCACCTCATTTCCAGTGGTACCACCATTTCAGGCCATGGATCTCGTCATCCTCCTCGGCGACATCGCTTTTTCAATGAAAGGCGGTGGCATTTCTCCTCCTCCAAAGTTTGCTCCAACAGTTCTCCTCCTCCAGAAATCTCCCACCAGAAAATAGGGTTTGGGAAGAGAATGAGAATGCTAGGGTTTTCACTTTTCCTTTTATACAGAAGTGACACAGGTAGGGACACGACTGTATCCTGCTCTGGCGAAACGGCTCAACTGCCGTTTCGTGCTCCTACACGGGTACTGATACCCCCTTTGTCTGTACCCGTGTCCAAGTGACACGGACATTTTTCTGGCTGTGTCGACACCCGTGTCCTTCTCGGGGCACTGCTCGTTTTGCTTGCCTTGGAGCACACGGGTAGGGACACGCTTGTGTCTCTACCCGTGTCATTCTCTGGCCAGACTCAAAGCCATGACATTCAAAGCCATGACACTCAACGCTATGGAACACGGGTAGGGACACGCCCGTGTATCTACCCGTGTCCTGCTCGGGACAAAACACTCAAAGCCATTTCACTCAAAGCCATGGTCACTCAATGCCGCTGAACACGAGTAGGGACACACCCGTGTCCCTACCCATGTCCTTCTCGGGACACACCACTCAAAGCCATGGTCACTCAACTCCACTGAACACGGGTAGGGACACGCCCGTGTCCCTACCCGTGTCCTTCTTAGGATACACCACTCAAATCCATTTCACTCAAAGCCATGGTCACTCAATGGAACTGAACACGGGTAGGGACACACCCGTGTCCCTACCCGTATCATACTCAACACAATTTTTCAGCCTATTTCCTTGTTCTTCGCGAGTGCGCACCTGATCGCCTACACCCCCTTGAGCCTACACCAGCCCTCCCGACACCAAAAACACGCACAAGGGGCCTAGCGCGAATCGGGACGTTACAAATCCTATAAACAAAATAAAAGATTTTGTCCCCGAAATCAGGCTAAGGCTATGGGGAGTGAAGCAAAAATAAAATAAAATATGCTTTTAAATAAAATTACCTGGAGAAAATAACTCCAGGTAGCGTCTTTGCATCAAATCCATTGGCTCCCATGTGAACTCCTCCTTCCCATGATTAGACCATTATACCTTTACCAAGGGAACACTTTTGCGGCTTAAGGTTCTTATCTCGTTGTCTACAATCTGCACCGGCTCCAGTCGCATAGACCTATCAGACGCCACAGGACCATCAGTTGTGGGGATGTATTGATCGGGCCGCAATAGTGCCTTTCGAAGCAACGACACATGGAACACGTAGTGGAGATTCTTTAGCTCGGGCAGTAGCTCCAACCGATAGGCTAACGGGCCTACCCTTTCCAGTATAGTATAAGGACCCACATACCTCGGGCTAAGCTTCTTCACACCACTCGCGACACTCCATGCATCGGCCGGATTTTCAGAAATACCTTATCACCCACTTGAAACTCCACCAGACGGTGCCTTGCATTATAATACTTCGCCTCCCGACTTTGAGCCTCTAACATACGATCTCGTATCAGTCTAACCACCGCATCAGTGTCATCTATATACTCAACTCCCAAAGTCTTCGGGTCTTCATCTTGCACCCAAGACAAGGGGGTTCTACACCTCCTTCAAGAAATAGCTTTATGGGGCGCCATGCCAATGCTCGCCTAATGGCTGTTGTTGTAGGAGAATTCCACCAGGGGTACGAGCCTTTCCCATGGCTCTCCCGTATCAAACATACATAATCTCAATAGATCTTTCAATGTCTGGATGGTCCGCTCAGACTGCCCGTCCTTCTGAGGATGGAATGCGGTGCTAAAGGTAAGGCGTGAGCCCAAATACGCTTGTACTGCCTTCCACTCCTTGGAGGTAAAGCAACCATCACGGTCAAAAACTATCGTCTTAAGCACGCCATGATACCGTACAAACTGCTCCATAAAGAGGCATACCAAGACATCTACGTGAGCCTCCTTCTTCATAGGGATAAACCGGGCTACTTTTATCAGTCGATCAATGATCACCCATACTGAATCATTCCCTGAGCGTGAGCGAGGTAGCCCATGTACGAAGTCCATGGAAATATCCTCGAACTTCCACTCGGGGATGTGCAATGACTGTAACAAGCCGCCGGGACTCCTGCACTCCGCCTTCACCCTTTGACAGGCTTCGCAATGTGTAACAAAATATCGGACATCCCTCTTCAATTCTGGCCAACACATGGTCTTCCGTAAGCCAGCGTACATCTTTGCGATTCCCAGGTGCACTGAATACTGAGAGCAATGCGCCGATCTCAAGATATCCTCCCGGTTTTTACTGCCCTTGGGAATGTAGAGCAGGCCGCGAAAATAAACGAGGCCGTCTTTTAGTGTGTATTCATCGGTAGTCCCATCTTCGATTGACTTGATTGCCGGGGCCAGAGCCGCATCCACTCCTTTCTCCACTCGGATCCGGTCCCGGATATCACAAACTATGCTCATGCTGGCCATGTACTCCGTATATTCTGCCGAAGGAGCCTTAAATATCAAAGTAATTTCCATCTCCTCAATCATCTGACCAACTCCATACTCATCAACCGGGACTCTAGGCTCGAGTCCGGTATTTTTCTACTCAACGCATCGGCTATTGAGTTTGCTTTTCCGGGGTGGTAGTTCAAGGTGAACTCATAGTCGCATAGAAATTCTAACAACCGCCGTTGTCTTAAGTTCAACTCCTTCTGAGTATGGACGTACTTCAAGTTTTTGTGGTCTGAAAAGATCTCGCAGTGGATGCCGTATAAATAATGCCTCCAAACCTTCAAGGCGAACACCACTGCTCCCAGCTCCAAATCATGAACCGGGTAATTGATTTCGTGCTTCTTAAATTGTCTTGAAGCATAAGCAATTACGTGGCCGTGCTGCATCAATACCGCTCCCATCCCTTGATATGACGCATCCGTGTAAACTTGAAATCCTTCCTTCCCAGACAGAAGGACAAGGATGGGGGCGGAGGTAAGTCTATCCTTCAATTCTTGGAACGCAGCTTCATATTGGGGTGTCCACTCATACGACACACCTTTCTTCGTTAGGGAAGTAAGAGGAAGAGCAATCTTTGAGAATCCCTTTACGAACTTGCGATAGTACCCGACAAGTCCAAGGAAACTCCGCACATCGGCCGCCGACTTCAAGGGTGACCACTCCCTTACGACACGCACTTTGGCCGGATCCACAGCTAGCCCAGCTCCACTGATCACATGACCCAAGAAGGCAACCTCCTTAAGCCAGAATTCGCACTTGCTAAATTTGGCGTACAAGGCATGCTCCTTCAATTTCTTCAATACCAAGGCCAGGTGCTCGCCATGCTCCTCCTCCGTCCTTGAGTAGAATAGGATATCGTCGATGAAAACAATAATAAACATGTACAAATAGGGCTCAAATACCTTGTTCATCAGACTCACGAAAGCCGAAGGGGCATTTGTGAGCCCAAACAGCATTATGGTGAACTCGTAATACCCATATCTTGAACTAAAGGCTGTTTTCTGGATGCCCCCCTCTTTTATTCTCAACTGGTAATACCCCGAGTGCAAGTTTAGCTTAGAAAACCAATGCGCTCCCACTAGTTGATCGAACAACTCGTCGATCCGAGGTCGCGGGTAAGTGTTCCGCACCGTCAACCGATTGAGTTCCCGATAATCTATGCACAGACGCAGGGTTCCGTCCTTCTTCTTTACGAACAATACAGGGGCTCCCCAGGGTGACGAACTGGGGCGAACGAACCCTTACTCCACCAGTTCTTGTAGTTGAACTCTAAACTCCGCGAGTTCTTTCGGGGCCATTCGGTAAGGGGCCTTGGATACAGGCTTGGCACCCGGTACGAGATTAATTTGGAAGTCAACCTCTCTGTGCGGGGGTAATCCTGGCAGTTTCTCAGGAAATACCTCGGGGAAGTCCCGCACCACCCGTACGTCTTTTACGTCCAATGCTACTTCTTTCAACTCGAACCAGATCATAAAAACTTCATCCCCCTTCATGTGCGCTTTTACAACCTGAACGGATGATAACGTCAGATGGGGTGCGAAGTTAGTACCTTGGAAGATGACGTCGAAGTCTCCATGTCTCAAATAGATCCGCTTCTCCGCGCAGTCGATCCATGCAAAGTGCAAGTCCAACCACCTCATGCCCAGAATGATGTCAAATTCCGACATTTTCAAGACAGTGGCAGGCGTAACGAAATTCCTTCCCTCAATAAGTACCTCAAGCTTGCACTTAGCGGTTGCAACCATATCCGAACCATCCGGAAGGTGCACTAGTCAGGCTTTTTTTAGTAAAATATTGCACATCCTCCATGTCCTTAATGAAATCCTCGGACATAAAGGAGTGTGAGGCATCGGTATCGAACAGTGCATAGGCCGTCTTTCCGCCAATTATCACGGTGCCTAAGTACCAATAATCAAAACTTATTGCTAGATAGGTAGTATTTCGTAAGCAACTTAAGTTTAACACAGACAACATGAAAGCTTACTGCACGTACCTGCAATAAAATTCTGGGGATTCCGTTCTTGCACCATGTCTAGCGCGTACACTTGATCCCGGGCAGGGCCGGGGTTACCTCCTCGCGGTCCTCATCCTCGACCACACATGTAACCCCGCCCTCGAGGGGCCGCCGGAGGGAGAGCGGGAGGGGCGTTCCCAAACAATTGCGGGCAAAAGCGTCGAATGTGACCCGGTTGGTTTCATTCAAAACACACCGGCCCAGGACGCCTCTCGAGTTGCTGAAGTTGTTGAGGCTGCGGCGGTGGAGGCAACGCAAGCGGTTGCGGAACCGGATGCTCAACCCTATAGTTTCGGTGGACACACCCTCCACCTCCTTGATATCATCTTCCTCTTCTAAAGTCCTGTCTCCTTCTATTGCTCGGGCTAACTTCCATGACGCCCTCTGCAGGTCTCTTACCACTACCCAAGTGGTCCGCCTCCAATATTTTTGCCATATCGATGATCTCCGCCAAGCTAGCATCCGCTATAAACAAAATGGCCTGCCTTAGGGGATCTCGCAACCCTTTGTAGAAATGCTTGGAATAACCTCTATCATCCAACTCGTATGAGTCCGCAAACCTTGCGAGATGTTGGAACTCCCGTTGGTATTCTGTAACCACCTTCGATCCTTGTTTCAGTAGAAGGAACCTCTCCTCAAGTTCATCTCGAGCGGATGAAGGAATGAAGTGCTCCAAGAAAACATCCGAGAACTCGCTCCAACTTATCTATGTATAGACTCGACCTTGGAAGGTGGAGCCCATGAGTGACTTCCACCACCTCTTAGCATGTAGCTCCAAGGTAGACACCGCCAGTGACACAGCAATGTTGGCTGGATAATGGATACCGGCCAACAACTCCTGTACTGTGTCAAGCCATTCCTCCGTGCGCACGGCTGACTCTGTCCCAAGGTAAATGGGAGGGGAGAGAGCCCGGAAGGCGCTCAGCCAGTTAGAGCCCGGGGCCTGTTGTAGCACCGAAGGCTGCTGTACCCTAAAAGCATCCAAGAAGGCGGTGAGCGTCTGCCCAAACTCGGATTGTTGGAACTGAGTGGGTATGGAAGGGGCAGGAATGCCCCCCAACAACTCAACACACACTAGAATCTATACGAAGAATGCAAACTTACGGTCAGGTTAGCTAATCTTATGGTCAGAGTTGGACAAACTTAGTGTGAACTACATATGGGCACACCACTACTTCCGCTAAGTCAGTTTGTCCCCAAACTGATTAGTCTAACGGGAGCGGCCCATTGTTGAATGACTTCTTTAGTTGAGGATCGTGGCAAACTGATACCATTTGTAAGACCCCCCTCCCGGAACACAAGACATGGCACGAGGGGGGTCTTATGCCCAAAACAGCCGCCTTAGGGTAGCACTAACACTCGGGCTAGCCTGTACCACAAGACGCCTATTCTGTCGGCTACAACCAATATCAATATATATATGCCAACCCAACAATAATAATATGAAGAAGTCAAATCCACACAAAGCTATAAGTCCAAAAGTACAACAATAGAGAAGCTAAACATGCTTCTATAAAATCAGAGTAAAGCTAATAAGTTGCCACAAAGGGGCTATAACAAAACTCTCATATACTCACATCTGCAACAGACGGTAGTGTCGGCTCCGTCTCATCAGGCCCGGTCGTCCTGGACTGGCTGATCGGCTCCACGACCTGCTGTACCATCTGCGGGATTTCCTCCTAAAAAGGAAGACGTAGCAACTGTTAGTCCTAAAGACTAAGTGGCTTCACATCCACTCCCCCGGCGACTCCTCGGCACCGGGCGGAGAAATAGACAGGGTACAATATATATATATAAGCAGGAGTATAAATAAGCAAGTGGTATAACATGTAGTAAGATATTCTAACATTTGTACCATCTATCACAGATATGAATATAGAGTTATAACAAAAAGTAACTCAACTTATATGGATGCCCATACAAGCATATAAGTTGAGGGTCATTCAGCAGTAAGTAAATCATCGTATAGGAGCGCCCATACAAACTTATACGATTAGGATCTTGTGTATGTAATGAAGTGCAATATTATGTATGCGATGTGATGACACACTTATGATCACGCACATGCAATTGCTATGTCGACACAGACTAGTAGTTCCAACTTTTTGAGCAGGTAGCTAACCTCTCAGGCGCCAACCGTCGTGGCCAGACGGTGACAGTAGAACGGGCACTTCTACTACTAAGTGGGTATCCAAACTACTTCACTTAGGCCTCCGTACGCCTCAACGCTAAGAACACAACAACGGAGCCTATGCGTACTACGACCAAGCGAGTTCACTTGGGTAGATGTGCACCAAGATCCTAGCCCCGAACTGGCCTATGCGTGACACGGAAGGAACCTCGGAAATAAGCACGATGTTCAAGCCCAACCATTCACTTGGAATGGAAGAAGACCCTGGACATGAACACTGAGGTATAAGCCCAACCGCCCAAAGTCTATCTGTTAACTCCCATCGGTGTGACGATTGGCGAGCCCGTAGACCTGCCACACTATCCTTAACCCAGGATTACGACACTGCGAGTCGACTCACACCGCATGCAATTCCACAATACTGTGGCATGGAAGGAGCCTCAGAGAAAGCACAAGGACCAAGCCCAACCATCCACTTGGCACGGAAGGAGACTCGGGACATGAACACCGAGGGACAAGCCCAACCGTCTAACTTTACTCATCTCAACACCATCCCGACTAATGACGGCCAACGCCGCACTTACCAACTTCCACAATACTACCCGTAGGGAGACGACTCTCTAAGCATTGGACCACCAAATCTCATTCTATCAATTCAACATACATATGGCCATAGTTTATTCATCTATATGTCATACCGAATGATTTCAACATTATATAACAAAATGCGCATAAATCTACTAATTTATATCAAGCCATTTCGTTCGATTCAAGCTTGCTTCACAACTCGTTATACGAATTCAAATTAACAAACTTCAACCTTTATAACACTACGTTGGTTATCATAAAAGAGTTCACCCGAACCTCGAATTAGATTGCAACATTAATTCCACCGAATGTAAATCCATGTTATACACTACCCAGAAATTTAGGTGCAGAATAAATCTGGACAGCAACTTCAACCGAAGATTCCCGTGGCTACATGAATCTGGTGAGTGCGTGTAACCCCTCAATGGAAAGGTCTTTCCATCAGCTACAACTTTCATGTTCATCCTGCAATCCAAATCAGACTATAACCCACATGAAATTGGCTCCAAAGCCTGCAGCATACAGAATATAATTTCTGTGCGCCTAGCTTACAGCCTTTACTTCGATAAGACATTCCCGTGGCTATAGGATTCACCCGAAGGCGTCTAACCACTCGCTGGAAAGTTAATTTCAAGGGCTTAAACTTTTGTGTTTAGTCAAAAGCCTAGATCAGACCATTTCTTGCCTGGAAATAGCTAAGAAGGTCGCTGCGTGCAGAACACAGATTCTGCACGCATCTTAAAGCAGAATGAACGATATCGGTTCATCTTCCTCCTCAAGCCAATCACCCCAAATCACAACCAGAAGTTCCTCCACCCTTATTCTCCCTCTTGAGGCCATTCCTCTTCACGAATCCACCCCCATCATCACTTTGAAGAAGGGGAGGTTGAAGATGACTAAACGTTAGACCAAAGTTCTAGATAGGCCTTCCTAAGAAACATTTTCCTCACACATCAAGACTCATTTGAGCCGATGTCTCGCCTAAGAATATCTAAGGATCTAGCACTAAGGGAGAGGGGAGAAAGCTCACCTCATTTCCAACGGTACCACCATTTCCGGCCATGGATCTCGTCATCCTCCTCGGCGGCATCGCTTTTTCCTTGACGGCGGTGGCGTTTCTCCTCCTCCAAAGTTTGCTCCAGCAGTTCTCCTCATCCAGAAATCTCCCACCAAAAAATAGGGTTTGGGAAGAGAATGAGAATGCTAGGGTTTTAACTTTTCCTTTTATACAGAAGTGACACGGGTAGGGACACAGCCGTGTCCTTACCCGTGTCCTGCTCTGGCGAAACGGCTCGACTGCCGTTTCGTGCTCCTACACGGGTACTGAAACGCCCGTGTCTGTACCCATGTCCAAGTGATACAGCCATGTTTCTGGCCGTGTCGACACCCGTGTCCTGCTCGGGGCACTGCTCGTTTTGCTTGCCTTGGAGCACACGGGTAGGGACACGCCCGTGTCTCTACCCGTGTCCTTCTCTGGCCAGACTCAAAGCTATGACACTCAAAGCCATGACACTTAATGCCATGGAACACGGGTAGGGACACGCCCGTGTCTCTACTCGTGTCCTGCTCGAGACAAAACACTCAAAGCCATTTCACTCAAATCCATGGTCACTCAACGTCCCTGTACACAGGTAGGGACACGACCATGTCCCTACCCGTGTCCTTCTCGGGACACACCACTCAAAGCCATTTTACTCAAAGCCATGGTCACTCAACGCCACTAAACATGGGTAGGAAAACGCCCGTGTCCCTACCCGTGTCCTTCTCGGGACACACCACTCAAAGCCATTTCACTCAAAGCCATGGTCACTCAACGCCACTTAACACGGGTAGGGACATGCCCGTGTCCCTACCCGTGTCATACTCAACATAATTTTCAGCCTATTTCCTTGTTCTCTGCGAGTGGGCACCTGATCGCCTGCACCCCCTTGAGCCTATACCAGCTCTCCCGACACCATAAACACGCACAAGGGGACTAGCCCGAATCGGGACGTTACAAATCCTATAAACAAAATAAAAGATTTCGTCCCTGAAATCAGGCTAAGGCTATGGGGAGTGAAGCATACAAAAAATAAAATATGTGACCCTGGTGCCTTGAATTACATTGAAGGCTTGTTCTTCAATGAGTACTGTTTTCTTAACATGGCTGCTCTCCCCCTTTATGCCTTCTTTAAAGATGATCTTTTGTAGTAGGGAGGAGTTGGCTTCACTTTTGCTTGATATAGATTGGAATATTCTCTCATTGTCAGCAAGCAGCTCATTTTTAAGAAGAATTGCCTCCTTCATAGAGTGGAAAGCAACATTGGTGACATGCTGATTTACATGATATGCTGCACCCCTGATCACCTCATCAGTTGCACTCATATAATTCTTGATATATCTTATGTCAGCTGCAGAGAGTTTTTGGCTTGTGTCTAAGGATTTCATGAGGGTGGTCAGTTTGATGCCAGCAATTCCAGCCCTATCAAACCAGGTGGTGACCTGTGTGTTTAAGTGAGAGATTTCTTCTTTATTTTCCTTGACTTTGGTTGACAATTCATCCCTTAGCTTGGCAACTGATTGGTCAACATAATCCTTGAGGGTTGTGGTCTGGGCATCCAGGAGTGCTTTGATGTTATTTAGGAGTAACTCATTAGAGATTTGGGTGGTGGTTGGTTGGATCAATAGAGGAGGGACATCTTCCTTGGCAGGGACCTGTGAAGACTCCCCCTCAACTACAACACCTATATAAGAAAACATTTCCTTAGCAAAAGCTGTTTTAATACTACTAAATAAGAGGGTATGGGTATTACCTACAGTGGGTCCAGACTCAACCACTATGTTGACCACTTGATCCAAAGTTATCAGATCCATCTGATCATTCTCCCTCATAGATTGAGCATTCTTTTCTTGGCTTGACCCATCAAGATATGTGTCTAAAGTCTCAGGAGGCTCCCTATTATCTTTTACAACAGAGATAACTTTAACTGCTGCTACATCATCAGTATCATCCATGTCTGCCTCATCCTCTTCAACAATATCTTCTTTAGTCGCATTCTTTGAAAATTCTCCTAACCTAGGGCTGGCATGGATTTTATCAACATGCACTGTAGTATCCTGGAGTTGGATATTTGTGGAAGAGAGACTCAGGGTTATGTCTGTTTGCAACCCAACATCAACAGGAGGGGTAATTCCTAGCGCAGGTTTATAGTAGGAGGAGCTATCTACTTCAGCAACTAGTTATCTTATATCCCTTAGGGAATCCTTTATAGTTGAAGGATGGCTCTTGGGCAAGATCCTAGTGAATCTATCCAATGTCTTTATATCCATTCTTTTCAGGTAATGGATCTTCACTCCATGTTCCTGTTTGAATATATTAGGGTAGGTGTTCACTAGGTATAAGGAAAGAATTTTGCCCTTGTTTGGAGTGGGTATACAGTCTACTAATCTCTGATAGATAAGAGAAGACCATGAGGTCTTTCTATTCAGGATAATTCTGGTCATAACTTCAAACATTGACCTGGAGATTGTGTCATGTGATCCAGGTTTGCAGATAAGGGCTTTCCTTATAATATCTGCTAGCAGTTTGCCTCTCTGATTGAAGAATTTTCTCTTAAGAGACCCAGGTTTGGCCTCATTGTATCCACACCATCTGAGAGCACTGTCTCTGTCCATGACGGTGGGCTCTTCTTCCTCGCTAGGGTTGATGGAGGGAATTTGAAGGGCTTTGCCTAGTCTCTTAGGGTTTACCTTTATCTTGATATCCTCAATCTTAGACTTAAGAGAGTTTTGAGAGGAGGACACTTTGATGTTGGAGAAGAATTCCACTGCCTCTTTTCTAAGAATGGTGGAGGGTTCGGAAGGGGTGTATTCCAAGCCTGTGATTTCAATCATCCTTATCACTGCTTTAATCTCTGGGGAGGTATGACTGATCCATCCCTCACAATTTCATATCCTTCCAGAAGCTCCTTGATGAGATTTGGCGCCATTGAAATAGTGCGGCAGGATGCTGAGAGGGTTTTGGTCTCGACAACTAGGGTTAAGGCTTTTAAGAGTGGTGTGTCTTTTTGGTTCATGTCGCCTTTACATATGTAATGAAAAAGTTTAATTACCTTTTTCATTTGACTAATAAATTAAACATTTTTAGACTTTACGGATTGCTTTATGATTTCTGTTATGATACAGGTCACTTAGTGCCTGATTAATTTGTAGCTTTCTTCACTGTCTGGATGTACATTCTATTTATCACACCATTATACAGATATTTTATCAATTCTAAGTATGATGGAGACCTAACATGCTAATTAGTCAGTTTTATTGGCAACCTTAATATGCACTGATTTATATGTTATTTGGACTTGAGAGAAAAGGCTACATAAGTTAACAATGTAGATAATTATGAAGGATAATTGAATCATTGTTATCTAATTGGTGTGCTTGATTAGGTTCATCCTAAGCATATCTAACTTTATTAATAAATTTTCAAACCTAGTCTCTATGCAAGAGAGAGAGAGACTTACCTTGAGGCTTACTTCCTCTAGCTTTTGAGGATTACACACTTAACAATCTCAACCTTTGTTTATTGCCTTACATGGAGCATATTCCTTGAGCAATCATCCTGTCCCAGACATTTTCCTGGAACATCCATTGTCCAAATACCAAGTCTTATCTAGACAGGTATTTGGACTAACCTGCAAAAAGAAGTTTATTTACCCTTAGGCACCCAACAATAGTTGAGTTCTAGGTTCTTGTTAGGAGTATAAAACTTTTGCTCAACTCTCTGCCTGGACTGAGCACCTTTCTATCCACTAGCCACATTCAGGTTGTGCCAACAATCAATTGCAAAGTGGCCCACCTTCCCACATCACCAACATTTATGAATGTTGTACCTTCCCTTTAGGACAACACAGAAATGATGTCCATGAGAGATATGAGCAGCTCCAGACTTTACTGGATAAGCATTGCAATATGCTGCTTCCTTCTTCCTGAATAAAGGTACTGAAGAACTAAATACAGCTGGTCCTGGATGGGCCAATTGTATTTTCTGAGCCTGCCATCTAGTGGTCTCTCTCATCTCTTTAGATACAGGATATTTGGATCCAAATCTAAAGAGCTTATCCTGAGCTTTATGGCTAGAGTGTACATAAACACTCCTTCTAAGATCATGTGTCTTTACCCCACTAGTAGAGCACACATTTTATTGATCCTCAAGGGGAGGTGCAAACTTGACAGTTTTAGAAGGTAAATTCACCTTTTGAAATACTGTCAACTTATTAGGAAATTCAGATTTGAAATGATGATTAGTGTGATTAATACCCAGCTTCCCAGGGATTTGGTAGGTTACAGATTTTGGCAACTGACCCTGTGACTAGGAAGGGTTAACCATAATCCCCAATCTCTCTATGAACTTTTGTTCCAGATATCTGATATGCTTATTCTTCTCTTCTAGAAGCTTGGTCTGACACTCAAGACTTTTCTTGAGTTCAGACACCTCATGACTCTTCTTATAAAACTCAATAGATTTATTGTTATAGAGAGTTTTATAAGGCTTCAGGACTTCAATCTCTTTTGCTTGCCTTTTGGCAAGATTTTTGCTCTTCCTTAGAGCATCTAGGAGTAGTCCATACTTTTCAATCAATTGATTGACATCATTCTAGGAGTCTGAGCAATCTTCATCATAGGATGAAGATGCATCAGTGTTTGGAATGGTTTCATACTCAGGGAAGATGAAGGAATGGAGAGAGGTTGTACCTTGATTTATTCTGAATCTGCGTGACTCCTTTCCTCTTCAGTTATTACCATCAGCCCCTGACATCCACAGTCTTCTTCATCCTCCTCATTATCACTGTCTGAGTGTGACAGAGTGGCCCTGATTCCTATCCTGGCAGCAAGATATTCCTCTTCTTCTTTTGTATTTGCAGCAACAAATATCAACCCTATATAGGCTTCTTCCTCTTCATCTTCAGATTCTGAGGAGGAAGAATCTGTCCAGCTTTTCTCCTTCTTAGCCACAAAGGACTTCTCCTTCTTCCTGTCCTTGTGGTGATGGTGATGCTTCTTCTTCTTCTTCTTCTTCTCATCCTCTTCCTTATTCCTGATTGGACAGTCAGCAATGACATGTCCAACCTTACTACACAAATAATAGATGAATTTAGATGAAATCTGTTTATTGGATTTATTGCTATACCTGTCCTTCTTGGAGGACCTCCTGTGATGGGATGATGATGATAGTCTGTTCTCCCAGTGCTTATTCTTCATGAACTTCTGAAGCTTCGTAGAGAAGATTGCAAACCCTTCATCATACATTTGGTTGTCTGAGAAACTATTCTCAGACAATTCTAAGCTGGTCTCAACTTCTCTCCTTGGTGGAGAATGTGTCTTTCTTCTGCTTCTTCTTGGGGCTTCTGCCGTGAGGGACATTGTCTTATCCTTGGTCTTGGATTGACTTTCCTTCTCCTCTTCTTGTTTAGCAGCCATCTGCATTTCATAGGACATCAGCTTTCCAAAGAGTGTTGGTGGAGGAGTGTCTGTCAGCTTAGCCATTTCCCTAATGGCACAAATCTTGGTGTCCTAGTCTCTAGTGAGAGATCTAAGAAACTTATCATTCAGCTCATAGTTGCTGAAGAACCTACCATAGGTTCTTAGTTCATTAACTATCCTAAAGAACCTTTCAAAACAGTTAGCTACTTTTTCAGATTTGCTTTGCCTGAAGGCCTCATACTCTTAATTGAGCATGGACTTCCTATCATCTCTAACTTCCACAGAGCCTTCCATGTAGACCACAAGGGTGTCCCATATTTCCTTAGAGGTCTTGCAGTGTACAAGATTTTGGAAGGTTGAGTCATCAATGACACTGACTATAATATTTTGTGCCCTTTTGTCCATGGTGGACAGAATCACCTCATCTCTATCCATCTCTGTATATGCCTTAGGCACTCTCACATTTGGATCTATGGTGAAAGCCTATGTGGGGGACAAAATGACCTTCCACTACTGTTACATAGATCCTACGGTCAGATGCTTCCATGAATAGTCTCACCCTTTGCTTCCAGAGGCCAAATCCTTCCTTCCTAAAGATTGACAGTTTCATGGCCCCTAGCTCCTTATAGTTCATTCCTAACCCCATGATTATATCTTCTAGCTAACCTTGGAGGTATGCACAGATTGTTAAATCCTTTTTGAGCAACCTCCCTCTGATATCACTTGAAATTTATTACTTCAAAGTTATCTAGTCATCTAAAGGGTGGGGGGATGAATAAGTGTTTTAAAATTACTTAAGTATTTTTGCTGTTTTCTTATTAAATGATCTAGATCTTGTCCTTAATACCTGCAATATAAGAGAGGAACAAGCAACACATCAAGCACACAAATATTTATAGTGGTTCCCCAATTGAGTACATCCACTTTCCCTCCCACCCATCCAACTGATTTGTTAGATTAGGCACAAACTCCACCAATATGCTCCTCAGAGCTTACACCTCAAGGCCTCAGCCTTACACCTAAGTTCTCTTCAGAACCCTACCTCAAAACCACAAGGGTTCCTACCTCGGAGCCCTGCAGTGCTCCTACAGCACAGTGGTCCACTGACCACATATCTCAGCCTTATTTCTAAGGCCTACAACTCAGGCTTCTCTGCCTTATAACTTCAGGCACACATCCCTACTCTCAGAGTGCTGCAGCACTCCTACAACTCAGTACCTATCCAGGTATCTACCTCAGTGCCCTTCCAGGAACCTACAACTCAGCCTCCTCCAAAGCCTACAACTCAGTGACACACTTGTCACCTATAGCTCAGTGACTCACCAGTCACCTACCTAAGCCTTATTTCTAAGGCCTACTACTTAGGCTGAGAGGACAACCCTACTCTTAGATCGACACTTGGATCCTACCTTAGTACCCCAGCAGGACATCTATCTCAGTGACTAATTAGTCACATACAACTCAGGCCAAAAGTACCTATAGCTCAGATTCAGATATACTGAATGCTACAAGAGTTTATACAAAATGTTAAGTAAAAATAAAATAACTGACTCAGAGATAAATCTCTGAGTCTACCTTGCTGGATTGAGCAGATATCAGTCCAGCCTACTTGTTGTAGAAGGGATGAGTCTTCTTCTACAACCAACTTCTTCTTTGCTGCACAGGTGAGAAGCTATCTGCTGTTGAAGGTTTGCAACCCTTCACACAGCTATCTTCTCTTGTTGATAGATTGAATCAGCCAACTTGTTCTTCAAGGAACACTCTTGCTGAACTGGAAGAAGCTTCAGCTATCTTTGCCTTCTGGCTTTCACTGCTGGACTTTGCTTTCAAGCTTGTCGAAGAAGATGAAGTCCATCCACCTCTATTTCATTTTCTGCTTTCGTTCTCATTTTTTTGCTGTGATTGTTGCCCTAATCCCATTTTCTCTTTTTTTTATATCCGTAGATTTGAATCAATGACACAATTTGAGTGTGGGTCCAGCCAAGGATGGTGAGCGCCACCTTCCTCAGAAGAGGACAAATAGTAGCTTCCGACGCTACTGTAGCTTTCCCGCAACGACATGAAGTACTTGGACTGAGCTTGACGATCGTCGAGCTGAGATCGACAAACTCTGTGTTGAGCTCGATGAACTTCATAATCTCCAACTTTACAAATAGTAGCTTCCGACGCTACTGTAGCTTTCCCGCAATGGCATGAAGTACTTGGACTGAGCTCGACAATCGTCGAGTTGAGATCGACGAACTCTATGCTGAGTTCGATGAAATTCAGAATCTCCAACTTTACATTTAGCTCGACGAAATGTGGGCTCTTCTCGATGAACTCTAAATCTTTAAACTTTAACTTGAGCTCAACGAAAGGCGGGCTCAGCTCGCCAAACTTTGAATCTTCAAACTTTAACTTGAGTTCAACGAAAGGTGAGCTCAACTCGATGAACTCTAAATCTTCAACCTTTAACTTAAGCTCGATGAAAGGTGAGCTCAGCTCGATGAACTATGAACTCAGTTCGACGAACTCCACTTTCTGGACTTGGAAAATTTCCACTGGCTTTGTCTAATCGATTCCTTCTCAACTGTCTCAGCGGTTTCTTCTTCACAGCTGAGACTCTTCTGTCTCAGCGGTTCTTTCTCAACTGTCTCAGCGGTTTCCTCTTCATAGCTGAGACCGTCTTCTGTCTCAGCAGTTTAGTTGAGACCAACACATTTCTCAACATTTTGTGTTAAGCTTCTCAGCTGTCTCAGCGGTTATGCTGAGATATTCTTCTCAGCTGTCTTAGCTGTATTAACTATCTCAGCGGTTTTTGCCTTAGTCAAATTGTCTGACTTTCAGCTTCCTCTTTCTGTTAACCTGTCCAATCAAGGACAACCTGCATGCAAGAACTCAAGCACACATCAAATACATTATGCCTCTTAGTATGATTGGTGATGCCTCTTCAAGTCCTAAGGAACATTGAAGGACACAATTCCCAACAGTAACTCCTACAACTCGGAGACGACGCTCCTACCACTCGATCCACAACCGGATCTACGACTCGATCCACAAACAGACCTACCACTCGATCCACAAACAAATCTACCACTCGATACACAAATGGATCTACCACTCGGAGAAAAATCTCATACAAAAGTAAATGAATATTACACAATAATATTACACCCAACTTTAGACAAGATTTGAAATCTTTAATCCGTCATTCTTCGAGAATAGTAGATCTTGAAATTGGTTGGAGAACACGGAATATGAAAACATTGAAGATCGTGAATCTTGACTTGAATTTTTGATCGACTCGATCTGGAGGAGTATAGATCTATAGAGAGAGTAGCAAACCAGTTGTGTATGTCAAAGAAGATGAATCGTGCACAACAGAACGTTGGGGTTCGAACGGAAAGTCGCGATGCGTATGGAGGCGAGCTGACAGATTTTCCGATTTGGAAGGTTTTGTCGATTTCGAATTTTAGATCAAGAGCACGATTAGATGGAAAGGAAATATCCCCTAGGTATTTATAAAGATCTCATTGCCAATGATATCAAGAGACTTTCCAAAAACGAAACCGAGAAAGCACTGTGCATGGCCGACCGAACCCGAACCAGATTTTTGAAAAAGTCAAAAAAATGACCCAAGTAAAATTCGTCGAGTATCGCCGTGTATCACTAGTATACTCGTCAAATGGTTCTTGATATACGAAGAATGAAACTTAGAAAAATCAGCTTAGGCCGGCAAATCACTCAACGCCAAGGCGGAGACCATACTTGATGAATTTGACGAGTATCGGTTGGTATTCTCGACGAATTCATCGAGTATCGGCTAGCTCACTCGACGCACTCGATGCCTGGCCAAGTGATATACGACGAATGAGACTTAGATAAATTCAGAGAAGTAGCATCGAACGGACTCGATGATGGTGAAGCTGTCCCGCCACTGGTTCATGATGACGTTGCTGATGCAGCCTTTGATACCCGACATAGAGAGTTTGTTGATTGGGACGATCGTTGCACAAGCTTGAAAATGGGATGCTACCACGACATTCAACGCTAACGCCACTACATGTTTTGCACATCGTCCGCCGTCGCCGTTTCCCTCACATAAAAATATATGATTATAAATTAAATAATTATAATTATATATTTTTAAGTATTATTATTTTTAAGCATTTTTATTTTAAGCATTTTATTTACATGCATTTTATTTCTATGCATTATCCTATTTGTATTTTTTATTTCATTTTATGATGGGTGCTTATAACTATCTTTTGTATTTCAATTTCATGAATGGTGGAGATTGAGTGGTGTAACCTATAAAAGACTATGCGATGTAGGAATTATGTATTGATGAATAAGAAATTGAAAACCTAAACCCAAATTGAGATTTTCCCCCTCCTTTCTATCTTGCTAATTTCGGCCCCTCTCTCCCTCCAAGCCGCCGACCCCCTCTCTCCCTCTTTGTGGAATTCGGCCACTTATCCCCTCCTTCCTCCTCTCTTCTCCTCCACGAGATCATTCCTCCTCTCCCCTTTAAGCAAACAAAACAAGGAGTTTCTCCCTTGAAGATTTTGGCCAAGTCCTTGATCTCCCCTAGGGTTTGGTCACCAACCAAATCCTCCATCCTCGGTGATTTCGGCCAAAGATAATAACCCCGGCGACGACGAATCTACCCCGGTGTGAAGCAAGGAATGTGGACGAGTTTTCTCTCAATTCGGCGTAACTCTGGCGGAGCCATAGAAGAGCAAACCATTTTTAATAGGAATCATCCATTCTGATTGGGGTAACGAAATCTCTATCTGTGAGTGTTTCCCTCCTTGATTAATTTCTTGTGGTGGTTTTCTTTGGCGTTGCCTACGAACTTTGAATTCATCGTTGTTTTGATCTGAATGATTTTGTTATCTTTTTGATCTATTTATATTCGTGAGGATTGACGAACCTCGTTTTCTTTTGTTGGGAGAGATCTACCACTTTCTGAATCATTTATTTTCGGTGGATCTCTTTTGATACAACACACGCTCGAACGGATCGGGTCGATCCATTTCTCTTGAGAAAATATTGGTGCATCGCCTCTATTTGATATCTAAGGGTGTAGCGAACCTGTGCGTTAGCATTAGATTGATTTTTTTGCGAATCAGGTGTGCTGCGTTTAAACTGTGTGAGTGTAGAATTGGAACAAGTGAGAAAAATTCGGTGTCATTTTGCCTGTTGCGGTTCGTCGGGAGACGTATCCTGCATCACTCGACAAATTCGACGTGTATCGTCGAGTATATTTGACAAATTCAGCGAGTATCATTATATACTTTCGACGAATTCGACGAGTATACACGATGATACTCGACGAATTTTACTTGGCGGATTTTCCAATTCTCAGAGAATTTGCCCTAAGTACAAATGATGAATTCGACGAGTGTTGGAAGGGATATACGATGAATTCGACGAGTATCAACGAGTATATTCGATGAATTCGACAAGTATTCCTAACCATACTCGATGAATTTTACTTATGTAAATTCATGTCTTTCTGATTACAAGCCTTTGTTCTTCCTTGATCCTTCTCCTGTACTTGATATAGAAGTTGTAAGACCTTTTTTTTCTTTTAAACCACCGGGGTCTTATACTCAGAACCACCGCTTTATTGTGACACCAACACACCCGGGAAGGTCGTCACTACAAAACGCCGATCCTGCCGGCCATACCGATCACAGAAGAGTAGAATAAATATAAAAATACATGAGTAAAATGAAACTCAATACTAGTCCACCAGAATCACATATATATAAATAATTCTCCACGAAAGGAGAGTCCACAAAAATGATAAAGCAAAGTATTAAAGAGGGCTCCTGCCCGATACATCAAAATCCTCACTAAGAATCACTCAATCGCGGAAGTAAATCTATAATATCTACTAATGATCGGGACTCAAAGTCCTTGCTTCCTGAACTCTAGTGCTAGACTGCCCCGTCTCCAAGCACACTGCCCCCCTGGGGCAGCATCTTCTGATTCGGCTCCACGATCCCCTAAAATGATTTGGTCAACGACCGTTAGTCTAAAAGACTAAGTCCTATCATCCCCACCCCTCCCCCATGGCTCCTAGGCATCGAGCGGGGAGAAGGAAAGGAAAGGTAATGAAGGTGAAGAGTAACAAAGGTAAGCAGGTGGCGACGGAATTAGTCTATCATGAGTTCATAAACAGAGCAAGTATATGTAAGCAGTAGTAGGTAAGCAGTATAAGTATACACAATAACAGGTGAGTAAGTAAAGCAGTAGAAGGTAAACTAAGTAAGTAACCCTGACCTATAGGAATTCCCATACAAACCTATAGACCAAGGGGTCGTTTTGCAAGGCCTATTATATAAAGTGTCACATACCATTTTATATAATAGGTGTCAAGGGTTATGTGCAATGACGATGCTATGACATGCAAGTATGCTATGATGTGAATCATGCAAGTGCAACACACACACTCGAATCTGTGCACACAGACCTTTAGTTCCCCCTTTCTGGAGCCTAACCTCCCAGGATACCTTCGCAGTGGCAAATAGAAGCGATGGGTTGGGCCTTACCCACCTTTAAACAGGTATCAACGCTGCCAGTCAGACCTATCGTACGCCTCAACGCTAGTACACTAAGCGGAGCTCCTACATACTCTTGTCGACTGTGCACCAAACTTTATTTGGCCAAGTGCTAAACCACACTTGCCGAGTCAACGTATTGGTGTCAGTGTGACGACTCTCTAATACCAAAGACCCACCACCTTATATCGTATGCACATGCAACCTTAATATACTTTTCCACCAAGCCAAAGCTCCCTGGACTATCCCGTCCGTCACAATTATTTACCGAGCCAAAGCTCTCCGGACTACCCCGTCCGTCACAAATATCTACCGAGCCATCGACTCGCCGGGCTAACCTGCCCATCACTAAAACCACCGAGCCTATCGCTCGCGAGACCCAACCTAAATCCCACAACATTGGGGAGTGTGAGTGTAAGTGAAATCCTAGTTATTCTAGTTTCACTTAAACATTGATTATTCTTACGGTTTAGGTTAGCCCAAGACTGCCCAAGGTATTCCCGGTGAAGGGCTCTCACATGGCACTAGGAACTATGATGGTAGTTGAAGCCCATCATTCCCTTTCGCAAGGCACTTACTATTATTGGTTATTAACCTATTCCCGGTCTCTTTTAATATTATACTGGATCTAACCCTAGTGTATTTTGACTTTCTTTCTCTCCACAAGAAAGACGACCTTTCGTCGATCCCGAGCACCACCTAACACTAGCCAACCCAACATTCCCCTCATCATGACTCTTAATGAAGCTCACTTTTTCATCTTACCAAATCAGCATACATTAATCCCCACTTCCTACGACCCTCCCCCATGTTATCATAATTTCCGCCGTTTACTAAATGCAGACCAACCTAAGCTATATGATGTACATGATAAGAGGTACTCCAAATTTTCATCCAAATGCCCTAAGATAATTATTGTAGGTCTGTTATGACAAATTTAGCCTAAATCCAGAAACTTGTAATTTTACTAATTAATTTAGCATTTATTAAATTTTCCCAAAAGTTAGGTCATGGGTAATTTTGTACATGAAGTACTAGATTTCCTTAAGTTATGGCCACACAAAAATCATGATCATTATATGATTCCAAAATAACAGAGTATACCATGTATCACAAACTTTAATAAAAGTATTAGCCCCCAAATAATTAATTCAAGATAATCCAAATAATTAGAGTTAATGAAGGGAGTACCATAAATTATAGTTCAAAAATTATATAAAAATTACCAGAGTCTTATAATGATCATAAAACACTACGGACTAAGTTTTATGAAATTCCAAGATTAGTGAGTCATGTATAAAAATACTTCAAATAACTCTATTAAAGTGCACTTTGTGAAGCAAAATTCTTATAAACTCATCTAAATGACATGTGATAAATTTTCTAGACTTCATTATGTCCTAAAAAGTTCTCTTACCAATTAACATAATTTTCTAGCAAGATATAATATTTATTATTTATTTATCAAAGTATGGTGTACTAGTTCACTTAACACATGAAGTATTAAGAGAAAATGCCCAAATGATCCAAATAATTTACTAGTGTCTCCAAATGATATTTAATTAACCTTGCCAGAGTTTCATATCATTCTAAGTTAATCTAATCATGGTTACTTCAAAATCATCAAAAAGGGCATGGTGGAGATTATACCTACAAGTATGAGCTACTTTTTCCTAAACATCCTATAATAAATCTCAGAGGTCAATAGAACTATAAAGTTACTTCTACCAAAATTACATGAAGATCCAAGATCATATGACCCTCCTATAGTTTCATAAAAGGTATAGGCCTAAACTATCTCTAATTTGTTTAAGTTGTGTGCCTAAATCTAAGTGTCTCCAAATTCCTTCCTAGGGCATTTCACCACCCTAAAATCACATGGACTAAACACCAAGTCCATACAAGGGCATATCACCATATGTCCTTCACAAACCCCCAAAGTTTAACCTTAGGGTTTGAACTAGGGTCCTAGGGCAAATCTACCCTAATCCACCCCAAAATCCGTGTGGGGGTGTTTAATGTCATAACAAACCAGTGGCCCAAGTTTCAATCTCTGTTGAGGTGATTTGGTCACTCAACACCACAAGGGACAAATTAACCTAATTACCCCTTTTGGGGCCTAGGCTATGGTTCAACAAATTCCATACCAATCCATCTCCAAATGAAATGAAATTTTATAAAGAGTCCTATATGGATCCAATGAACCATTCATCAAAATTTGGAAGGGTTTGGATGTCATTAGACCCTTTAAATAATACATACATGGATTGTTAAATTTCTACAACAACTTTGGGAAAATGTTTTACAAAAATTCCAATTTTTGGATAGGTTTTAGGTATAGGTAAGAGAGACACCCAACCCAAATTTCAAGTCATTTGGATGGATGGATTGATGGGGGAACTCAAAACAATCTCTGATCAAGCCTAAGTATAGACCTCACCAAAATGAGTGATGCGGTCTCACATGAACTCCAAATTGGTTCAAACCAATTTTTAAATAAACTAGACTCTTAGGTCTACAACTTTTATGTAGACCACCTTTACTGTAGTGGACCCTAAGTATTTGTAATAATTAATTTAAAACAACCCAATAATTGTGACAAAAAAAATACATAAATCAAAATTTAATATACAAGATCTAACACAGATCTTAAAGCAGATCAAGTGGCTCCTAGTTTTCTTCTTCCTCCAGCCAACGACCATGATTGGCCAAACCTGGAACTTATTCCAAGCCCATTTGCAGGCCACCCAGCCACCTCTCTGGCCGGCCACCATCGCCACCTCTCTGGCCGACCACCACCGCCACCACCTTCGTTGAGGTGGGGGCTATCGCAGGGCGGTGGCACGCCCGTCGGAGGGGCGGTTTCCGGCGAACCCGAGAGGAAGCCCAAATCCGAAACTTTATGGATTTTGAAGCTTTGAATCGGCTCAACTGAGCCCCATTCTTGTCTCTAATGAATCCTATGATCTAGACCACAAAGAAGGAGTAGAGGAGGACCTGATTTGCGGCCTGAAGACGTGCGCTTTGCCTCCTCACCATTTCCGGCCACCAAACTTTGGCTCCTCTACAATCTCTACACCAAACTCAATGGAAATGAAAAGAAATCGGGGGAAACGATTGCCCTTGCCCTGGTGAAGGTCCTTAAAGAGGGAATTTGGGAGAGGAGGCTTGTAACTTCCAAATGTCATTAAACTCCATTAATGGCCATTAACTCCACCCCTTTGGTTTCAACCAAATTAAGGGGCTAAACCAAATTAATGGCCGGCCACCTCCAGAAACTCCACCTCTCCCTTAGAGGAATAAGAGCCCCATAAAAGTGGGAGTTATGGAGCCTCCATGGCCATGATGGCCATTAATCTCAAGCTTTTCTCTCTCCACCAAATCACCAATTCCAAAAGCTTAGTCCGACGAATTTTGTTCTATTCTTCGAACTCCGCTCGACAAATCTGCTCTATTCGTCGATCTCCATTCGACGAATATGCCCCGTTCGACGAAGGCTGATCCTTGTTCAGTGACTTGCTCTGTTCGTCGAACTCCGTTCAATAAACTCTGAACCCGGTGAACACTTACTCCGTTCGTCGAGCTTCATTTGACGAATGTTGAACCTAGTTTAGCAACCTGCTTTGTTCGTCAAACTCCATTCGACGAACTCTGAATCCAGTTCAACACTTACTCTGTTCGACGAATGCTGAACCTAGTTTAGCAACCTGCTCTGTTCGTCGAACTCCGTTCGACGAACTCTGAACCCAGTTCAGCACTTAAACCATTCGTCGAGCTCCGTTCGACGAACTCTGAACCCAGTTTAACAACCTTCTCTGTTCGTCGAAACCCGTTCGACGAACTTTCAACCAAGTTAAGCACTTAATCCGTTCGACGAATATTTGCTGAGCTCAATGAATTCCTCCGTTCGACCAATTCTACGGGTTCTATGATTTCTATATATTTGGTAATTGATACTTACTATTTGCAGCCCAAGGTGTTTCACACCCTAATTCCCATGTTTCCCCCAAACCCTTTAGTGCTTCCCAAGGTTTTGTCATGACCCAGTCATGAAAAAACAATCTTTGGGGTCTAGAAGTCTTAGGGATGTTATAAATCCCAATACATTAAAACAAAAATTTTGTCCTCGAAATTCAGGTTAGGCCTACGGGGTTTCAAGTGTGAGAAGTAAAATGTAACATCCTGAGAGATTAAAGGGAGTACCTGACGTGAAAAGTTCCGGGTACCTTTGCTTCATCAAGTCCTGTGGCTCCCACATGTGCTCCTCTTGTCCATGATTCTTATACAAGACCTTAACCAGCAGAACCTTCTTGCGTCGCAAGACCCGTATCCCAGTATCATCTATCTAGATCGGCTCCAGGTGCACTGATCGATCAGAAGTTATAGGCCCATCTGTAGTCGTAATCTGCTGCTCCGACCGAAGTAGAGCTCTCCTGATGGAGGATACATGGAAAACATAGTGCAAACCCGCTAGCTCTGGCGGCAGCTCACATCTGTATGCCAAGGGACTGATCTGCTACAGGATCCTGTAAGGCCCCATGTATCTCGGACTGAGCTTCTTCCGACCACGCACCTGCGAGACTCCATGCATCGGTCGTATCTTCAGAAACACCCAGTCTCCTACCGGACACTCTAACAAATGATGCCGAGCATCGTAATACTTGACCTGTCTACTCCGGGCCTCCAACATACTATCTCGAATCAACAACACCTGAGCATTCGTATCTTCGACGAACTACAAGCCAAGTGCCTTCAAATTCTCATCCTAGATCCAAGACAAAGGAGTCCTGAATCTCCGCCCGTATAAAGACTCATAAGGGGCCATGCTGATGCTGGAATGATGGCTATTGTTGTACGAGAATTCGATCAATGGTAGCTGCTTCTCCCATGGATCTCTGCGGTCCAGTATGCAAAGACACAACAAATCCTCCAGTGTTCGATTGGTGAGATCTATTTGCCCATCCGTCTGAGGGTGGAAGGCGGCACTAAATGTCAACCAGGTCCCCAAATAAGCCTGAACCGACCTCAATTCCTTAGACATAAATCGTCCATCGCGATCGGACACTATCATCCTCGACACTCCATGGTATCAGACGAACTGCTCCACAAACTTCCGCACCACGTCACCCACCGGAGCGTCCTTCTTGATTGGTAGGAATCTGGCCACCTTCATCAATCGATCGATGATCACCCATATTGAGTCGTTCCCCGCATGTGACCGAGGAAGACCATGTATTAAATCCATGGAGATATCGTCGAACTTCCACTCTGGCACCGGAAGCGACTGCAACAATCTAGCCAGACTCTTACACTCATCCTTCACTAACTGACAAGCCTCGCAATGGGTCACGAAGTTAGTTATATCCCTCTTCATACCCAGCCAATACATCGTCCTCTTTAGGTCGGCCGCCATCTTAGTGATGCCTGGGTGCACCGAGTACCTGCTACAGTGAGCCTCGGTCATAATGTCCTCCCAAATCCTGCCCCCAGCTGGTATGTACACCCATCCTCTAAAGCACAACAACCCATCCCTCTCAAAATACTCCCTGGCCGTGCCTGCCTCCAAGGTCCTGAATACTAGCTCCAGCTTGTAACAGCTGCTTAGTCCTAATACGATCTCGAATATCATCGGTAGTGCTCATCGCGGCCAGATACTCCTCATAAAGCTCTGAGTCGTCCGAGGACACTAAGGTAATATGCATATCCTCCATCATCTGTATCAGCTCCATAGACATCAACTAGGGCTCTGCTCCTGAAGTGGTAGCCCTCCGTCTAAGTGCGTCCACCACCACATTCGCCTTCCCCGGGTGATAGTGTATCGTGTACTCATAATCAGATAGAAACTCCACCCATCTTCTCTGGCGGATGTTCAACTCCTTCTGCGTATCGACATATTTCAGATTCTTGTGATCCGAAAATATTTCGCAGTGCACCCCATAAAGGTAATGCTGCCAAATCTTTAGAGCAAACACTACTGCTCCCATCTTCAAGTCATGCACAGGGTAGTTCTGCTCGTGCTTCTTCAGCTGGCGGGAGGCATATGCTATCACATGTCCATGATGCATCTGTACAACGCCCATCCCCTGAAACGACGCATACATGTACACTTGGAAGCCCTCCTTCCCAGATGGGAGAGCGAGGATAGGGGCCGACGTAAGCTGACACTTCAACTCTTGGAAGGCCGCCTCACACTGCGACGTCCAAATGAACAGAGTGTCCTTCTTCATCAAAGAAGTGAGTGGAAGGGCTATCTGATAGAATCCCTGCACAAACTTCCGGTAATACCCGACCAATCCCAGAAAACTTCGGACATCCATGTACGTCTTCAACTGAGGCCAGTATCACACTGCCTGAATCTTCACGGGATCCACCGCCAATCCTGCTCCACTGATAATGTGGCTTAAAAAGGCTACCTCCGTCAGCCAAAACTGGCATTTGCTGAACTTGGCATATAATGGATGCTCCCTGAGCTTCTCCAGAGTCAAGGCCATATATTGTGCATGCTCTTCCTTCGTCCTCGAATAAATAAGGATGTCATCTATGAACACAATGACAAACCTGTCGAGGTACGGCTCGAACACCCGGTTCATCAAGCTCATGAAGGCCGATGACACATTCGTGAGCCCAAAGGGCATCACGATAAACTCGTAAAAGCCATATCTGCTGCTAAACGCTATCTTTGGGATATCTTCTTCCTGAATCCGTAACTGATAGTATCCCGACCTCAAATCCATCTTCGAGAACCAATGTGCTCCCTCTAGCTGATCAAATAACTCATCGATCCTTGGCAGTGGATATGTGTTCCGGACTGTCAACCAGTTTAGTGCATGATAGTCGATGCACAACCTGAGGGTCCCATCCTTCTTCTTTACAAATAAGACCAGAGCTCCCCAAGGCGAGGAACTTGGACTAACGAATCCAACCTCCACCAGTTCCTTCAACTGACTCCTGAACTCCACCAACTCCTTTGGAGCCATCCGATAGGGATCCCTAGACACCGGCTTAGCTCCAGGCACCAACTGAATCTGGAAATCCTTCTCGCGATGCAGCGATAATCCTGGTAGCTTCTTTGGGAACATATCCACAAAGTCTCGCACCACCGATATATAGGCAACCATAGTCTTGACCCCGACCATCTCGAAGAACACCTGATAGACCTCATCTCCCTGCATTTGGGCCTTGACAGCCTGGGTAGAAGATAGCATCCTACGGGATACCAGATTAATACCTTCGAAGGTCGCAAAGGTGCTGTCATAACTCAGTACAGACTTCATTGCCAGGCAATCTATCTGGGCGTGCTTCCAAGTAAGCCATGTCATGCCCAGCACCAGATCGAAGTCCTGCATCCTTAAGACTGTAGCTAGGGCCTCGAGTGTCAGACCATCAATAGTCACCCTTAGGAGGCACTTAGCAGTAGCTAAGAACTTCTTCCCGTTGGGGAGACGGACCCTCCTGGCGACTCCCGAATAATGTCTGACTCCCTCCAGTCCCTTTACAAACTCCTCGGAGACAAAATTGTGCGACGCCCCCGTATCCACTAAGGTGTGGGCAGGTTTGCCGCACACCATGACTATTCCTATTTATTAAAGTTTGGTTAGGTAACTAGGCCTATGGTTTTCTTTCCTAGTATGCTACTGTTTGTTTGTTGTTTCAAAGGTTCCAAAAGTAAATACAACATAAAAATTACTAGCATACCTGTAATCACTCTGCTCGGGTCCCGAGGTGGAGCCAAGTCTAGAGCATACACCTGCTCCCTCTCTTGCCTCCGATCTCTGCCCTGGAAACCACGTCCTCTTCCACAGCCTCGACCTGCAAACTGCTGAGCGGGTGTGGCAGCCTGTGGTGCCGGTAGAGGTGCCCCTCTCATGGTGAAGTTTCTTCGAATGTGCCCTACCTGATGACAGTTGTAGCACTCGGGCGGGGGAAGTGCCACATCCCCGGGCCTCTTCATCTCCCACATCTAAAGAGGTTGAGGGGCCAATACCACCGGCACCCTCGGCTCCTGTCTTACCTCTTGGCGAGGTTGGTCCTCTGCCCTTCTCTCATCAACAAAGCTGCCCCTTCGCTGATCATTCCTGTCTCCCCGACCCTGATCCTCAGTTGGTCTCTTTCGTCCTCAAGTCGTGTGCCAATCAGCCTCTATCCTCTTTGCTATCTCCAGAATTCGAGGTATAGGCCCGTCATATATAAACAAAAGAGCCTCTCTCAGGTCCTCTCGAAGGCCCTTATATAATCTTTTGGTATACCCTGCTTCGTCCAGCTAATAGGAGTCTGCAAACTGGGCTAAGTGATTGAACTCCCGATGGTACTCCAGCACCGTCCTGTTGCCCTGCCTCAGCTGCAGGAACCTGTCTTTCAGCTCGTCTCTTGCCGACTGTGGGACAAAGTGCTCTAACAGTACGACCCTGAACTCCTCCCAAGTGACGTCAGCAGCCTCCCGATCTGCAAATGTCGTATCCAGAAGTGTCTTCCACCATCTCTTGGCATGAGACGCCAAGCAGGAGACCCCTAGAGGTACCCTCTCCTCCCACGGGCAACGTATCCCGGTCAGCATCTCGATCATGATATCGAGCCACTCTTCCATCCATACGGCTGACTCCATCCCAATGTTAGATGGGGGAGAGAGTCCCTGAAAGATGCTCAACCAATTGGCCCCCGGGTTTGACTGCGGAGCCGGTGCCTACTAGGCCCTGAAGACCTCTAGAATGGCCGTTAGAGACTACCCCATCTCTGACTATAGAAATGGAGTGGGAGCCGAGGGACGTGGTGCAACATTCGTAGTTTGCTGAGCTCCGCCCTGCGGTGTAGGATGTGTCGGGGACTGCATAACAAAGGCCAATTGTAAGAAATTTGACTCGAACCTAGTTAAAAGTGGACAATTACATGTGATCCCCGATATGGGCACACCACAACTTCTGCTGCTTAGTTTGTCCCCAAACTAAACTCGAGCGGGGGTGACCTAGGGTTAGTTGACTTCTATTCTTCCAATCGAGGTTCCCTCTGATACCAGTTTGTAAGACCCCATTTTTTTTCTTTTAAACCACCAGGGTCTTATGCCCAGAACTGCCGCTTTGCGGTGACACCAACACACCCGGGAAGGCCATCACTACAAAATGCCGATCCTGCTGGCCATACCGATCGCAGAAGAGTAGAATAAATATAAAAGTACATGTGTAAAATGAAACTCAATACTAGTCCACCAGAATTACATATGTATAAATAATTCTCCATGAATGGTGAAAGTGAGGATAGATACAACTCTAGAGGGGGAGTGAATAGAGAATTCAAAAATATGACAATCTACTCAAATCCCTTAGAGTTAATTTGCGGAATAAGTATATAGATATATGAAACCCTAGAGCCTAACACAAAGTGAGGTGCACAAGAGAAAGCTAACTGTAATTACAGTTTAAGCTTCAGTCCTAACACAAAAACTAGCAATCCTAGTTAATTCTACTCACAACCACAGTACAGTAATTAAAATAAGCAACACAGACAACACAAAAAGATTTATAGTTGTTCCCTCTCAATAGGTACATCCACTCTTCTACCACCCTGGTAGGAATCCACTACAAGTTTTTGTTCAGGTGCCCTGCCACAAACTGATCTGATTCAGGTAGATCAAGTAGACCCTTTGAGCTTTGATCAGGAGCTCAAAATCAAACACAGGTTTTTGCTAAGGTGCCCTGCCACCAAGGTTCACTTTTGAAGCGAGTAATAACCCTTTGTACAGGAGGTTGAGAGAGTTAGAATGTCTTCTCTATTATTAAACAAAATTAGAGAAGCTAGTGGATTGCACTGAGCTATAGAAAGCTTTGAAGGAATCAAAGCTCTCCCTGGCTTAGAGAATATCCAGGAAGAAGCCTTGCATCAGGGTGCAGGTTCTCTTCAGAACTCTGGACAGAGAAGATCTGTTGTCTTGAAGTTCTTGAAGGAGCAGCTTGAAGAAGATTCTTGATATGGAATGGTTGTTCTTCTTCAACAGCTTTTCTTTCTTCTTCTTCTTCTACTTGAAGCTCTGAGTATGAATATTCCTGTAAGTAGGATGAACTCAGGATTGAAGAAGAGAGTTATTCTACACTTGTTCTTGTTGTTGAAACTGTGTATCTGAATATCTGTATTTCTGTATATGTATATGTATCTCTGTATATTTTTGAACTTATTTCAATAGCTCTTTATATATTAGCCTTTGTAACGGCTTCTAAATTTTTCTTGATTTGAATCTTGTCTACTTTTGAAATCTGCAATCTGGGCTGCAAATAACACAAAACAAATAGCATGCAGAAGGACATCCTATAAAGAGATAAAGCTTTCTTAGAAGTTGCTTATCCATTCTGCAAGTCCAAAGGATATTAGAGAAAGTCACATCAAAAACAACCTCTTTACGGCCAGAGAAAGACATCTGTGTCTAACGGCTATAAAGGACAGCATGACAGATAAAGCACACAGATTTGTCAACTAATAGGACAAAAGACTTTGTCAGATAGAACTTGACTTATGCATAAAGAATGAGGCAAAGATTGCCTTGATATATAAGCATAAAATCAATGAAATAATCTTTAATAAAATAAGCCAGATATATAAGAAATAATTCACAATAGAGAAAGAATACAATATCACTAAATACAGACAAAAAGATAGTCGAACAAATCACGACGATCGTCGAACTATCAAAACAGATAGTCGAACTATCAAAGCAGATATTCGACCTACAAGAAATCTATCGGGACAGAAAAAGTCGAGCAGGACTCGACGATCAACGATACTGAGACCACAGATCGTCGAGCTTAACAGAGATGCACTAACTAAGAGATAGTCGATCTACTGTCTGACGATAGTCGATCAACTGATAGACAATAGTCGATCAACTGATAGACGATAGTCGAGCGGCGTTCGACCATAGTCGAACTAAAAACACTTAACCAGATTTTTATCTGGATAAACAACAACTCTACACAACTGATGGAATCAAACCTAAATCTAACCTTTGACCATAGATAAATCTTGGGTCAAGAAACTAATTGAGAAGACTTAACACAAATCCAAACTAGGGTACCAACAATCTCCCCCAATTTGGGTCAAGTCTCTCAAAACAAAAAGAATGCTATAAATAAATATAAAAACAACAATAACCTATTAGGATCAAAGTGTATCACATCATATCAATAAGAAGCATTTCATAAAATCAAACAATCAAGAAAAATAGATTGTCAATACAAATAAATTTAAATAATATCAGAGTCTAGTTTAGAAGTAAAAGAAACAAGAAGGAAGGAAATTTTCCTTTTGGGATCAAGAGCATCCTTCTTTGAAGTCTTCAAGTCCGATTCTCCAATAATCTTAGATTCACTTGCTTTGGGCAAAACAGCCTCTGGATGCTTTTCCATATATTTTGAGGCATCAAAAACTTCTTGTCTGACTTGATATCTGTTTAGTTCCATTTCTCTGAATTTTGACGTAGTTGTTATGCATGTTATGTCTTTGCCTTCAGCTTTAGCTTTTCTAATTTGGGCTGATCCAACTAACTCAAGAAATCTGGCCATCCTAAACTCAAGATTAAGCTCTTGGCTTTCATAAGCATTTTCATTAGCTGGATCTAGAGGCTTTATAGTCTTGAACTTTGTAGAAAGGTCGAACAGACCTGCAGCTGGTTCTATGTCTTCTTGAATAACAAGAGTTGATGGTGGAGCAACCTCTGTAAATTTCTTGCTTGACTTGTCAGAGTAAATTACTCTTTTTCCTTTTGAATCTACTTGCTTTATCTGAGCTGGCTTTTTGAAGAGAAGAATTTTGCTCTCCTTAGAAGGTGAAACTTTTCTTTTATGTGAAGGAGGAGGAGAAAATGTTGGTTTCTGGTAAGTCATATCCTTCACCTACTCTTTAGGTCCAGTTACTTATCTTTGTTGGCCTGAATGGGATCTGCCCTGGTAACCTGAGTTTACTCTTCTCTGATATGCCTGAGAAGGTGTAAATCTGGCTGGAGGAGCTGAGGGATTAGAAGATACATTCCCTGAAGCTCCTGCACTAGGAGGAGGAGGAGGATGACCTCTAGGAGTCCACTTGGGAGCTGGAGTATCATATCTTTTGCTCTTCTTCCTCTTCTTCTGCTGATTTCTAGACAATCCCATTCAATGTTGGAAGTCCTTAGACTTGGGGTTAATCCCTTTCAATATGTAAAAAAGGGATGTCATTCTCTGGATTTGGAGGAGGAGGAGCTTGAGCTTTCCTTTTCCTTTGAGCAATTTTTCCTTTTCTTGGTTCCTTCAGAATCCTCTGAATCTTCCTCATCATTAGACTGTGATGACTGAGGTTGGTCATATGGATCAATAATATCTTGAACATCCTTTTTCTTTGGCTTTTAAAGCAACCTTTTCTTTTTCTTCTTCTATGGCATCCTGAGCCAATAGGAAATCCAAATCTAATCCTGGGGTATCATCCCATACAGTTGATTTCTCTTCTAAAACATCTGAAACTGTCTTGGAGACCAGTTCTTCTGCAGCAGGTTCTGGAGCAGGTTCTTGAACATCTTGAGCTTGATCTGCAGAATTTCCTTACTCCCATAAGTCATCTAGGTAGGAGGTAATGACTCCTTCTAGATACATGACAACAATAGGAGTAGATGATTTTTCAAGACAAACTCTGTGATGAATAATAAACTATACATATTTTTAGTATAGTTTTTAATATATTTTTAAATAAAAATTATAATATTATATGTAAATTATTTAATAAATGGTTTATTTTGAATTCTGTTTTCTAAATAATAATTTATAGTATTTTATATAATATAATACTAAATATATATATATATATATATATATATATATGTAAGAGTTAATATTAAATAATATATGAATATATACTCTTGTAACAATTCATCGAGCGTCACTCCACGTATATAACGGTAATATAATAATATCGTCGAGCAGCGCTCAACTATATTAATAAATATATGAGCATAATATATTTATAATAACATATATATAAGTATAGATAATAATATAAATATAATAATATAAATAAAATATTATCATCGAGCAACTTATTTCGCCGAGCAAACTTTGCAAAATAACTCGTCGAGCAGCTCTGCTGTAATAATATAAATAATAGTATTAACTAATATAAATATATAGATATATATAATAAGTATAAATATAAATATATAGCATATTTATAAGTATAAAATATTAACTATGATATAATAAAATAGCTATAATATATAAATATAAATATATAAGTATAATATTAATATAATAAACATAATACAAAAAAAATTTGTCGACCAGTAAATATTTCTTCAACCAGTAAAATATTTCGTCGAGCAACTAATTTTGTGCTCGACGAATTGTATATATTAAATAAATATATTGTCTTTCCGTTAACAAGCATTGCATCCTTGGGAGAATGGTTCAGGCGTGATTCACCCAGGCAGCTCACAGGTTCGATCCTGGCGGATATTTTTTTTTTGCATAATTATTCCAGCGCCAGATAATTCCCAATTCCAGCCAGGAATTTCAGCCACAATTCAAGCAGAATTCCAGCCACAATTCAAGCAGAATTCCAGCAATTCCAGCAGAATTCTAAGTTAAAATTCAGCCACCTCTCCACGCAAAAACCAATTTTGCTTCCTCCAAATTCAAGCCACCTCTCCCGGTCCAAGCCCAAGTCAATAGTTCCAGCACCTTCCTAGATATTTTCTAGAAAATATCTAGATATTTTTGTGCCCAAACCGACTCAATTTTTTCCTATAAAAGGAAAGCTCCCCCCACAGCAAATGGGTCGGATTTTGAGGGTTATTTTGAGTGTTTGTGAGCTTGTATTATGTCAATTTATGTTGTGTTGTAATTTTCTTTCAGTTTGATTTTCTCTCTCTTGTTCTAACCTTTTGTAATGTCTTTTCCAAATCCATAAAAGCTGGTATTTCAAGAAATTTGTGTCTTAAGCTTGGTTGGTTGTGTGAGAGTAATACTTCCTTTCCATCCTAGCTTTTCTTTCTTTCTTTTTTTGCATAATTATTCCAGCGCTAGATAATTCCCAATTCTAGCCAGGAATTCCAGCCACAATTCAAGCAGAATTCCAGCCACAATTCAAGCAGAATTCCAGCCATAATTTAAGCAGAATTCCAGGAATTCCAGCAGAATTCCAAGTTAAAATTCAGCCACCTCTCCACGCAAAAACCAATTTTGCTTCCCCCCAATCCTATAATTAAAACCTCTACCGGATCACTTGAAATATATTTTTCTCGAAGGGGATTCAAAACTAATTCTTATCATTTCGTCTCATTTAACTGAATCCGAGACTTCCCAACTAAAGGAAGTTTTAAACAACCATCGCCATGCAATTGCATGGCAAGTATCCGATATTGGGGGGATAAACCCCTCCTTCTGTATGCACAAGATCTTCCTTGAAGATAACACTCGCACAACAATTCAGCCTCAACGACGAATTAACCCTAATATTTTAGAAGTCGTTAAAACCGAGGTAATGAAATTCCTCGACGCGGGTATTATCTACCCTATTTCCGATAGTGCTTGGGTTTCCCCTATCCACGTAGTGCCCAAAAAGGGCGGGATAACGGTTGTAGAAAATGATGATAACAAACTCATCCCAACTCGTACTGTTACGGGTTGGCGGATGTGCATCGATTAAAGGAAACTGAATGATGCCACCCGTAAGGACCATTTTCTGCTTCCGTTTATCGATTAATTTTTGGAGCGGCTCTCTGGCCACTCCTATTATTGCTTTTTAGATGGTCTCTCGGGATTTTTACAAATTCCAATCGCACCCGAGTACCAGGAAAAAACTACTTTCACTTGCCCTTTTGGCACCTTCGCCTATCGAAGAATGCCATTTGGCCTCTGCAATGCCCCCGCTACATTCCAAAGATGTATGCGGGCAATTTTTTGGGAGTTAGTAGAAGATATAATGGAAGTATTTATGGATGATTTTTTCATTTTCGGAAACTCGTTCCATAACTGCCTATTTAACCTTGACCGTGTTCTCCAGCGATGCGAAGACACGAATCTTGTGTTAAATTGGGAGAAGTGTAATTTTATGGTTCGAGAAGGGCTAGTTCTCGGCCATAAAATATCGTCTAAGGGGATAGAGGTCGATGTGGCCAAGATCGATGTTATAGAAATCTTCCTCCGCCAACGAATGTTAAATCCATTAGAAGCTTTTTAGGCCACGCGGGTTTTTATTGTCGGTTTATCCAAAATTTGTCAAAACTCACTAAACCGCTCACCCGCCTCTTAGAGAAAGATACGCCCTTCTCTTTTGATAGTGAATGCCTAGCGGCATTTAAATTTATTAAGCAAAAGCTTATCGAATCACCCATCTTAGTAGCGCCCAACTGGACTTTTCCGTTCGAAATAATGTGCGACGCAAGCTATTTCGCCGTAGGCGCTGTCTTAGGACAACGCATAAATAAATTCTTTCATCCTATTTACTACGCAAGTAGAACTCTCACGTCCGCACAGACGAATTACACAACAACAGAAAAAGAATTACTTGCCGTTATTTTCGCGTTCGATAAGTTTCGCCCATATATTACGCTATCAAAATTGATCGTATTTACCGATCACTCCGCTCTGAAATATCTACTAGCTAAGACTGACGCTAAACCTCGCCTACTTCGCTGGATTCTCCTCTTACAAGAGTTTGACCTGGAGATCCGCGATAAAAAGGGAGCGGAAAATTTATCGGCCGATCATCTCTCGCGTTTAGAGAACCCTACCGCAAAAGTGCTAGTGGAGGCCGATATAAACGATAGATTCCCTGAGGAACGTCTCCTCGCAATTACTACAATAATAAATTTCCCAACTCCTTGGTTCGCAGATATGGCCAACTATTTAGTGGCCCGGGTCCTTCCAAAAAATTTTTCGAGTCAGCAAAAGAAGAAATTCTTTTCTGACTTAAAAAATTATTTTTGGGAAGACCCATTCCTTTTCTGCATCTGCACCGACCAAGTAGTACGGCGATGTGTTTCGAGTGAGGAGGGTGCACAAATATTACGGCACTGCCACGAGGGTCCGACAAGAGGCCATTATCAGGCCAACCGAACCGCTAGGAAAGTACTCGAAGCGGGCTTTTATTGGCCCACTTTATTTAAGGACGCTCACAAATATATACGCACTTGCGATAGTTGCCAACGGTCCGGGAATATCTCTCGTTGTGACAAAATGCCCCAAAATATTTATTTAGAATGCGAAATTTTTGACTTATGGGGTATAGATTTTGTAGGACCTCTGCCTCCTTCTAATAAAAATCAGTATATTTTAGTGGCGGTCGATTACGTATCTCGATGGGTTGAAGCGCAAGCTCTTCTCACCAATGATGCGAGAGTCGTCGTCACTTTCCTTAAAAAATATTTTCTCATTTTGGCTCGACTCGCGCAATTGTGAGTGATAGAGGAACTCATTTCTGTAACGCCCAATTTGCTAAAACTTTAGCCAAATTTTGAGTTACGCATAAGGTCTCCACCGCCTATCATCCACAAACTAGTGTCCAAGTAGAGGTCGTAAATCGTGAAATTAAGCGCATTTTAAAAAAAACCGTGTCCATCAATAGAAAGGACTGGTCGTTTAAATTAGATGACGCGCTTTGGGCTTATCGTACAGCTTATAAAATTGCTATAGGTTATACACTCTATCGATTAGTTTATGGCAAAGCGTGCCACCTTCCGGTAGAATAAGAGCACCGCTCTTATTGGGCCTTAAAACTTTTAAACCTTGATTTAGATTCAGCCTCCGATAATAGAAAACTTCAACTAAATGAACTCGATGAATGACGTGCAAATGCCTACGAGAATAATAAATTCTATACGGAGCGTTCTAAATTCTACCACGATCGAAAACTTAAAACCCCCAAAACATTCTCTCCCGACGACTCTGTTTTATTATATAATTCTCGTCTTAGACTTTTTCCTGGGATTAAGACTCTTTTAAGGTAAATGGACATAGGTTGAAACCATATTCTCTAGGAGATCCTCTAAACACCACCAATGAAACCGTTAAATTTATCGATCCATAATTCACACGCTAGTCAAGCTACGCGACGGTAAACAAAGCGCTCGTGGGAGGCACCCCATATTTATCTAACCTTCTTTTTTGTTATTTTATCTTATGCAATTTGTTTTAATCGTTTTCGGCTTCTCCGACCTTCACAATCAGGGAAGTTTTCTTGTTCTCTTTTTACTTTAACTTCCTTATGTTTGTTCTTCATACTTCAATTTCAACATTAGGGACAATGTTGAGTTTAAGTATGAGAGTGTTCTTTTTATGCTTGTTCTTTATGTCTTTCTTTATGCCATATTTCAAAAATTACAAAAACATTTCCAATTTACTTGTTTTTTTATGCATATATATGAAATATCAAAAAAATTCCAAGAAAGATAATATCAAAAAATTCAAAAAAAAAAACAACATAAAACTTAGTCAAAAATTCACCAAAATAAACATCAAGATATAAATAAAAACCCCTACTTAGCTTTTCACTATTTCCTAAAACATGAAAGTTTTTGAGTTTACTTATGAATCTCTTTTTAGCTTTTAATTTCTTAGCTTTTAATTTCTTAACGCTTTATTTAATTATCCTAGGTTAAGTTTTAAAGAATATCTTATGCCTTTAACTTAAAATAGAGATGCATTTTGTAGCACTACTTCTAATTTATTATAAATAGAGGCATGTGTATTATGTTAGTAAAACATCCTTAGACTTCAATTATTTATGCCAAACTTTTCGAAACTTAGGAATATTCAATCTACTTTAGTTGCTCTCAAAAATTTTTTAGTTTAAAACTAGACTTTTATCATATAAACCCTTACCTTTATCACCTCATCTTAGGTGAATTATTAAAAGATCTTATGTCAATGGGAATAAGATTTCATTCCGTAAACATAGACATCCAATAATTTAAAAAGATTATATGGCATGGGAATAAGATTTTCGTTCCCTAAACATATACATTGGGTTATTTGAAGTTGAAGCTTAAAAGTCTATATGCCATGAAAAATACAAATATTCTAAAGGCATCTACAAATTCAAAACAAACTTCAGTATGGTGAGAGGATAAAATCCATCACCCTACATTTCAAGTCTTCTTCTCCACCAAAATTTTACCCCTTAGCCAATATCACTTGAATCTGTTTCGTGTACGCTTAAAGACAACACAGAAGCATATAGTGAATGGTTTTTATTATTTCTAATTTCTCCACTTTTTGTTTGGGAAGAAATCCAATTTAAAATGCAATTGATTTGAAAATAAACTAAAAAATATTGGAAAGGTGGTTTCCACGATAAAGAGCAGAGACGGTTTACAAGAGAGGGCGTTGAGAAATGTTGTGTTGCCCAAATTCGAAAAATTAACGATGTGAGTTTTTAAACCGCCCAATGCGATACAAAATCGTCACAAAGGCAACAACGG
>CM077088.1:75363812-75750689 GCA_039513925.1 Platanthera zijinensis | reverse complement strand
CTTGACCAGTACGAGACTGGAGTATAGCTGAATTAAAATTACTTGACCAGTACGAGACTAGAGTATAGCTGAATTAAAAGTACTTGACCAGTACGAGACTGGAGTAGAGATGAATTAAATGCAATTGACCAGTACGAGACTGGAGTATAGCTGAATTAAAAGTACTTGACTAGTACGAGACTGGAGGATAGCTGAATTAAAAGCACTTGACCAGTACGAGACTGGAGTATAGCTGAATTAAAAGTACTTGACCAGTACGAGACTGGAGTATAGGTGAATTAAAAGTACTTGACTAGTACGAAACTAGAGTAGAGCTGAATTAAAAGTGCTTGAAGCGTACGAGACTGGAGTAGAACTGAATTAAAAGTACTTGACCAGTACGAAACTGGAGTAAAACATAAAGAAAAGGTTAGTAGTCAAATTACTCCATTCAGGAGGCTTCAGTCTCATCTCCGTTCTCAGGAGGCACATTCAATTCTATTTCAGTTTTTAATAAGGCTTCATTGAGTTACACCCATTATTAAGATCTGATTAAGATTTAGTTGCGCCTTATTAATCACGACTTAATCAGACCAGGGGCTTATCAGGAGTTACACCCTCATTATTTGTCGAGAATAATTTGCAACTTACTACTCGTACTCTCACTTTCTGAGTGTGTCCAGAACACCCGAGAGTCGAGGCGCTCGACGGTTTCACAAAGTCTCGGAACACACGGAGCTTGGTCACTTGCCTTAGCCACTCTCATCGATATGATAATTTGAATTTATTATTCAAATTAGAGAGAATAGTCGCGCGCTCCAATTTTCATTTTCGAGCGTAATAATTTCTAAGCGCGACCCTAGGATTCCAGATTTTAGGGAAAATATCAAAACTTATCCCCATGACCCCAAATTTTGATACAACCCTTAAGAGAGCCTAAAATAAGCCTAGTATTTTTTTTTAATTTTCCAAAGTGTTTTGGGCCTTTTATTTGGCCAAACAAATTTTATTTGGGATTTTAAAAATACCAAATCAACTCCAAAAATTCTCAAAATTTTTGTGGGCGAAGCCTTTAGTTAGGGGAACATTGTTCATGTTAAAAACCTTTTTCCTAGGAGTCTATTTTAGCCTCTGAAAAATCAAACCCTTATTATAATATTATAATAATATAAATTATAAAATGAAAATACAGTTCATCTTCATTTCTCCCCTCTATACGTATTCCGCCGCCCTTACGGGGCTTCTCCGCCGCTGGCCGGCAACCGGCCGGCAACCGGCCGGCCGCAGCTCCACCACTGGCCATCCCGCCGGTGGTGGGCACTCCCTCCGGTAGTGGTCTGGCGCCTGCCGCCGCCGGCCGCCGCTGAAGCCATTTTTTTATTTTTGAACTGCGGGAAGGGGATGACGGCGACGGCGCTCCGGCCGCCGGAGCTCGCTTGCACTACGTCAAAAATGGGGAGGGGGAGGGAGAGAAAGTTCCACCTGGTTTTTGCGGGCTTGGGAGGGGCCGGCTTGGTCGGCCATGGCTCAAGGTGATGGAGGGGGAGGAGCTCCTCAGCTTTGCTTTTTCCGGCCACTAGAACTCCGACAGAGGGGGGGGGGGGGGGGGGAGAGAAGGGGGAGCAGGCTGCTCTAAGAGCTGTGAGGGAAAGAGAGGGGGGTGGGTGGATTTTATAGGGACGGGGAGAGGGAGCTTCCTCCCATTAGGCAAGGTGGGATTAATCCCTCCTTATGGAGGGATTAAAAACCCACCCTCCAGCTGTCCAAGGACAACTGGAGGCCCCCCTCTTTTCCCCATGTGGGGAAATGATGGTGAAGCCCTTATGGGCTTGGGCCTTTTGGGACGAGAGGGGAAAAAGGAGTAGAAGAGGGGTGGGGTGGGCCTCCACCTATTCTAGGCTTGATTGCTGGTTGGGGGGCCCAAGGAGAGTGAGGGGGCATGGGACATCCTCCTTTGGAGAGGAGGTGGGCCCCTCATTTGGAGAAAAATCCAAAAAGTGGATTTTTAGGAGGGTTTTGACCAAGTCAACCCTAGGGTGGGTCCCCCTTGCTGGTCAAAGTCAATGTGGGTCCAAGTCATCGGGGTCGGGTCAAGGTTCGGGTGTCATGTAATAATTGGTGTGCACACGCTTTTTGGTGCAAGACTAGGCTTGATTTGACCACGGGTTGACCAATTATCGTCGAAATTGACTGGGATGACTTCCGTTGATTTCGTATTGACTACACTAGTCCAATTCCACTTACTGGGGTTGAATCGGAGTCCGTTTGGCGAAAGTCAAAAAATTTGCGCGTCGCAGTGCGCTAAAATGGTCGAAGTGTGTAAAATTGCCGTTAGACCTCGGATCGTGACGTGACGAGCCCCGATGAGTTCATATAGACTATACGAGGCCACATAAACTGACAGAACTTGATTCGAAGTTCTTCTAGCTTGATATCCAAAATCTCGCTTTCGTTGCATTTTACGAGGAATGGTCACATCCACTATATGATCTCAAGGTCCAACTGAACGAGTTCCGATGCGCTCGTATTGACTATACGAGGTCACAGGAACTGACAGAACTCAATTAAGAGTTCTTTAGCTCGATACCCTTCCTATGGTTTCCTCCTATCGGGTCACAGGTAGAGGCTCGGGTCACTTTTATTGGGCCCACTAGGGCTCTGGTGGCCCAATAAAAGTCGGGATGTTACAATCCAATAAAAATAATAGGATTTTCGTCCCCGAAAATTTGCTTGAAGTAGGGGGGAAAAGTAACATACCTGGGGAAAGAGCTCTGGGTGCTTTTCTCGGAGGAATGCTTTAGGTTCCCACGTGAACTCTTCTCGTCCGCAGTTTGACCATAGCACCTTAACCATCAGAATGGTTTTGTTACGTAGTGTCTTGACCTTATAATCCACTACTCTGACGGGTTCGAGCCAGATAGATCTATCTGACTGTAGTTGCGCCGGAGGGGTAGGAAGGTACTTCTCTGGTTGCCGGAGGACTCGTCTCGAGTAAGAAACATGAAACACATTGTGAAGATTCCCCAACTCTTGGGGCAAGGCTAAACGATAGGAGACGGGACCAACACGCTCTATCACCGGATAGGGGCCCAAGAAGCGGGGATCTAACTTTTTCTGCTTCCTCAACCAGGAGACACCATGCATGGGCTTTATTTTCAAGAACACCATTTCCCCCACGCTAAACTCCACCGGTCGGTGTCGCGCATCATAGTACTTAGTATGCCGGCTCTGCTCTTCCCGCATTCCCTCCTAGATCAGCCGTATCGCTGCCATAGTGCCATCGATGTAAGCCACTCCCAAGGCTTCCGGGTCCTCTTCCTGAGCCCAAGTCAACGGGGTTCGACAATGCCTTCCATACAATGCCTCGTACGGAGCCATCTTAATGCTAGCATGGTTGCTGTTATTGTATGAAAATTCGACCAACGACAACAGCTGCTCCCATGGATCATTGTGCTCCACTATGCACAGTCGAAGAAGGTCCTCCATCGTCCGGTTTGTCCTCTCCATCTGTCTGTCTGTCTGCGGGTGGAAGGCGGTGCTGAAGGCTAACTTGGTTCCCAAATACGCCTGCACCAGCCTCCACTCCTTAGATGTGAAACACCCATCACGATCTGACACGATGGACTTTGGTACTCCGTGGAATCGTACCACTTGCTCTAGGAACATCCTGGCAAGGATATCTACTCCGTCACCCTGTTGGTTTGGAATGAACCGCGCTACCTTGGTGAGTCGATCTACGACCACTCAAATTGAGTCATTCCCAGTGCGGGATCGAGGTAGGCTGTGGACGAATTCCATGGAGATGTCTTCGAACTTCCACTCTGGTATCAGTAGGGGCTGTAGTAGGCCTCCTGGACCGCGGCATTTAGCCTTAACCTTCTGACAGGTCTGACACAGGGCCATGAAGTTGGTGACATCTCTTTTCATTCTAGGCCAATAGATGGTCCTGCGTAAGTCTACGTACATCATAACTACGCCAGGGTGAATTGAGTACCTTGACTGATGGGCCTCTTGCAAGATTTCCTCACGAATTCCTCCGGTAGCGGGAACGAATATGCGATGCTTAAATTGTAGAATCCTGTCATGCAGATTGTAATCCTCCTATGCCCCTTCTTGTAGAGATCGGATGATCGGCATTGCCTCTGGGTTGATATCCTGGGATTCACGTATCCGGTCTCGGATGTCGCATTGGATTTCCATCAAATAAAGTTGAGAATAGTACTCTTCCAGATCTCTTCGGGCAACCAGGGTAATCTCCATGTCTATCAAAGACTGGAAGTGTTCTTAGGGATCTGCTCCATCCAACTACCGGCTGTTGCAGGCTGGCGGCTCAAGGCGTCAGCGACTCTATTAGCCTTCCCAGGGTGATATTGGAGAGCGAAGTCATAATCGCATAAGAATTCCAGCCATCGGCGCTGCCGGAGGTTCAGCTCCTTCTGCATGAAGATATACTTGAGGCTCTTGTGATCGGAGAAGATCTCACATCTTACTCAGTGTAGATAATGCCTCCAGATTTTAAAGGCGAAGACGACGGCGCCCAACTCTAAATCGTGCGCTGCGTAGTTTAACTCGTGTGGCTTTAATTGTCGCGAAGCGAAGGCCACTACCTTGCCATGCTGCATTAGGACTGCTCCCAATCCCTTCAGGGAGGCATCAGTGTAGATTTGGAATCCCTCGGTCCCTATGGGGATCTTAAGGATTTGCGCAGAAGTCAGCCGCTTCTTCAGCTAGACAAACGCAGCCTCGCACTCCGACGTCCATCGAAATGTGATGTCCTTCTTGGTGAGAGCAGTTAGGGGTAGGGCGATCTTGGAAAAACCTTCGACTAATTTCCTATAGTATCCAGCAAGATCGAGAAAACTTCGGATATCCGCAGCTGTCCTGAGTGGTGGCCAATTTTGTACTGCCTGGATCTTGGCTTGGTCCACTGCTACTCCTTCCTTATTTATCGTGTGGCCCAAGAATCCAACTTCTTCTAGCCAGAATTCACATTTACTGAATTTGGCGAAGAGAGAGTGCTCCCGGAGTTTTAGTAGCACCATCTACAAGTGCCGAGTATGGTCCATCTTGGTCTTTGAGTAGATTAGGATGTCGTCTATGAAGACGATGACAAAGTGATCCAAGAAAGGTTCGAAGACTCTATTCATCAGGGCCATGAAGGCGGAAGGCACATTGGTGAGCCCAAAGGGCATCACTAGGAATTCATATAGACCGTATCAGGAGCTAAAGGCAGTCTTGGAGATATCTTCCTCTCGGATTCGAAGCTGGTAATAGCCGGATCTCAAGTCCATCTTGGAAAACACGGACACACCTTGCATCTAATCGAACAGTTCGTCCATCCTAGGGAGGGGGTAGGTATTGCACACACTCAGCTTATTCAGCTCCCTATAGTCGATGCACAGTCGCGGAGTCCCGTCTTTCTTCTTGACGAAAAGTACCGGGGCTCCCCAGGGCGAGGAACTAGGGTGGACGAATCCAATATCTATTAGTTCCTGTAGCTGGAACTTTAGTTCAGTCAGCTCCCTTGGGGCCATCTGGTAGGGGGCTCGTGATACTGGCCATGCTCCGGACACGAGCTCGATTTGAAAGTCGACCTCTCGCTGGGGTGGAAATCCCGGGAGGGACTCGGGGAAAATATCCGGAAAGTCGCGGACTACCGGGATCTTGGCGAGCACCTGGGATTTGTCTTCCATCTCGAAGTAGATAAGGTATACTTTGTCCTTCTGTCGGACGGATTTCACCATCTCCATAGAAGTCAAGATAATACGCGAGACAGAGGGTACACCTATTAGCGTGACGATCTGTCCATTCGAGTTCTGTAGTCGGACTTTTCACGTTGAACAGTTTATCTGGGCTTGGTGCTCGGCCAGCCAGTCCATTCCCAGAATTATGTCAAATCCAGTTATTGCTAGGATGGTTGCGTAGATTTAAAATTCTACTTCTCCTAGCATAGCCTGGAACGAACACTTTTTGGTAGAAGTTATATCTGACCCGTCCGGTAAACGGATTCGTATAGACAGTCTGGTTGAACGAACAACATTTCCTTTTGTTGCGTTGAATTCGTGGGAGACGAAGGAATGAGTTGCTCCCGTGTCGAAAAGGGTTTTGGCAGGAAGTCCTTCTACCAATAAGATTCCTGATGACATGAGAAATATATATAGATATATATCATCAAACCAATATACATATACATATATATGTAATATACAATATCAGTTAAAGATCTGATATCTCTTATCGCCTAAGATATATACCTATGACTACGTCAGGGGCCGGTCCGTGCTGCAGGTCTAGTGTGTAGGCCTCCTGGGGTACTGCTCGGCCCTATTGGCCTCTTCTGCCAGCTCTGCCTCTGCGGCCTCTCTGACCCTGCCCTCGTGTCGGCTGTCCACCCTAAACTGCTCCCAATCCGGGTCTCCCCATCGCCTGAGGGCAAAAGGCCCTCATATGTCCTGGCTGATGACATAAGAAGCAGTTCACTGCGAAGGGAACATCTCGTCGGGCCACTAGTGGGGGATGCGGTGCTGGATCTGGTCTAATGTCTGGCTGTGCAGCTGGGGGTGCTGGTGGGCGCCTATAAGGCTGCCTGCGGCATCGCTGCCCGCGCTCTCTATCCTGTCTGTGGGGAGCGCCTCCTCCATCTCGCCTCTGGTCTCGAGGAAGCTCTTCCTAATCTTTGCGCCGCTGAGCCTCTGTCTGCTGGTCCAACTCTAAGGCTGCCGCATGGGTAGCAATGGTATGGAAGGTAGCCTGTGAGAGCATAATCAGGGCCGTCCTCAGGTCGTCTCATATTCCTCGGTAGAATCGAGAAGCTCTATCCCTATCGGAGGAAGCAAGGTTCCCGGCGAAGCGTGCCAGGTGTATGAACTCTCTCTCATAGTCTGCCACAGTGCGGTTGCCCTGTTGGTTGAGTAGGAACCTCTCTTGCAGCGCGGCTCAGTTTGCATCTTTGATAAAGAACTCTAGTAGAGCTATGGAGAACTGTCCCCAAAGGATCTTGCTCATCGGCCGAACTCGAAAGGTAGAGCGACTAGTCGCTCTCCACCAATCCCTCGCATATCCCTCCAAGAGGGTCACCACCAAAGAGATTGCTGCCACAGCTGGGCACATCTTCCCTACTAACAGCTCCTCCACTCGCTCCACCCACTCCTCTACCTGAATGGTAGTCTCTGTACCCCTGAAAGGCGGAGGCCTCAGTCCTCGAAAAGTCGTTAGCAGATCGGTGGGTGCGGTCATCTCTCGCGGTGGCTGTTCCAGGGCATCCCGGAAAGTCGCTAGTATAGCCGTCAGTGTCTGCCCCATATTTGTCTCGGCAAACGGTACGGTCGCGGGAGAGACCGGGTCTGGTTGTGGGGTAGCTGGAGCATATCCTCTGGACGAGGATCCCCCGTTACTGTACTCCGGTATCCGGAGAAGTAACAGGAAAGAGTGTCAATATTTCGCAAAAGTAGGGGAAATTTGAAAAAATGACAACCCAAGCGGAAAATAACGGTATATGGGCGTACTATCGTACAGTCTAGAATCCCTAAGCCTCTACACTAGGGTCCACCAGGCTTCCGCTGCAAGGTTAATCCCGAACCTAAAACGAAGCGAGGGATGAAGGGATCCTGAGACTGTTCCACAAGGAAGAATCGTGATCAGTCTGATCCATTTGTAGTACCCCCCCAACGTTTTTCCCGGGTCGGGTCGGAGGGGTACTACTGGCGGAAGACGCCCACCTATTGCTTATAGGGGAAACAATCCACCCTATGCAAGCACTAGTTGGTCGCCTTACTCGGCTCGAATCATAATATTCACAACCCATTTAGAATATAGCGGAAGCATTAACAGGAAACCATTGCAGATTTATATATCACATATCAAAATCACAGCGGTTCTAGGGCCGAAGCCTAAGTACTTATATAAGCCTGTGGGCTATACATGTGCTACATATAATCCTCATATACTCTCTCTCTCTCTCTACGCTGCTCGGCGGAACTCACGTCTCTAAACTCTGGGGACGGAGGGGGTGCATCTGCTCGAGTAGACCTAGCTACTGGAGTAATCTCCTGCGGCAACGGGTCACTTAGGTGCTCCACCTCCTGTGAATGGTTAATCAAATAACTGTTAGTCACAGAGCTAAGTGGAAACAAATCCCCTCCCCGAATCCACATCCTGGGGACGAGCACGCACCCACCTAACATAAGTAAATTGGCAAAGAAAGAGAGGGTTAGCACAACATTTCGTATATGAACAGCTATGAGCAAATATAAAAGAGTGCAGTATAACCAGAAAAAGCAGCAATAGTATAAAAGGTTATAAATATGCCATACTAGCTCATCAGCACAACAGATTTTCATATCCTGAATTCTATCGCAGGCATTCACATCCACGCACATACCGCAAGCATTCATAGCCGCGCACACCACAGGCATTCACAGCCGCGCACACAAACCCTATGTCGACATAGTTTGGACCGCTTCTGTTCCAGCAGGGTAGCGAGCCTCGCAGGCCTCACCGACGTGGCCGTTGGTGACAGTGGCCAGTCCTGCCACTTCTGGGGGTGATCGTACCGTACAAACCCAGGCCCTAACGTACAACTTGGTGTACTCTTTGATGTGAGTGACATCCAGCGAATCATTTTTGCCGACCAACGGAGGAAAACCCGACGGGGAATAATAGAACGGCTGGTCACCCATGGTATCCATCTCCCTGTCGCCTTGTGTCGTCGACCTTCCCGCACCGGTACGAAAGGTCTGTGGGAGGGACTAACCCGCCACTATTTCAACGCAAGCAATTTACAAACAATCAAACCAAGGCAATCATAATAAACACCGGGTCTACGTCGGCATGCCCTACTAGGCTTCAAACTTCGGGCGGCGGCACTAGCTCTACTTTTGACAAGGAGCGTGTGAGCGCTTTATTTGGGGCTAGACTTGGAGGAATACCTCAACTCTGGATGTCCCAAACTAAGGCTCAACCTTAATAACGACTGCTCGTCAGAGCAGGACCCGAGATTATAATAGTAAATTACAATGAGGACAAATGCGGTATTTATGCTGCTTATTTAAAATGCTGAAATGAAACGTGACCAGTACGAAACTGGAGTAGTATTGAATTAAAAGTGTTTGACCAGTACGAGACTAGAGTAGAGCTGAATTAAAAGTACTTGACCTGTATGAGACTGGAGTAGAGTTAAATTAAAAGTACTTGACTAGTACGAGACTGGAGTAGAGCTGAATTAAAAGTACTTGACCAGTACGAGACTGGAGTAGAGCTGAATTAAAAGTACTTGACCAGTATGAGACTGGAGTATAGCTGAATTAAAAGTACTTGACCAGTACGAGACTGGAGTATAGTTGAATTAAAAGTACTTGACCAATACGAGACTGGAGTATAGCTGAATTAAAAGTACTTGACCAGTACGAGACTGGAGTAGAGCTAAATTAAATGTACTTGACCAGTACGAGACTGGAGTATAGCTGAATTAATAGTACTTGACAAGTACGAGACTGGAGTATAGTTGAATTAAAAGCACTTGACCAGTACGAGTCTGGAGTATAGCTGAATTAAAAGTACTTGACCAGTACGAGACTGGAGTATAGCTGAATTAAAAGTACTTGACCAGTACGAAATTGGAGTAGAGCTGAATTAAAAGTACTTGACCAGTACGAGACTGGAGTAGAACTGAATTAAAAGTACTTTACTAGTACGAAACTGGAGTAAAACATAAAGAAAAGGTTAGTTGTCCAATCAATCCATTAAGAGGGCTTCAGTCTCATCTCCATTCTCAGGAGGCACATTCAATTCTATTTCAGTTTTTAATAAGGCTTCATTGAGTTATACCCATTATTAAGACCTGATTAAGATTTAGTTGCGCCTTATTAATCACGACTTAATCAGATCAGGGGCTTATCAGGAGTTACACCCTCATTATTTATCGAGAATAATTTGTAACTCACTACTCGTACTCTCACTTTCCGAGTGTGTCCAGATCACTCGAGAGTCGAGGCGCTCGACGGTTTCACAAAGTCTCGGAACACATAGAGCTTGGTCTCTTTCCTCAGCCACTCTCGTCGATATGATAATTTGAATTTATTATTAAAATTAGAGAGGATAGTCGCGCGCTCCAATTTTCATTTTTGAGCGTAATAATTTCTAAGCGCGACCCTAGGATTCCAGATTTTTGGGAAAATATCAAAACTTATCCCCATGACCTCAAATTTTGATATAACCCTTAAGAGAGCCTAAAATGAGCCTAGTATTTTTTTTGTAATTTTCCAAAGTGTTTTGAGCCTTTAATTTGTCCAAATAAATTTTATTTGGGATTTTAAAAATACCAAATCAACTTCAAAAATTCTCAAAAAATTTTTGGGTGAAGTCTTTAGTTAGGGGAATATTTATCATGTTCAAAACCTTTTTCCTAGGGGTCTATTTTAGCCTCTGAAAAATCAAACCCCTTATTATAATATTATAATACTTATTATAATATTATAATATTATAATAATATAAATTATAAAATGAAAATATGTTCATCTTCATTTCTCCCCCGCTGTACGTATTCCGCCTCCCTTACGGGGCTTCTCCGATACCGGCCGGCCACCGGCCGGCCGTGGCTCCACCACCGGCCATCCCGCCGGTGGTGGGCGCTCCCTCCGGCGGCCTGCCGCCGCCGAAGCCATTTTTTTTTGAACCGTGGGAAGGGGGTGACGGCGGCGGCGCTCCGGCCGCTGGAGCTCGCATGCACTACGTCAGAAATGGGGAGGGGGAGGAGAGAAGGTTTCACCTGGGTTTTGCGGGCTTGGGAGGGGCCGGCTTGGTTGGTCATGGCTCAAGTTGTGGAGGGGGAGGAGCTCCTCGGCTTGGCTTTTTTCCGGCCACCAGAACTCCGGCAGAGGGGGGGGGGGGAGAAGGGGAAGCAGGCTGCTCTGAGAGCTATGAGGGGAAGAGTGGGGGGGGGGGGGTGGGTGGCTTTTATAGAGAGGGGGAGGTGGAGCTTCCTACCATTGGGCAAGGTGGGATTAATCCCTCCTTATGGAGGGATTAAATCCCCACCCTCCAGCTATCCAAGGATAGCTGGAGGCCCCCCTCTTTTCCCCATGTGGGGAAAAGGATGGTGAAACCCTTATGGGCTTGGGCCTTTTGGGAAGAGAGGGAAAAAAGGAGGAGAAGAGGGGTGGGGTGGGCCTCCACCTATCCTAGGCTTGATTGCTGGTTCAGGGGGGCAAGGAGAGTGAGGGGGAATGGGCCATCCTCCTTTGGAGAGGAGGTGGGCCCTCATTTGGAGAAAAATCCAAAAAGTGGATTTTTAAGAGGGTTTTGACCAAGTCAACCCTAGGGTGGGTCCCCCTTACTGGTCAAAGTAAATGTGGGTCCAAGTCATCAGGTTCGGGTCAAGGTTTGGGTGTCGTGTCATAATTAGTGTGCGCACGCTTTTCGGTGCATGACTAGGCTTGATTTGACCACGGGTTGACCAATTATCGTCAAAATTGACCGGGATGGCTTCCGTTGACTTCGTATTGACTACACTAGTCTAATGCCACTGACTGGGGTTGAATCGGAGACCGTTTGGTGAAAGTCCAAAAATCTGCGCGTCGTAGCACGCTAAAATGGTCGAAGTGTGTAAAATTGCCGTTAGACCTCGGATCGTGACGTGACGAGCTATGATGCGTTCATATAGACTATACGAGTCCACAGGAACTGACAGAACTTGATTCGAAGTTCTTCTAGCTTGATATCCAAAATCTCGCTTTCGTTGCGTTTTACGAGGAATGGTCACATCCATTATATGATCTCGGGGTCCAACTGAACGAGTTCCGATGCGCTCGTATTAACTAGACGAGTCCACAGGAACTGTTAGAATCGAACTGAAACAAGCTGGAAACGGTTTAAACTGAAACTTTATTATCATAAAAAGGTATCTATTACAAAGGTATGCCCTCCCTTATATAGAATATAGGAGATATGAGAGAATACAAATAAGAGATGTGGGACTAAAAAATTACAGGACTAGGCGGACTATACAGAACAAACCGCACAAGCCGCGCGGTTAGACAGAAGAGCTAACCACACGGCTACTACCAGAGACAAAGAGAGATCGCCAGGGGAGACCGCTAGACCGCCCGGTCTCCAAGCCGACTAAGACAGACGGCTAGACCGCTCGGCTACCAGACAGCAACAACACATCAACCAACCTGCTGAAGAGAAACCGCCAGACCGCCCGGTCTTCAACCCGCCAAGATAGACCGCCAGACCGCCCGGTCACCAACTTCAACACTCCCCCTTAAGCTGGAGCATATATATCGATCATGCCCAACTTGTCACAAATATGAAGAAACGAGGCAGAAACTGGCTTGGTGAAGATGTCAGCCAACTCTTTATCAGAAGTGACAAAGGGAGTGCAAATTTGTTCCTTTAAGATCTCTTCACGAATGAAATGACAGTCAACCTCAATGTGCTTGGTTCTTTCATGGAAGACAGGATTTTTGGAGATGTATATGGAAGACTTGTTATCACAGAACATAGGTAGAGGATGGTTGTAGACCTCTCCTAAATCTAGCATGAGAGCCCGTAGCCATTTTAACTCACAAGTGGTCGATGCCATACTGCGATACTCATCTTCTGCACTGGACCTGGAGACAACAGACTTCTTCTTTCTCTTCCAGCTCACCAGATTTCTCCCAACAAAGGTGCAAAAACCCGAGGTTGACTTGTGATCCCCTTTGTCATCAGCATAACTTGCATCTGAGTATGCTTCAACCCTCAGATGACCACTCTTCTTAAAAAGTAATCCTTTCCCAGGCGCTGCTTTGACATACTCCAAGATCCGCAAGGCGGACTGTAGATGGCACTCCCTAGGTGCTTGCATGAATTGACTTACCTTGCCCACAACATAGGAAATGTCGGGCCTGGTCACTGTGAGATATATGAGCTTACCAACCAGACGCCTGTACCGCGAACTATCTGAAAGAGGAGGCGAATCATCTGTCCAGGTTTTGTCTTCTCCAGTTGCCATGGGGCATCTGGCAGGTTTTGCTCCAGTCAATCCTGCCTCTTTTAAAAGATCAAGGGCATACTTACGCTGGGAGAGAACTAATGAGTCGGGCTTCCGAGAGATTTTGATAGCCAGAAAGTACTTTGGAGAGCCCATATCTTTCGTGACTAGATGTTGACGAAGATGTCGCTTTGTCAGGGCTACCCCTTCCTGGTCATTGCCAGTGAGAAGAATATCATCGACGTACACAGCAAGAACAACCAACCCTGAGGGGGTTTTGCGAATAAAGAGAGAGTGATCGGCGGAGCTTCGCACAAAACCAACGGCCGCCACGATGCTGCTGAACTTGTCAAACAAAGCTCGAGGGCTCTGCTTGAGGCCATAGATTGCCTTCTTCAGCCGGCATACTCGTGTCTCTCCCTGAGCAACATACCAAGGAGGTTGCTCCATGTAGACGGCCTCCTGAAGAGCACCATAAAGGAAGGCATTCTTGACATTCAGCTGGGAAATCGGCCAATACCTATTTACCGCCACAGAGAGAAGGACCCGGATAGTGCTGAGACGAGCCACGGGGGAGAAGGTGTCAAAGTAATCAACCCCATAGGTCTGAGTAAATCCCTTAGCAACAAGGCGAGCCTTATAACGATCCACAGTGCCGTCTGGGCCAAATTTGACCACAAAGACCCAGCGACAGCCAACAACATCAGTGCCGAAGGGAGGAGGAACAAGAGTCCAGGTACCCCGCTCAGTTAGGGTCGCCATTTCCTCATCCATGGCCATCTTCCAATGAGGAATAGCAAGGGCCTCCTTGTAGGATCGGGGTATGGCAGTGGTAGAGATAGCCAGCGCAAAAGCCCTGCGAGAAGGGGTAAGCCGGTCATATGAAATAACAGCAGCAAGGGGGTGTAGGGTACACGTCCGCACCCCTTTGCGAAGAGCTATAGGAAGATCCAGGTCAGCGGGTCCCTCGGCATCCGGAGCATCTGTGGCAGTGAAAGCTGGCCCGGGAGTAGAGAGCGACGGCGGCGGAGATGAGGGAGATGGTGGCGGAGAAAAGGGAGAAAGAGGCGGAGTGAGAGGAGTGGACGGAGATGGTGTAGGGGTGGAGATAGCAGTAGGAGACGAGGGAACGAAGGGAACATCAGGAGAATCAGAAGCTGGGAGAAGAGGAGAGGAGGCAGCCGAGAAGTAGGAGGTATTCTCGAAGAAGGTGACGTCAGCAGAGACGAACTGCTTACGAAGGACGGGATCAAAGCAACAATAGCCTTTCTGAGTGGTGGAGTACCCCAGAAAGACACATTTGGTGGAGCGAGGGGAGAGCTTATCACGGTTGGCAGAAGGTGTAACACCCCGAAACTCAATAGAGGGACGGGTGACGTTTTAAGCCAAGGCTGGGACATGGAGCAAGTGACACGGGCGTGACACGGGCATGTCACGCTAGGGAGTTTTCTGAGTCATGTACATGGGCCATGACATGGGCACAGACATGGGCGTGTCACATGTGACACGGGCGTGTCGGGTGCCATGTCGCAGGCTGTGTCCTCCTAGGGAAGCAAGTGTTGGTAGTTGTACACAGGGCCATAACACGGGCACAGACACGGGCGTGTCACATGTGACACGGGCGTGTCGGTGCCGTGTCGCAGGCCGTATCCTTCTCGGGGAAAGAGTGTTGGACGTTGCACACGGGGCGTGACATAGGTCGTGAAACGGCCGTGTTGCATGCGACACGTGGTCGCGTGTCGGCTGTGTGTCGAATGCCGTGTGCTGGTTATCGCGTCGGTCGAGATGGCGAATGGTTGACACGGCCATGCACACAGCGTGTTGCTGCCGTTCCAGTGTTGCCTTTTCAGGCCAGCCGATCAGGCCCTCGGCGCGTTGTGGTCCTTGATTGGATCCAATGGCTGGGGTTCTTTCCTGAAGGGGGGTTTATCTAGGAGTCAGGGTTGTAAGGGCTCATTTCTCGTTGGTCTCATCTCTCTCTAAGTTATAGAGAGAGGGGAGAGCAAGGAAGAGGAGGAAGGAAGGCGAATCCAAATGGCGGCTATCGCGCGTAGCGTCGAGCTAAATCGCGATCCGAGTCCAGATCCGCGAAGGCGACGCGTTACGTGCTTTCCAACTACGTAGATTTTCATGGCGCCGCGGAAAACGCAAGGGTAACGATTCTCATCCTAGGGCATGTGAATCCCTCTTTTCCTTTGCATAGGAAGCCCTCTCTCGCGAGTGAGCGAAGAGTTGGAGCGTTCCTTGTGGTAGATATGTAAAGTCCCCCTTGTATAGAGTCCGTACGTGAAAATGGGCATAGGCATTGTGTGTGAAGCCTATCCGGACAAGTTGATCCGGATCGGTGATGTTGCATTGCATATGAACCGGGGAAGACTCTTGATGTTTGGGCATTTTTTGGGTTTTCTACGTGGTAGATTGTAGTAGGGAGCCTTGGAGATTAACTCCAAGGTGAACCCGGAAAACTGGGCAAAAGCGGGTTTTGCCAACATGGTGGCCGGGGAACCAACGTGAACATAACTGGGTTATGTGATTATTGTGGTGGAAACGGGACTCGGCGAGTCTTGACCTGCGCATATGGCTTAAATTGTCGTTGTGGTATGAGCACGGGTCAGGAGGAACCGTACCCGATCTATGTCGTTCGGTGGGACCGTTGGCATGGATGAGGGTCTTCGGCGGTCTATGGCTTAAATTGTCGTGACCAAGGCCAGGAAGACAAAATGCTCATATGATTGGCCGTCCAAGGGGCGGTGGTGGAACGGGAACGTCTATGGCTTGAATTGATGTGACGTTGGCCGGTTCGCCATGAGTGTGCTTTGTGTGCACGAGGTGTGTGGTCGTGCGAGCCTATGCCTGTGATGAAGTGTGTTTACACTATTATGATGCTATACTAATAAAGTGCAGGGAAAGAGCATCGCCGCCCCGATTTTGGGGGGCGGAATCGTTATAATTTGGTCAGCATTGCTGACCGTTATTCTGTTTACCACCGGGCGGTGGATTATGTCTTGCAGGTGCTGCGGAGCCGAGCGGGAAATAGCGGGCTAAAGCCCATATTGCGGTGCTGGCCCTCGAAGGCCTACCATTTTTATGTTTTCCGTTTATCTCATGTATGGCCGGCCTGCGAGCCGAAGTATGAAAGACACTCTTGTTTGAGGAAACTATTGTAAGGCCATAAGGCCGGTACTTTTGTATTTAACATTCCTATTTTATTTGAGTAGTGGACATTCGTGCTTGGCAGGGTTCTTATTTTTGTGCAACTTAATAATTGCTTCTGCTAGGTGCTGTGTAGGACATTGTGATTGGTTGAATGGTTTCAACGCGTAACCAACTGGTCTGTCCGTAGTATATGGCGTCGGGCCCCGGCCGGACCTACTTTTATATGCTATGTGACGGATAAGGGTGTTACAGAAGGGGCATGCACAAAGGCAGTGCATCCAATGATTTTGAGAGGGAGAGGAAACAGTTCCTTGCCCAAATACAGAATGGAGAATGGGGTTTTTCCGTATAGAACCGTGGAGGGAATGCGATTGATAAGGTAGCAGGCAAGGAGAACAGTATAGCCCCAATAGAGCGAGGAACATGCATCTGGGTCATCAAGGTGCGAGCGACATCGAGGAGTGACGAGTTTTGCGTTCTACCATTTTGTTGTGATTGACACACACCATTTTGATGAATAGACCACATTTATGCAGATAGATGAATATCAATGACATCATTGCATTATCAGAATCGAACAATATACTAATAATATTTGAGATGATAGAAATCGTTACTTTAATAAAACATTAAACTGAAAATCATGAGATTTGATGATCAATTTTAAGAGATAATCCATGATATGAGCGAGATAATCATCAATGAATGTGAACAATAATAAATGACATAGAAACGTAAGAGTAGAGGAGGACCCCAAAACATCGGGTGGATGAGATCAAACAGACGGGATAAAAACGTGTTTTGGAGGAAAGGAGGAGCGGTGATGCTTTCCGCTGACAGGCAGGCTAGTAGCGCAAATTGTGGAGGAGATTGGTGGGGAGAGAGAAGAGAGAAGGACGAAGGAGGAGAGGAGACGAGGAGATGCAGCATGATGGAGAAGATCTGTGGAGGTGGAGGAGAAGGTGAGAAAGCGGAAATGTTGTCCAAGAAGTATAGGCCGCCACATCAGTCCCAGTAGCAATCGTGATCGGATCCGGATCCTGAAAAGAGCAAGAAGTAAAGTAAATATGACAGAACATTGTAATTGCTTGCACAGAGAGGTAACAGATAATAAGTTGAACGGGAACTTGGGCACGTAGAGAGTATCCGCCAAGCGAAGAGACGGAGTGACATGAACTATCCCCGTCCCATGGACCGATGATGAAGAGTCGTCAGCGAGAATAATCGGGGGCGACCGATCATGTGTTTCTAGGAGAGAAAAACACTGGAGATTGTCGGTCATATGATTAGTAGCACCAGTGTCGATCAGCCATTTTCCTTGAGTAACAACATGGGCACTACAGGAAGACGTGACCACCGAGGGGAACGACTTTGAGGAGTATATGAAAGCCATGAAGGGAGGAACCAAAAACTACAGCGGTCACAGTGACAGCACACCAGCGGCAAGAAGGGCCACTACCAAGGTGCAGAGCAAGCCAAAGGGGAAGAAGAGGGAAGCACAAGCCGCGCGACTAAATCGGAGATCGCGGCGACTAATAAGCAGGAGCGGCTAAAGGAAGAACCGCACAGAGGAGATCAGGTCGCTGCGACTTAGAGACATGTCGCGGGAACTAAGAGAGAGAGAGCGGCTAAGGAAGCAAGGCAGAGAGGCCGCCAAAACAAGGAAGAACTCGCGCGAACAGAGAGAAATCGCATCAGTTAGAAAAAAAGATCTGCAGCGGTCACGATGATAGACAACAGTGGCCAGAAAAGCCACGACCAAGCCGCAGAAATAAGTAGAGGGAAAGAATTCGAGCGGCTAGAAAACAGACCGCGCGAACAGAAGAAAGAGACACCACGCGAACAGAGAGAAGTCCGCTGGGAGGCAAAAACGGCGAACAAGGCAAACATGTCGCGGCAACAGGCCGGGGCGACTAGAGAAGAGGAGCAGCTAGAACGGAGGGCGCGGAGACTAAGCATAGGTCGCGGAGAGAATAAGGAGAAACAAAGAGGTCGCGCACACAAAGGGCAACGACATGGAGAGAAAGAAGCCGTGCGAACAGGGCACAGACCGGAAGAAACAAGCCGCGAGAATAGGTCGCGAGAAGAAGCAAGCCGCGCGGACAGGTCGCGCGGTCAGAGAGGGCGCAAAGAATCAGGCGGAGAAAATCGAGTCCTCTGATACCATATTAGAATCGAACTAAAACAAGCCGGAAACAGTTTAAACTGAAACTTTATTATCAGAAAAAGGTATCTATTACAAAGGTATGCCCTCCCTTATATAGAATGGAGGAGAAATGAGAGAATAAAAATAAGAGATGTGGGACTAAAAAATTACAGGACTAGACGGACTATACAGAACAAACCGCACAAGCTGTGCGGTTAGACAGAAGGGCTAACCGCATGGCTACTACCAGAGACAAAGAGAGATCGTCAGGGGAGACCGCTAGACCGCCCGGTCTCCAAGCCGGCTAAGATAAACGGCTAGACCGCTCGGCTACCAGACAGCAACAACACATCAACCAACCTGCTGAAGGGAAATCGCCAGACCGCCCGGTCTTCAACCCGCCAAGATAGATCGCCAGACCGCCCGGTCACCAACTTCAACAGGAACTAACAGAACTCAATTCGGAGTTCTCTATCTCGATACTCTGCCTAGGGTTGCCTCCTACCGGGTCACGGGTAGAGGCTCGGGTCACTTTTATTAGGCCCACTAGGGCTCTGGTGGCCCAATAAAAGGCGGGATGTTACATCGCCCACCTCTGAACCAGTATCAACACTACCAGTTAGACCTATCGTACGCATCAACGCTGGTGCACTAAGCGGAGCTTTTATGTACTCTTTCCAGTTGTGCATCAGACTTTATTTGGTCAAGTGCTAAACCACACTTACTGAGTCAACGTATTGGTGTCGGTATGACGACTCTCCAATACCAAAGACTCACCAACTTATATCTTATGCACATGCAACCTTAATATAATTTTCCACCGAGCCAAAGCTCCCCCGACTATCCCGTCCGTCACAATTATCTACTGAGCCAAAGCTCCCCGGACTAACCCGTCCGTCACAAATATCTACCGAGCCATCGACTCGCCGGGCTAACCATCCCATCACTAAAACAACCGAGCCTACCGCTCGCGAGACCCAACCTAACTCCCACAACACTGGGGAGTGTGAGTGTAAGTGAAATCCTAGTTATGCTAGTTACTCTTAAACATTGATTATTCTTACGGTTTAGGTTAGCCCAGGACTGCCCAAGGTATTCCCGGTGAAGGGCTCTCACAGGGCACTAGGAACTATGATGGTAGCTGAAGTCCATCGTTCCCTTTCGCAAGGCACTTAAAATTATTGGTTATTACTAAATTCTTAATCCCTTTTAATATTATACTGGATCTAACCCTAGTGTATTTTGACTCTCTTTCTCTCCACAGGAAAGATGACCTTTCGTCGATCCCGAGCACCACCTAACACTAACCAACCCAACATTCCCCTCATCATGACTCTTAATGAAGCTCACTTTTTCATCTTACCAAATCATCATACATTACTCCCCACTTCCTACGACCCTCCCCCATGCTATCACAATTTCCGCAGTTTTACTAAATGCAGACCAACCTAAGTTATATGATGTACATGATAGGAGGTACTCCAAATTTTCATCCAAATGACCTAAGATAATTATTGTGGGTCTGTCATGACATATTTATCTTACATCAAGAATCTTGTCATTTTCCTAATTAATTTAACATTTATTAGATTTTCCCAAAAGTTAGGTCATGGGTAATTTTGAACATGAAGTACTAGATTTCCTTAAGTAGCCTCCCAAAAATAATTATCACTATATGATGCCAAAATAACAGAGAATACCAAGTTTCACAAACTTTCATAAAAGTATTATCCCCTAAATAATTAATTCAAGATAATCCAAATAATTAGAGTTAATGAAGGGAGTACCATATATTATAGTCCAAAAATTATATAAAAATTACCAGAGCCTTATAATTATCATAAAACACTACTGACTAAGTTTCATGAAATTACAAGATTAGTGAGCCATATATAAAGATACATCAAATAATTCCATTAAAGTGCACTTTGTAAAGCAACATTCTTATAAACTCTTCCAAATGACATGTGATAAATTTTCTAGACTTCATTATGCCCTAAAAAGTTCTCTGGTCAAGTAACACAATTTTATAGCAAGATATAATATTTATTGTCTATTTATTAAAGTATGGTGTACTAGTTTACTTAACACATGAAGTACTAAGAGGAAATGCCCAAATGATCCAATAATTTACTAGTGCCTCTAAATAATATTTAATTAACCTTGCCAGAGTTTCATATTATTCTAAGTTTATCTAACCATGGTTACTTTGAAATCATCAAAAAGGGCAAGGTGGAGATTATACCTACAAGTATGATCTACTGTTTCCTAAACATCCTATAATAAATCTCAGAGGTCAATAGCACTATAAAGTTACTTCTACCAAAATCCCATGAAGATCTAAGATCATATGACCCTCCTATATTTTCATAAAAAGTATAGGCCTAAACTATCCCTAATTGGTTTAAGTTGTGTTCCTAAATCCAAGTGTCTCCAAATTCCTTCCTAGGGCATTTAACCACCCTAAGATCACATGGACTAAACACCAAGTCTATGCAAGGATATATCACCCTATGTCCTTCACAAACCCCCAAAGTTTAACCTTAGGGTTTGAACTAGGGTCCTAGGGCAAATCCACCTTGATCCACCCCAAACTCCATGTGGGGGTGTTTAATGTCATAACAAACTAGTGGCCTAAGTTTCAACTTCTGTTGATTTGATTTGATCACTCAACACCACAAGGGACAAATTAACCTAATTACCCCTTTTGGGGCCTAGGCTAGGGTTCAAAAAATTCCATACCAATCCATCTCCAAATAGAATGAAATTTTATACAGAGTCTTATATGGACCCAAAGAACCACTCACAAAAATTTGGGAGGGTTTGGAGGTCATTAGACCCTTTAAATAATACATAAATGGATTATTAAATTTCATCTAAAAATTTAAGAAAATGTTTTCCAAAAATTCCCATTTATGGATATATTTTAGGTATAGATAACAGAGACTCCCATTCAAAATTTCAAGTCATTTGGATGGCTGGATTGATGGGGGCACTCAAAACAAGCTCTGATCAAGCCTAGGTATAGATCTCACCAAAATGAGTGTCGTGGTCTGACCTGGACTCCAAATTGTTTCAAACTAATTTTAAACTAAACTAGACTCTAAGGGTTACCACTTTTATGTATACCACTTTTACTGTAATGGATTTTAAGTACTTTTAATAATTAATTTAAAACAGCCTAATAACTGTGACAGAAAATACATAAATCAAAACTTAATATACAAGATCTAGCACAGATCTTAAAGCAGATCAAGTGGCTCTTGGTTTTCTTCTTTCTCCAGCCAACAAACATGATTGGCCGAACCTGAGCTTATTCCAAGCCCATTTACCGGCCACCCGACCACCTCCCTGGCCGGTCACCACCTCCGTTAAGGTGGGGGCTATCGCCGGGCGGCGGCACGCCCGCAGGAGGGGCGGTTTTCGGCGAACCCGAGAGGAAGCCCAAATTCAAAACTTTATGGATTTTGAAGCTTTGAATCGGCTCAACTGAGCCCAACTCTTGTCTCTAATGAATCCAATGATCTAGCCCACGAAGAAGGAGTAGAGGAGGACCTGATTTGTGGCATGAAGACGTGCGCTTTGCCTCCTCACCATTTCCGGCCACCAAACTTTGGCTCCCTTACAACCTCTACACCAACCTCAACGGAAATGAAAAGGAATCGGGGGAAATGATTGCCATTGCTCTGGTTAAGGTCCTTAAAGAGGGAATTTGGGAGAGGAGGCTTGTAACTCCCAAATGTCATTAAACTCCATTAATGGCCATTAACTCCACCCCTTTGATTTCAACCAAATTAAGGGGCTGAAACAAATTAATGGTCGGCCACCTCCAGAAACTCCTCCTCTCCCTCAGAGGAATAAGATCCCCATAAAAGTGGGAGTTATGGAGCCTCCATGGCCATGATGGCCATTAATCTCAAGCTTTTCTCTCTCCTCCAAATAACCAATTCCAGAAGCTTAGTCCGACGAATTTTGTTCTATTCGTCGAACTCCGCTCGACAAATCTGCTCTATTCATCGATCTCCATTCGACGAATATGCCCCGTTCGACGAAGGCTGATCCTTGTTTAGCGACTTAATCTGTTCGTCGAACTCTGTTCGTCAAACTCCGTTCGACAAACTCTGAACTCAGTTCAACACTTACTCCGTTTGCCGAGCTCTGTTCGACGAACGATGAACCTAGTTTAACAACCTGCTCTATTCGTCGAACTCCGTTCGACGAACTTTAAACCTAGTTCAGCACTTACTCCATTCGTCGAGCTCCGTTCGACGAATGGTGAACCTAGTTTAGCAACCTGCTCTGTTCGTCGAACTCCGTTCGACGAACTTTGAACCCAGTTAAGCACTTACTCCATTCGTCGAGCTCCGTTCGATGAAAGCTGAACCTAGTTTAGCAATCTGCTCTGTTCGTCGAACTCCGTTCGACTAACACTGAACCTAGTTCATTACTTACTCCGTTCGACGAATATTTGCTGAGCTCGACGAATTCCTCCGTTCGACGAATTCTACGGGTTCTATGATTTCTAAATATTTAGTAATTGAGACTTACTATTTGCAGCCCAAGGTGTTTCACACCCTAATTCTCATGTTTCCCCCAAACCCTTTAGTGCTTCCCAGGGTTTTGTCATGACCCAGTCATGACAAAACTATCTTAGGGGTCTAGAAGTTTGAGGGATGTTACAGAAGTACACCCCCAATAGAGAGATTACATGTGAGTCAACACATTTGTCTACACAATGAGGGATTTCATTGTATAGTCATGTATTTACTGACTCATTGTAACCTAACATTGGTGTGTACTTAGCAAAGTAAACCTACAAGTACATAAATAAAGTAACAGCATCAAATACAGTCTCAATTCATCTTAGCTTAACTGGACCATTCTTAAAAACTGGGTTATTGTGGATACAATACCCAACAAGAATCGACCGCTCTGGCTTTGCCTCCGTAGATCCGAACTCGCCTTGCGAATCCGAGTCCCGAATACCACATGGCGGCGATATCTCCTTTTCGACACTACTGCTCCTCCCCCCAAAAGATTCGACCAAGTTCTCAACTCCAAAGGAAAATGAAGTGAAATGGCCAAACCAGTACTATAAACAGAGCTACCACCGTGCAGTAACTAGCTATTGCCGCGCTGTACTGTCAATCAATGCCTCGATTCACATACCACTGCCCAGGCCCTCCAACCACACGTCGATACGTGGCCATGCCGTTACAGCTTCGCTATTACCGCGCGATAGAAAGCTAACACTTTGCGATAGCTAGCGATGGTTACGACATGACCTCTTCAGCTACTCTCACGCATTAGTTACTACCACTGCGCAGTAGAAACCCGAGAGCACGACCAAATAAATTGCTAATGTCGTGCGGTAAGAACCTACCGCTGTGCGATAGTCCAAGCGTTTAGTCACCTCGCCTCACTCAATGCTCTCGATGCCTGATGCTACCTCCATGCAGTATCATCCTACCGCTACGCGATACCCTCTCTTACTACCTAAAAATTTTGGGGTGTTGCAGTTTCATCTATCTAAAAACAAACGAAATGTGTAAATACACAAATGTGTTATATTAACAACTAAAATACCTAGGTTTTATTGCAACAAATGTGTAATACCTAGTTTTATTTCAACAACTCATCCATTTTTGATTCCCAAATTAAACTATTTCCATAATTGCAAACTGTCAATTGAGTGCCGACAAATAACAGAGTTGGACATGCAGACAACAAAGATCATGCAGACAACAAAGATCATGGATCTATGATACTATTTCTGTCGATAACAAAGATCATGGATTTATGGCGCTATTGTTTCAGACAACAAAGATCATGGATTTATGGCGCTATTGTTTCAGACAACAAAGATCATGGATCCATGGAAAATTACAAGCATTAGCATCATCTCACAAATGATGAGCGAAGAAAGACACTATTTTTGCCGATAGACACAAAGATCATGCAAAAAATTTTTTTTGACTACGGATCTATGACACTATGGCACTATGGATCTATTATACCTCCATACGAAGTAGAAGAAGATGATGAAGAATAAATATAGAAGGAATGAAGATAAGGACCATACCTTCGGTAAGACAAGATCCACGAGATAGGAGCTGTGGAAAAGGGGAGATGAGATGAGAAGTAGCTGCAACCTATAGTTTAGGTTTGAGAACATCCAACTGTAAATACACAGAAGATAAAGAAGTAGAAGTAGAGGAGGAAGAGTCCGGAGGAACATACCTCCGACGAGATAATCAAAGACCTGGGAGCGACTAAAATGCAGTGACCGGAGAACTTTTGCTAGGCTATCAGGGAAGAGCGGCATAGTGAAATCCGGAGAAAAACAAGACTGGCCCCTAAGAATTCGGCCATGCATTAATAGAAATTCTTGGAATTGACCTAATTCCAATTCTGCCTTAAATCTTGCATGCCAAACGCCAGAAATAATTTCCGCCTAACCCAATTCTAATTCTGAAATTCAATTCCTGACAGCCGAACAAAGCATTATTGATTTGAGTTTTCATTTCACCACTAGCATAAGCTTTCCTACAAAAGATGAGTTAGTGAGTTAGGAACGTAATATTACAAAAGGTCTTGGGTTTGTGATTACTATTAAAAGTGTAGATAAATTAACTTCTCGAAGCAAGTCTAGAGTAAATGTTCCATTCAATGTTCCAAATTTTGGATTAACAAGAATATTTATTGCACACACCCTAGGCACACCGGCGTGTGTCATGACCATGTGCCCCAAATATTGTCTTGCTTCCCTCCTAGACATGTATAAAACTGAGATAGTCCAAAAAATGACACGCCTTATGCACACGGGCGTGTGTCTCGGGTTGTGTGTCTCCAAAAATCATGTCTTTTGATCCTAGGAACCGCCACCATATGTAGGGCCACGAATGAATGCGTCCATAAGTCATTTGGGATGCGTCTTTTCATCATTTTATCCATTTTAAGCTCAAAAAGAGTCTAGATTCGTTCGAATCTAAATTCAACTCATGCATACACACTTAAACAAATATTAAATGCATAATATCATATAAAACACTGGTTTTTATCATTTTAATCAATTTTAATCATATAAACATTGATGATGCGCAGAAGAAATATGTATAATTCATGCGTTGTCAATATTTATGACCTAAAATGAGGAGAAGGTAGATGGGTCACCTAAGAGGGGTTTGCATGCACTGATATGTGCTGAGGATGCATGGTGGATGTGGTTGTGGTCAAATTTCATGATATCTTCCTCTCTCTCTCCAAAAACCTCCTTGGATGAGGCATCTCTCTTGTTTGACCTTGGAATGAATGTATAAACCTCTCTAAAATTTGAAGAAGGGTTATAAGAAGGAAGTGGGGCTTAAATTCCATGGTAGTCGGTTTAGAGAGTGGAAATATCCGCCCACTCTCATTAGTGAGTAATAACACCTCTCTATGGCCAACAATTATATTATGTTACCTCCTCCTTGAATTAAAATGGCTATACATCTCCCTCCTAACCAAATTATACTATAATAGGTTCAGATAACCCATTATTTATTGGGTTGACCATTTTGGTCAACCATTGACCTATGGTTGACTTGGTTGTGCCTTGGAAGGTAGAATAGGTGCTATGAGTGTAGACAAATCAATATGGGATCTTTGTTTACTCTTATATAGATTAAGAAGACTAATAAGCTCATGTTTGACTTTAATTAACCCAAGGACGACCTTTGACAAAGGAAACACTTCATATGGATGTGTGGGGAAGTGTGATAAGGCATGTCAAGGTCTATTCAAACCTTAGTGGGGTGAAAGGCACAGTGGTCACACTCAGAAGCAGAATTTAGGTAAAGGTTGACTATATAAACCTTTTAAGTTGACTTTGTCTTCGAATACCCCACCCTAGTGGTGTAGGAGCCTTAAAAGTCAAGGGGGGTGAATCTCAATTTATGATATGGCTTGGGTCATCTATTGGGTCCTTAGGTCACTCATTAGCTTAATGTTGAGCTAGGGTTTACTAAGTAAGACCAACGGTTGACTTATCTTATCACTAGTGTGAGGTGTCATTGTTGGGAATTGTTCCCTACAATGTTCCTTAGGATTTAAAGAGGCATCACCAATCATGCTAAGGGGCATATTGTATTTGATGTGTGCTTAAGTTCATGCATGCAGGTTGTCCTTGATTGGACAGGTGAACAAAAAGAGTAAACTGGAATTCAGATAATTTGACTAAGGCAAAAGCGTTGAGACAACTGAGAAGAATGTCTCAGAATAACCGCTGAGACAGCTGAGAAGCTCAATGCAAAGCATTGAGAGAAGTGTTGGTATCAGCACAACCGCTGAGACAGGAGATAGTCTCAGCTGTGAAGAAGGAAGCGTTGAGACAGTTGATAAGAAACCGCTGAGACAGTTGAGAAGGAACCGCTGAGACAAAGCCAGCAGAAATTCCCTAAGTCCAGAAGTGTTGAGTGTAACAGGTTCACTCAACGCTTCTAATAAAGAGCCAAGTAAGCGTGCGTTGAGTGACTTAACATCACTCAACGCTTAATGAGTTCTTGAATTTCTCTAAGTCAAGAAAGTGAAGACCACTGCTGACGTCACTAGAAGTCAACAAGTCAAAGTATTTCATGTCGTTGGGGGAAAGTTATAGAAGCACCGAATGACCACTGCTGACGTCACCAAAAGTCAACAAAGTCAAAGTATTTCATGTCGTTGCGAGAAAGCTACAGTAGCGCCAGAAGCTACTACTTGTCCTCTTTTGAGGGAGGTGGTGCTCACCATACTTGGCTGGGCCCACACTCAAATAGTGCCATTGATTCAAATCAACATATATAAAAAGCAAAGAGAAAAGAGGATTAGGGTAACAGAAAATAGAGGTGGCTAGACTTCATCTTCTCCGATGAGCTTGAAAGCCAAGTCCAGCAGAGTAAGCCTACAGGCAAAGGAAAGATAGCTAAAGCTTTTCAAGTTCAACAAGTTTGTTCTTTGCAGAACAAGTTGGCTGATTCATTCAATCAACAAGGAGAGATAACTGTGTGAAGGGCCGTCAGCCTTCAACAATAGATAGTTATTCTTCAATGCAGCAGAAAAGCAGTTAGTTGTATAAGACGACTAATTCCTTCTATAGCAAGAGGGCTGGACTGATATCTACTCAGCCCAGCAAGGTAGACTATGAGATTTATCTCTGAGTCAGTGTTTTAATTTATTACAATTACTGATTAATTTCCTATAGGATTCAGGTTGTCTGAATCTGAGCTGTAGGGACTTTTGTGCCTGAGTTGTAGGTGACTAATTAGTCATTGAGGTAGGTGCCCTACAGGGGTAATGAGGTAGGATCCAAGTGTGGATCTGAGAGTAGGGCTGTCCTCCCAGCCTGAGTAGTAGGGCCTAGTGCCTGAGGTAGGTGACTGTTGAGTCACTGAGCTGTAGATGACAAGTGTGCCACTGAGTTATAGGTCTTGGAGGAGACTGGGTGTAGGGCCTTTTGGCCTAAGGTAGGTGACAAGTTTATCACTGAGCTGTAGGTGTCTAGAAGAGCATTAAGGTAGGTACCTGGAAGGGTACTGGGTTGTAGGAGTGTTGCAACACTCTGAGAGTAGGGCCTTGTGTATGAAGTTGTAGGTCTGAAAAGCCTTAGTTATAGGCCTTAGAGATAAGGCTGAGGTAGGTGGTTTGAGGACCACCTAGTTGTAGGAGCACTGTAGGGCTCTAAGGTAGGAACCTTTGTGATTATGAGGTAGTGTTCTGAAGAGAACCTGAGTGCAAGGTTGAGGGCTTACGGTGTAAGCTCTGAGGAGAAGTTCGGAGGAGTTTGTGCCTTGTCTAACATAAGTTAGAAAGGTGGGAGGGAAAGTGGATGTACCCAGTTGGGGAACCACTATAAATATCTGTGTACTTTGTTGTGTTGCTTGTTCTTCATCTAAATTACAGGTACTAAGGAAAATCTCTAGATCACTTAGTAAGAAAATAACAAAAATACCTAAGAAATTTCAAAGACCAATTCACCCCCCCCCCCTCTAGGTGACTAGCTAACCTTTAGTTATTAACTTTCAAGTGGTATCAGAGAGAGGTTACTCAAAAAAGATTTAATAATCTGAGTATAACTCCAAGGTTATCTATAAGATATAATTATGGGGTCAGGAATGAACTATAAGGAGCTAGGTGCCATTAAACTACCAATCTATAGGAAAGAAGGATTTGGCCTCTGGAAGCAAAGGGTCAGACTGTTCATGGAAGCATCTGACCCTAGGATCTATGTAACAGTAGTGGAAGGTCCTTTTATGCCCACAAAGGCCTCCACCATAGATCCAACTCTGAGAGTGCCCAAGGCTTATACAGAGATGGACCAAGTTTAGGTAATTCTGTCTACCATGGACAAAAGGGCACAAAATATTATAGCCAGTGCCATTGATGACTCAATCTTCCAAAATCTTGTACACTGCAAGACCTTTAAGGAAATGTGGGACACTCTTATGGTCTACATGGAAGGCTCTGAGGAAGTTAGAGATGATAGGAAGTCCATGCTCAACCAAGAGTATGAGGCTTTCAGATAAAGCAAATCTGAAAAAGTAGCTGACTGCTTTGAGAGGTTCTTTATGACAGTTAATAAACTAAGAACCTTTGGTAGGGTCTTCAATAACTATGATCTGAATGACAGGTTCCTTAGATCTCTCACTAGAGATTGGGACACCATTATTTGTATCATTAGGGAAATGGCTAAGCTGGCAGACACTCCTCCACCAACTCTCTTTTTGGGAAGCTGCTGTCCTATGAAATGTAGCTGGTTGCTAGACAAGAAGAGGAGAAGGTCAGTCAATCCAAGCCAGTGGCCCTCAAGGCAGAAGATCCAAGAAGGAGCAGAAGAAATACTCCTTCTCCACCAAGGAAAGAAGCTGAGTCCAGCTCAAAATTTTCTGGGACGAGTTCTTCAGACAACCACATGTCTGATGAAGAGTTTGCAGCCTTCTCAAGGAAATTTCAGAAGTTCATAAAGAAGAAGCACTTGACGAGTAGACCCTCTTCATCATCTCATCACAGGAAGTACTCCAAGAAGGATAGGTATGTCCCAAAATCTAGTAAACAGATTTCATCTAATGTTATCTGTTATTTTTGCAGCAAGGCTGGAAATGTCATTGTTGGCTTCCTAGTCAGGAGCAGGTAAGAAGATGAGATGAAGAAGAAGAAGCATAACCATCACCACAAGGACAGGAAGAAGGAGAATTCCTTTGTGGCTAAGAAGGAGAAAAGCTAGATAGATTCTTCCTCCTTAAAATATGAAGATGATGAGGAAGAAGCCTATATTGAGCTAATCTCTGTTGGTGCAGATCCAGAAGAAGAGGAATATCTTGCTGCCAGGATAGGAATAAGGGCCCCTCTGTCACACTCAGAAAGTGACAATGAGGAGGATGAAGAAGACTATGGATACCAAGGGCTGATGGCAATAACTGAAGAAGAAAGAAGTGAGGTACATACAAAATCATTCAAGGTACATCCTCTCTCCATTTCTTCATCTTCCTCTGACTATGTAACCAGTCAAGATACGGGTGCATCTTCATCCTGTGATGAAGATTGCACATAATTTGAGACTGATGTCAATCAATTGATTGAAAAGTATGGACTGCTCCTAGATGCTCTAAAGAAGAGCAGAAATCTTGCCATAAGGCAAACAAAGGAGATTGAAGTCCTCAAGCCTTATAAAAATCTTTATAACAATAAATTTATTGAGTTTTATAATAAAAGTCATGAGGTGTCTGAACTCAAGAAAAGTCTTGAGTGTCAGTCCAAGGTTCTAGAATAAAAATGTAAACATATTAGATATCTAGAATAGAAATAAACTAAGAGATTAGGGATTGTGATTAACCCTTCTCAATCTCTTGGTATGTTACCAAAAGCTGCAACTTGTCAAACCTCTGAGAAGCTGGGTATCAATCACCCAAATTATCAAGTCAAATAAAATCTCCCTGATAAGTTGACAGTATTTCAAAAGGTGAATTTACCTTCTAAAACTGTCAAGTTTGCACCTCCACATAAGGGTCAATCAAATGTGTGCTCTACCAGTGGGGTAAAGACACATGATCTCAGTAGGTGCGATGCTGCCCACTCTAGCCATAAAGTTCAGGATAAGTTCTTTAGATTTGGATCCAAATATCCTTTATCTAAAGAGATGAGAGAGACCAGTAGATGGCAAGATCCACAAATACAATTGGCCCATCCAAGACCAGCTGTATTTAGTTCTTCAGCACCTTCACTCAGGAATAAGGAAACAACATCATGCAATGCTCATCCAACAAAATCTGGAACTGCCCACATCTCTCATGGATAGCAATTCTGTGTTGTCATGAAGAGAAGGTACACCATTAATAAATGTTGGTGTTGTGAGAAGTTGGCCACTTTACCATTGATTGTTAGCACAATCTGAATGTGGCTAGTGGACAGAAAGGTGCTCAGCCAAGGCAGAGAGTTGGGAAAAAGTTTTATAATACTAATAAGAACCTAGGACCCAATAATTATTGGGTGCCTAAGGGTAAATGAATTTTTTTTTGCAGGATATATAATCCAAATACCTGTCTAGATAAGACTTTGTATTTGGACAATGGTTGTTCCAGGAAAATGTCTGGGACAGGATGATTACTCAAGGAATATACTCCATGTAAAGCAATAAACAAAGGTTGAGGACGTTAAGTGTGTAATCCTCAAAAGCTAGAGGCAACAAGCCTCAAGGTAAGTCTCTCTCTCTCTCTCTTGTATAGAGACTAAGCTTACAAATTCATGAATTAAGTTAGATGTGCTTAGGATAAACCTAATCATGCACACCAATTAGAAAATAATGATTCAATTATCCTTCATAATTATCTGCATTGTTAACTTATGTAGCTTCTTCTCTCAAGCTAAAATAACATGTAAATCAGTGCATAATAAGGTCGCTAATAAAACTGGCTTATTAGCTTGTTAGGTCTCCATTATATTTATAATTGATAAAATATTTGAATAATGGTGTGACAAATAGAATGTACATCCAGACAGTGAGGGAAGCTACAAATTAATCAGGCGATTGAGTGAATGAAAGAAAAGCTGAGAGGCATAATATAAGCACTAAATGCCCTATATCCTAACAGGAAGCGTAGAGCAAGTAAAAGTACTAATTTAAGCTAAAAATGTTTAATTAGTTAATCTAATGATAAGGTAATTAAACTTTTTCATTATATATATAAAGGTGACAAGAAACAAAAAGCCACACCACTCTTAAAAGACCTAACCCTAGCCGTCAAGACCAAAACCTTCTCAATGTCTTTCCACACTGGTTCAATGGCGCCAAAAATCACCAAGGAGCTTCCAGAGGGCTATGAAATTGTAAGGAATGGATTTAGTCATGCCTCGCCAGAGATTAAAGAAGTGTTAAAGATGATTGAGACTATAGATTTGGAGTACACCCTTTCTGAACCCTCCACCGTTCTTATAGAAGAGGTGGTAGAATTCTTTTCCAATGTTAAGGTCTCTTCTTCTCAAAACTCAATTAAGTCTACGATTGAGGACATCAAGATTAAGGTAAACCCTTAGAGACTAGGAAAAGCCCTTAATCTACCCTCCAGCAACCTTAATGAGAAAGAAGAACCCACAATTACGGACAGAGACAGAGCTATCAGGTGGTGTGGATACAGTGATGCCAAACCTGGGTCCCTTAAAAGGAAATTCTTCAATTAGAGAGGTAAATTGCTGGCAGATATTGTAGGGAAAGCCCTTATCTGCAAACCTGGATCACATGACACAATCTCTAGGTCAATGTTTGATGTCATGACTAGGATAATCTTCAATAGGAAGACTTCCTTGTCTTCTCTCATCTACCAGAGAATAGTAGACTGTCTATACACTCCAAACATGGGAAGAATTCTTTCTTTATACCTAGTGAACACCTACCCTGATACATTCAAGCAGGAGCATGGAGTGAAGATTCATTACCTGAAAAAGGATGGATATAAAGACATTGGATAGATTCACTAAGATCTTACCCAAGAGCCAACCTTCAACAACAAAGGACTCCTCAAGGGATAAGGGATAGCAAGTTGCTGAAGTAGATAGTTCCTCCTGCTCTGAACCTGAGCTAGGAATTTCCCCCTGCTGATGTTGGTCTTCAGACAGACATATCCTTGAGTCTCTCCTCAACAAACATTCAACTCTAGGATACTGTTGTGCATGTTGATAAAATCCATGATAGCCCTAGGTCGGGACAAGTTTCAAAGAATGATGCTAAAGAAGAGATTGCTGCATAAGATGAGGCTGATATGGATGATACTGATGATGTAGCTGCAGTTGAAGACATCCCTGCTATAGAAGAAAATCGTGAGCCTCCTGAGGCATTAGATACTTATCTTGATGGGTCAAGCCAAGAAAAGGATGCTTAGTCTGAGGGGGAGCATAAACAGATGGATTTGACAACTTTGGATCAAGTTGTCAACATAATGGTTAAGTCTGCACCTACTACAGGCAATACTCATACCCTCTTAATTAGTAGTGTTAATACAGCTTTAGCTAAGAAAATGGTTCCTTCTATAGGTGATGTAGTGGAAGGGGAGTCTTCACAGGTCCCTGCTCTGGATAATGTCCCTCCTTCATTAAGCCAACCACCCACTACCCAAATATCTAATGAGTTACTCCTAAACCATATCATAGCACTCATGGATGCTCAGACGACAACCCTCAAGGAGTATGTTGACCAATCAGTTGCCAAGCTAAGGGATGAAATATTAACTGAAGTCAAGGAAAGTAAAGAAGAAACCTCTCACTTAAACAAATAGGTCACCACCTGGTTTGATATGACTGGAATTGCTGGCATAAAGCTGACCACCCTCATGAAATCCTTGGAGACAAGCCAAAAATTCTCTACAGATGACATAGGATATGTCAAGAATTATGTGAGTACAACTGATGAGGTGATCAGGGGTGCAACAGATCAAGTAAATCAGTAAGTCACCAATGTTGCTGTCCACTCTCTAAAGGAGGCAATACTTCTGAAAAATGAACTGCTTGCTGACAATGAGAGAATATTCCAATCTATATCAAGAAAAAATGAAGCCAACACTACCCTACTGCAAAATACCATCTTTGAAGAAGGCAAAAAGGGGGAGAGCAACCATGCTAAGACAACAACACTCATTAAAGATCATGCCTTCAATATATTCAAGGCACTAGGGTGGCACTGCACCTGCCCCTCCTAGATAAAAAGAGGCTAGAGGACCTAGACTTCCCAGCACAAACTAGAGTTGCACAGGATGCACAACTTGCTGCCATAAGAAAGAGGGAAGGAACTCAGATTGCTAAAGAGTTCATGACAAAGAGGAGAGCTGAGAATAGAGATGATCCAGATCATGAATAGCTAAGTGATGCCTCTGAATCCATCATTATGAATGCTTGGGTAAGCCATGGACAAATCTTAAATAATATTGATAGTGTTATCCTTCTAAGGAATGGATAAAGCATTTGGAAAGAAATTCCCTAAGGGAAAGAGTATTCAAAGAAAATCTGGTAAGGAAGAGCAACCCTATGAAAATGCCTCCCAGATATATTCCAAAGCCATTCCTTTACATTCTAACGATAGGAGAACAAAGCTGAAAACTTGAAGAAGATTGCTTCTACCAAGGATGCTGAGTCAAGTTCATCAAAGAAGAGCTGATATGAGGCTGCAAGACTTAGGGGTCTTTAAATATTAAATCAATGTCTTGTAATTAATATTAATAGTGTAGCAATATCAAATTTCTATCAATGAAATTAATATGAGTTGTCCTTGACTATATTGTTGTGATAAATTTGCATGCAATTCTCATTTATATATCTGTGATTAATGAATATGTGTTCTTTCATAGATATCTTATAATCACAAGTTTTGCCTACTGTTGTTTATCTAAGGCTCTTTAAATTAGTCAATGATAAGGTATATCTTTATCATAATGTTTACCTTGTTAATGATTAATAAAGCTTTTGTTGTTAATCATACTATCACATTATTAATGATTGATAATTCACTAGTACTATTTGGTTATTCAATCATAGTATTAAGCCATCTCTTCTAGGGGGAGTTATCCTATACTGGGATGGCTAGCTGTCATGATAATGTCTCATCAGGCCTATCATGATACTTTTTTTGTTGATGCACCTTAGCATGGATGGGTGTTCTGCCTTCTTCAAATAGAGGGAGATTGTTGGGAATTGTGCCCTACAATGTTCCTCAGGATTTGAAGAGGCATCACCAATCATGCTAGATGGCATATTTTATTTGATGTGTGCTTAAGTTCATGCATGCAGGTTGTCCTTGATTGGACAGGTGAAAAAAAGAGTAAGTTGGAAGTTAGATAATTTGACTATGGCAAAAGCGTCGAGACAGCTGAGAAGAATGTCTCAGCATAACTGCTGAGACAGCTGAGAAGCTCAATGCAAAGCATTGCGAGAAGTGTTGGTCTCAGCACAACTGCTGAGAAAGGAGATAGTCTCAACTGTGAAGAAGGAAGCATTGAGACAGTTGAGAAGAAATCACTGAGATAATTGAGAAGGAACCGCTGAGACAAAACCAGTAGAAATTATCTAAGTCTAGAAGCATTGAGTGTAGCAGGTTCACTCAATGCTTCTAATGAAGAGCTAAGTCAACGTGCGTTGAGTGACTTAACATCACTAAATGCTTAATGAGTTTTTGAATTTCTCTAAGTTCAGAAAGTGATGACCACTGCTGACGTCACCAAAAGTCAACAAGTCAAAGTATTTCATGCCGTTGGGGAAAGCTACAACAGCACCGGATGACCACTGAGAATGTCACCAAAAGTCAACAAAGTCAAAGTATTTCATGTCGTTGCGGGAAATCTACAGTAGTACCGGAAGCTACTACTTGTCCTCTTCTGAGGGAGGTGGCGCTCACCATACTTGGCTGGGCCCACACTCAAATAGTGTCGTTGATTCAAATCAACAGATATAAAAAGCAGAGGGAAAAGAGGATTAGAGTAACGAAAAATAGAGGCAGATGGACTTCATCTTCTCCGATGAGCTTGAAAGCCAAGTCCAGCAGAGCAAGCCTGTAGGCAAAGGAAAGATAGCTGAAGCTTTTTTAGTTTAGGAAGTTTGTTCTTTGCAGAAAAGGGTGGTTGATTCATTCAATCAACAAGGAGAGATAGTTGTGTGAAGGGTCGTCAGCCTTCAACAGCAGATAGTTGTTTTTCAGTGCAGCAGAAAAGTAGTTAGCTGTAGAAGACGACTAATTCCTTCTATAGCAAGAGGATTGGACTGATATCTGCTCAGTCTAGCAAGGTTGATTCTGAGATTTATCTCTGAGTCAGTGTTTTAATTTATTACAATTACTAATTAATTTCTTGTAGGATTCAGGCTGTCTGAATCTGAGATGTAGGGACTTTTATGCCTGAGTTGTAGGTGACTAATTAGTCAATGAGGTTGGTGCCCTGCATGGGTACTTAGGTAGGATCCAAGTGTGGATCTGAGAGTAGGGTCGTCCTCCCAGCCAGAGTAGTAGGGCCTAGTGCTTGAGGTAGGTGACTGTTGAGTCATTAAGCTATAGGTGATAAGTGTCACTGAGTTATAGGTCTTGGAGGAGACTGGGTATAGGGTCTTTTAGCCTGAGGTAGGTGACAAGTTTATCACCGAGCTGTAGGTGTCTGGTAGGGCACTAAGGTAGGTACCTAGAAGGGTACTGGGCTATAGGAGTGCTGCAGCACTCTGAGAGTAGGGCCTTGTGCCTGAAGTTGTAGGGCTGAAAAGCCTGAGTTGTAGGCCTTAGAGATAAGGCTGAGGTAGGTAGTTTGAGGACCATTGAGTTATAGGAGCACTGTAGGGCTCTGAGATAGGAACCTTTGTGGTTCTGGGGTAGGGTTTTGAAGAGAACCTGAGTGTAAGGTTGAGGGCTTGAGGTGTAAGCTTTGAGGAGCCGTTTTGAGGAGTTTGTGCCTTGTCTAACATAAGTTAGAAAGGTTGGAGGTAAAGTGGATGTACCCAGTTGGGGAACCACTATAAATATCTATTTGCTTTGTTGTTCTTCTATATTGTAGGTACTAAGGACAAGCTCTAGATCACTTAGTAAGAAAACAGTAAAAAAAGCTAAGAAATTTCAAAGACCTATTCACCCCCCCTCTAGGTGACTAGCTAACCTTTAGTTATTAACTTTTAGTCACTCTTTGGAGTCCCTTAGGGTCCACCATGACCCTACTTAGGTTGGTTATCCTCCCCAGGGAAATTTAGGCATATTAGGTTAGACTTGAGCTAGTTTGGGTTCAATGAGATATGGTGGAGTTCACTTCACCTAGGATAAGTCAAGTATGCTTCAATAATGTGATTAAAGTCACATTAGAGCTCTATCAAGCTAAGGTACCCTAATCCCTACATGTTCCCTAATTAGGGTGCTAAACTTCTAGGTTACCTAAAAATTATGGGATTTATAGAAAGAACCTATAGACAATTTATTTTCTTAATATGATGAGATGGGAGTGGAAGCAATCGAGAAGACTGAGAGAGAGAGAGTAACTCCAAAGCTTAAGAGAATTGTTGTTTATTTTTCTCTTGATTTGATTGTGGAAAATCTGTAATTAAACAATTATGACTTTTGCTTTAGTTAAACTATCTTGTATAAATTCCTTGCTTATTAATTTCAACAATTGCTAGAAATGACTCCATTATATACTTGATTATGGCCTCATTTAATTCAAAATTCAAAATTTTCATTCAGTGGATTAACTGAAATAATGCTTACTTGTGCATTAATTACTTCTCGACTTAAGTTAACTTCTTATACTTTGTGCTCTAATTTCTATATGTATACTTCTAAAAGATTGACATAAGCTAAGATACTTCTTGAGGTGCGTAGATTACTTCTCAGCACAAGAAGTTTGTTTTAGACTTTGTATACCTATTCAATCTGAACTTATGATGCTACCTATAAAATGAAAATATACAATTTACTTTTGTATTGACTAAAGGCATATCCTAACTCACTTAATCAATCTGATATATAAAATTAAGAGGCCTTTCATAACAATCTCCCCATATTTGAAATAATATATTTTACAAACAGATTAAGAGTTTTTATAGATAAAAATATAAATGAAATGGGAATCAGAGAGGACACTTGGAATTAACTTAGAGAAGATAAAGAATTATCTATTGATCTCAAGAATACCCTTTATAACTTTTCTCCATTTCCTTAAGAATAAGCAAAAGGAAAATATTACAGACAATTGATAAATCTCTACTTTTTATATTCTTATTAGTTTTCTTACTGAGAAGACATGCACAATAGGAAGTAATTTTCTTTTGTAGTAGATATATATCAAATGTAACTTTTATTTATCTTTTCTAGCTTACTTTTAGATTATTTTATGATGCTTATAAATTTTCTCAACTCTTCAAAAGAACTAGGGTAGACTGCATTCGTAATCCAACCACTTTTTTTCATCTCTGCAACAAAAATTTTGATAGTTGTCATTTCAGTTCACGGCTTCACCCTTTGTTTACCTTTGATAGTCTTTAACTCATCTCTATTGAATTATGTAATAGATTTCTTGGGAACCTTAACATTTGGTTCAGGGATGAGTGTTGCAAAATGAGAGCCTCCTCTAAGAACAAGAACATCATTTGATGAGATGGCATCAAATTTAATGTTCTTATTATTGGACTGAATAGCCGTGTCAGTGTCAACATTGTCTAGTTTTATTTTTACTGAGCTGGTTTAGCCTTTTTTTTCAAAATTTCTTTGAAAACACAATACTCATGAAAAGGGGGCAGAGAAAAGTGTTTATTCTTTACAAAGTTTTATTTTAGCACGAGGGATGAGACAAGATTATGTATTTTTCCCTTAATTATTTAGTATGTCTTAGATACCTTAAGTATTGAAGAATCCCTAACCAGTTATTCTATAACATGATATGTCTTACAAGAATGTCTTAACAATAGCATTTCTATCAATCTAATTCTCCCTATGAGATATTACAATATCTAAGGAATCAAGAAATATGTTTCCTAAAATTTTGATGTACCTTGGAGCATATAATATTGTATTATCATAATCTTCATTATACATATTTTCAATTGAATGACCATCCTTTTCTAAATTTACTTTTTGCACTATATCATCACCAGAATTGTCCATAATTGGAGCAACATTTGGCTGTTTAACATCTTGATAATGCCTTAGAAGTTTCATCTACAACTTCAACATTGGAAATTCTGCTATCAAATGAATTTGGAGAAAAATTGAAATCATCATTGCCTGAATTCCCATTGTTGCTTGAGGAACTATCACCGGGGAGCCTAGTTGAAGAGCATACCCCCTTCTTGACTTTATTTATAAGTAAAGCTAAGAATTTCCCAGTGATGGATATTTCAGTGGTGGGTGTAGGGAATTGATTTATAGTGGTGGTAAGCGCGAGATTTGGCTCTAAACAGAGTCACACTTAGTATAAAATTATTGATAAATAAAAGCAATGTTGACATGCATGATATCAAAAATGAAGGAAAATATATGAGCTAAGATATTAGAATTATAATGGGATGTTTCTGAAGAGGAAGTCTCAAGGAAGGGTGGAGCTTGTGGATTGAAGGGAAAGTAGGCAGAGAGATGAGTTATTTTGGCTGAATAAGAGTGGATATTGGTGGATGAAATTGTATAGTTATTGAGAAAGGTTAAAGACCCAGAAAAATATCAAGAGTTATAGACTGTGGAGATGCTTCCATTCGAGACGGGGATGGAGCAGAAAGTTGTGGAGGGATGTCTGCTTATGAAGAAGATTATGGGTATGGAGAAGATGCCTCAGTAATGGAAGGAGACTTAAATTTATGAAAGATCATCTTCCAATTATAGAAAAGGGAATCATAGAACCCCTTGTTAAGATGTATATTTATATAAAAACTTGATGTGTGGAATTCGATCAACGGATGAGCAAGTGCACCCACTATTGTCGTCAAGTAAAAATAAAACCAGGAGTGATCCCCAAGTATCAATCTCACGTGGAGCATGGAAAGATGGATTTTACTTTTAGGACAGACTTGAGATTGAAGTATCCAAAATCAATGTTTTTTTGGGGGGGGGGGGGGGTTTGATTTCAGTTAACAACTACTTGCAGAAAATAAAAACTAATTAACTATGAGGATTGCCGGCACCGCCTCGCACAACCGCATGTCACCAACCTCCGCTTCCCTTTTCTGCGGGTTGCCAACCTCTACTTCGCACAATGCTTGTGCCTAATAATGCACTAAAGCCACAAAGCTCAACCATAATGCACAAGTCACAAGCATGAAAGAAACAACAACCAACAAGGCATTAGTCCGCCTAAGCTACTCAAAAGAAAATAATAATGTGAGACATGCTTTAATACACAAAAAATAATAGTCTACACAAGTTCAATCCACCACCATCAACAAACTAGAAGAAAAATAACAACCTACTCAACCTAGTGTGTGGGAGTAAAGACAAGAGATGCACACAGTGCTTGCAGCTCTTCCGTAGAGGATAGGTTGACTCTGGATACCAACTTTGTGGATGCCTCGCTCATCAGCTACCGCCCGGGGTAGAAGAAATTCTATAACAAGCTCCCAATGGACTTGTCTTCTCAAGGCTTTGCACTGTCCACGTCTTCTTCTTCAAATCCCTAGCATACGATAAGTGGAGGACTCTTTATCCTTCTTATTTGAGCTTCCAAATGGTGGGGATAGCCTAGGAGATGATCCCCAGCCCTTGGAAACCTAAAAATGACAAAAATGGAAGAAAGGGGGGGGGGGGAGAAAATCGCGACATTATTTGGGAATAAGACAAAATTGCCTATTTATAGGTGCAATAGATTTTAGCCAATCGCGTGAGTAGGAGCATGACCAGTGGTCGCGCGAGAAGAAAAAAACCCGTACTCATTTGAGAAGGAACTTAGATTGGCAAAAAATTTAGGTTTTGGAGGAAAAGGTTTTACCTCGCATGACCAGTGGTCGTGCAAAAAATAACTCATGCGTACACTCGTACGTTTCTCTTGTCAATTTTTGAATTTTACCATGCACGACCAGTGATCGTGCGTAGAGAGTGGGGCCATGTATCATGCGAGAAGGAATCTATATGAGGAGTGGGCTCTCAATGGCTGGCATGGTGAGCAAATGACCACGCACGACCAATGGTCATGCATAGAGGGGGCCAGTGATAATGCGAGAACAAAAAAGCATGAGGAATGGCCTCCTCCATGAAATAAAGAGGATATGCTCGGAAAACTTTCCACACACATAGGTAACTGCAACAAAACACCCAGTACTCTAGGAAAACATCCACACACATTCCACACAACATAATATAAACATGAAAAAGAAGGGAGGAGAACACCTGAAGCATGAAATTAATAAGAACACTATAATTAGCTAAACTACACTCAATGATTTCACAATTCAATTCTAAAAAATTTCTATATGAAAATGATAATATGATGAGTGATAAGATATAAAAACAGAGCTAAAACATAGCCTAAAGTAATATATGATATTCACTCATTAAAACCCCCAGACTTGAATTATTAATTGTCCTGATCAATCTAACTATCTAATGGGAGTAAGAAAGATAAATTACAAATCAAAATCAAAATGGAATTGTGGACTGAGAAGTCTTGTGTTTATAGAGAATATAAATAGGTTAGAATGAATTTCTAAACATATAACTAATTACAATTTATTTAGATCAATTGTCAAAAAATCAATATCCACTCCTAAATAAAAGAACTATCGATCCATCCTAGGCATAGTGTAGGTGTGAGTAGCAATATTATAAGCTCAGAACTACTCGGGAGGCAACCAAAGAAATCCATCAATAATGATGGATATAGGCTCGATCGGTCACACCTTCTCCGCTACACTTGACACCAACTAGTTCTACCTATCATTAGGGCTTAATTAGGATGAACCTTAAGGCTTGGGACTAAGGCGAGGTATAATAAAGATAAACGTAAGGGCTAAACACACTTAAATAAAAATATTTGAGCTAAAAGGGATTGACTACCAAAAGCCGAAAATGGGTGAGTGATACCCCCAGACTTAGACCTTAGCATGTGTGGTCACTCACCACTTGCCAATACCAAAAATAAAACATTTCTAATTTTTTTCTTTTCTTTTCTCCTTTTCTTTTTATTTTTCCTTATTTATTTTTTTAGCAAGCACACACCTAAATATAAATATTTTTAATATTCCACCACATCATCACAAAGTTACCAATTCAAAAACCATGTAAAATTAAAATTTGAAGCTTATAATTTTAAGTGTGCAATTGGTTCGGAATTTTTGCTTTGGTTATAAATTTGTGGGAGTGAATATATAACAAGGTGGTATGTACAAATTTGGGTTAACAATGGTAGTGAAAATAGGCTAGGATGCATAGACACAAACTATACAATGAATGGACTAAATCTTATAGGTTGATTTAATTAATATTAAGTGCACATGCTTCGAAGGTCACTAGGGGCAAGTTCTAGACACCGAGAAAGAACACTCTCTCGGCGTGAACCTAGAATATAGTACTAGTGAAGCTATAACCAGCTCTTACACTAGCGTCAGACTCGATCATGTTCGAACGAACAGTGGATATACACTAAACGACAGTTAAAATAAATATATTGTATATAACATATGCAGAAAAATTAACTCTAAATCTTATAATATCTGAGAACATGGGAACTCAACTAGGAGCATTGCATGAGTCTACATTTCACTAAGAAATTTCCAAATTTTTAATTATAAATCAAGCTATTCCACCATCTTAAAGATATTAAAAAACATGGGAATAACAAAAATTAAAGCGATAGCATAGTGGGTGAGAAATGAGATGCACCTGAATGAACACAATAAAAATTTTAAAACAACAAAAAATGGAGCAATTTTTTTATGAAAACAAAGCTAACAGAATGCGAAATGAAAGTACAGTGCGGGCATGATTAACGGAAGACTACCCCTAGACATAAACCTAGCACTATTCTCAATGAGCAAAAATATGCATAAACATGAGAAGAGTGCTAGAAAAATAAGCTGGGATAGAATTTCGTTACCCATGCCTGAGAGTGGGGCATGCTGAAAGCCTTTGAATTTGGTTGTTCTGGTTTAAAAATCTACCCCCAGTTCCAACTTGGCTAAACTAAAGATACCGTCGCCGGCTTCCTGTGGGGATTAGACAAATAACAAAACCAAAATATGCAAGATAATAATAAAAGCACGCAGATAATATGGGGTGTTTCCCAAGAGCTCTTTGTTTATCGTCCTTGAGCCGAACCAAATTCATGTATTGAACATTGCTTATAAAGTTCTTAAGCAAAAGTTTGGAAACAAAGTTATGTAAGTCTACTCCTACTCCCAGTTACTCCGACATTCCAGACTTGAAAGGGATCTACTAAAAGTTGATTTGTGATAGATCTCAACTTGGAGGGAAAGATACCGCGTAATGTCGGTGAGTCAACGTAGATGAAAATTTTTCTCACCTCGCGTTGCACCGAATGCAAATTGCATTATGGCCTTACAGGTCGCATGCTCGTCGTAGTTTTCTTTCTTAATTCAACCCGTTGTGACCTCCGGGGGACTTACTCCATACTTAATGGACCGATACAAGAAATAGTAGGGGCAACACCTTTCTCCACCAGATTGGTTGAGGCAAGGTCTACCCAATGCACTTTCTTAATAGGTTTTGGTTCGGTGCCACAAAATGCTCTGGCTGCCTCACAAATAAACACTATCTTCTCTTCACTCTCGTCATCATCCATGGCAACTATCTCTTCAATATCCGCAATCAACTTTCCTTTATCATCATTCTCTATCTATACTTTGTCAACATCAAATATTATCACCTCTTCAATTCTCTTTTCGTCCTCAATCTTACCTGTACTAAGATAAGAAAACTTAGCAAAAACATCACTACACCAAAGTGTAGTGTCACTCATCAAATCAGTAATATCAACACGGTAAGCAGCGTTAGACAGAAAGTAAAGGCATCCTTTTGCAAAATGAAAAGTCGCGTTAAGAGTCGTGAGTAATGGGAGACCGAAAATGGGTGGCAAATCATTTTTGGGCGGCACCATTACTTGGAACTCAACAGTTATAATATTTCTATCTAATACCACTTCAACATCTCGATAGAGCCCAATAGTAATAACACTCTCACCATTCTCCAACACTAGTGGCCTGGCCTCGTCTTTGTTGGTATGGATGTTAAAATTGTCAACATACCTTAATGCAATAATGTGTTGGGAGGAGCCCATGTCTACTAGCACACGAGTTGGGATACTATTCAACTTGCACTCACATTGATACCTCCACCAAAATTCAGAGCCAGATCCGAGGAACCTCGTCCTTTCTCATATAGGTACTTTTCTTATTAGCTTGAGAGAGTACTGGGCTTTCTCTTTGTTATAAGCTTAGCAAGTTAGGAGATCTAGGTATCAAGGCTCTTTAACGTAGTATTTTGATTTACGATAAAGGACATAGTGTAATCAATGTGCTTATCTAAATCGTCCTCCCACAATGTCTTTTCACCAGACTGGCCCTGATTATATAGGAGTTGTGTAAATGACCTCCAACGGTGTCCTCCCACAAGCTGTCATGTATGTATCGATTATCGGAAGCTAAATGATACAATAAGGAAGGATCACTTTCCCTTGCCTTTAATTGACTAGATGCTTGAGAGACTTGATGGTCAAGAGTTTTATTATTTCTTAGGTGTCTATTTATGATACAATCAGATTGCTATTGACCCTGAGGATCAGGAAAAGACCACCTTCACATGCCCTGCCGGCACCTTTGCATTCCATAGAATGCGGTTCGGCTTGTGTAGTGCTCCTGCCACATTCCAATGTTGCATGACTGTAATCTTCATGACATGGTGGATGATTTCTTAGAGGTATTCATGTATGACTTCTCACTCTTCGGGTCTTCATTCAACAATTGCCTCCACAACTTGTCCAAGGTATCGCAACATTGTGAGTACACCAACTTGATCTTGAATGGAAGAAATGTCACTTCATGGTGAAGGAGGGAATTGTCCTCGAGCATAAAATCTCTAAGGCTAGAATTAAAGTAGACCAGGCAAAAATTTATGTTATTTAGAAGCTCCCACCACCCTCCTCCATTAAGGAAATTTAAAGTTTCTTGGGCTATGCTAAAATTTATCGTAGATTCATAAAGAATTTTTCAGAGATTTACAGTCCTCTCTGTAACCTCTTGGGAAAGTATGTCCCCTTCTGCTTCGATGAAAAGTGTCTTTAATCATTCACTAGCGTAAAGGAAAAATGGTCACAACTCAAGTTCTTGTTTCTCCTAATTGGTATCTATCATTCGAACTCATGTACAATGCAAGTGACCTTGCAATGGGGGTTGTGCTTGGTCAGCGTAAGAATAATATCTTTCACACCATTCACTATGCAAGTCGCACACTTAATGAAGCTCAACAAAACTACACCACTACTGAGAAATAACTATTGGTATAATTTTTTCTTTCAATAAATTCCACGCTCACCTTATCTTGTCTAAGGTTATTTTTTCACTGATCATGCTGCTCTGATGTATCTTTTAGCAAAAATGGTTTCTAAGCCCCGACTTATATGTTGGATCCTACTACTTCATGAGTTTTATGTTGAAATTCGTGACAAGAAAGGACCAGAGAATGTTGTCATCGACCATCTTTTGCATATCGAGGAGAATGCGAAGATAGTGGAGGACATTAACGATATTAATGACCACTTTCCTAATGAATATTTATTTTTTATTACTTCCACCGGTGTATCTTCCTAGTTTGTAGACTTTGCTAACTATCTCGCCTTTGGCCTTCTCCCTCAGGATTTGAATTTTCAACAAAAGAAAAAAAAATTCATGATTTGAAGAACTATTTTTGGGACGAGCCACTCCTTTTTCATAAGTGTGTTGATAATATCATTTATAGATGTGTCCATGATAAAGAGATTTCACCCATTCTTTTCCATTGTCATGATGATGAAGCTAGGGGACATATGGGGCCTAGTCGGACTGCTTTGAAGGTCTTGCAATCTATTTTCTTTTAGCCCACCTCTTCAAGGATGCTCGTTCCTATGTATCCAAGTAAAACTGAAAGATTATGGGTAGTCTAAATCACCTAGAGGGGGTGGGGTGGGGTGAATAGGTGCTTTGCTAATTTTAGGCCTCTTGAATTATTTAATCTAACTACTGCAAAGAATAAGAAGTAAATCACAAAACATAGAAGGACGCAGTATTTATAATGATTCCCTAGAGTTTGGGTACATCCACTGTCCCTCACCACCTATCTAGCAGTGTGCTAGACTCAACAAACTCCTCCAACTTCATAGATTAATGACCATACAGATCAGATCCACTCCTGGATCCTAACTCAAGTCTTCAACAAGACCCTACCTCAAACTTCAGCAAGTCCTACCTCAGGCTATCCACAACCCTACCTCAGACTACAAGAACTCCTATAGCTCAGAGATCCAGATGATCTCCTACCTTAAATTCACTCGTAGCATCCTATCTCAGACTCACATCAGAGTCTTATACTCAGGCCCTTTATACAACCCTACACTCAGGTTGATAACACAACCCTACAACACAAATCTCAGAGAGATCTTACATAATAAATGAGTTAAAAGTAGATTACATGAAATGAATCTAGAAAAATATTACTTTGAAGCTTTGAGTCTTCCTGATCTTTCCTAAGAGAAAGCTTTCTTCTCAGCACCCGAATAAACTTTATTATAACTTGATAGTAGGTTTAGAGCTGAGTGGCTTGAATGAAGAGATAGCTTGATATTTTTCTTGTTCTACAACAGAAAGGTGAGCTTCCTGTGTATTTATTGTGTGAGAAACCTTGCAGCACTAGGATCGCAGAGTTCTTCTGTGTTAGCCTGCTATTATTGTCTTTTTGCTTGATGGCGACTGTAAGACGATAGGGTTTCTTACTTCAAGGGTTCACTTCTTTTAGTGCCCTTCTCTTGACTTTTATAAGTCTTACTTCTCAAATGGACGAAACACAATTCTTGTAATAAGGCAAAATATCTTCCATAAGGTACATATGTGACATTGTCTTTCTGCACCACGTAGATTTATAATCCCGCCATTCTGGTCAACAAGATGATAAACTATCGTTTTGAAGTCTTCTAATAAAATGGCATCATTTTGTTCTCTTTGCGCATCAAGACGGCATTGCTTTGTTCTTTATACCCATCAAAATGGTATAAGCCAGAACTTCTCAAAACAGCACTTAGACTAATTCTGAGTTATATTTTAGTTCAAATTAGGTCTGAACTAATCTCCTATCTTACTGAGTTTAATAAGCAACAATAACTATTGAGCCTACAAACATGTAAATAGATATACATCAAATACATGATGCACTTATCATTGCATGATGTACTTCTTCAGATTTAGGAATATTGAGGACATATTCACAATAATCTTCCCCTATTTGAAGAATTCGGAACTATGTTGATGATAAAATGCATATATATGCATTAAACAATAGATCAACATTGAGATAAACAATTTTAATAGAGCTGGAGAAAATTGATTTCATAAAAGTTTCAACACACACACACACACACACACACATATATATATATATATATATATATATATATATATATATATATAAGTACATATTGAAATAAGCCAATGTATTTAAAGTATTTAAACAAAACATAAACATCAGATTCTAGGCCCAGTCTTATCTAATCAATGATTTTCTTCCCAACTCTCCTATCCTTCAACCTTTGCCTTTCAAAGTACTTGAGTGACTTTGGAATATAGTTGGATGGAAATCTTATGGGGTTTTTCCTGTCAAAGTTATCTTTATTGATCTTCTGCCTGAGAGACCTTCTCTCCAGGTGCTTGATCCACTCTTCAGAAGGATAGATTTTGTCAATATATTTTCTGATCTATCCATATGTGACCCAGGCACTCATAATGATAGATCTTCAATCATCACTCCATTACTCATGATTAGGATTCCTAGCCCGATCTTTCATTTTCTTTGACATAAACTCCTCAAGGTGCATAATGTCTTATCTTTACCTTTTTTGGAGCTTTGAGCATCTCGAGCATCCCTTTCTTTAGCTGTAAAATCAAACTATGAAGGCTCAAATACATCCAATAGGGATAGGTTAAGTGCAAGCCATGTGCCTTGAAGGACCCATATAGATTGATCAGTATTAATACACTCCCCCCTTTCTAGCTTCTTCAACTATCTTGTTTTCAAGATACATTGTGATGCCATAACTCTATTTGAGAGAGTCTGAAAGGTGTTTTCATTTTCATCTAGAAAGACTACTCTCATTTCAGCAATCTCCATCATGACTTCAACTTGAGTGGCATACAAATAATTTTCTATATGGTTTATACCTTGTTCAATGGTTTCATCTGTTTTGCCGACAACTTGTTTAATTCCAGTTAATTCCTGTGAGCAGAGCATGAGATTTTCATCCATTATTCTCATGACTTTGACATTGCTATCCACAACTCCTACAGCCTTGACAAACCATTTTGAGATCTCACTATTCGCATGGGCTATATCTTGCTTGATGATCTTAATTTCTCCAATTACTTCTCTCTCACTCCTTGAACTATTGTATCTATGTGAGCCTTGAGAAAATTACTTTGATCATCCAACATTAACTTCATAGTAGCTAAGATTGAAGTAGTAGATCATAGAGATGGCTAAGAAGCTGGAGGCAGACTAGCTGATAGTACAGAGCAGGGGAATGAGACCATTGGATGGGTCATCCCACGGGGAGAGCAGTAGGGGCTCCCAGAGAGGCAGAGTGATGAGCTACAGGAAGGGAAGGGGACGTTATCATCCCAACTTTAGGCATGGGCAGGGGCCTCCTGTAGTACTAGCTCCCCTGCCACTACAGATACACAACCCGAGGAGAAAGGACGACCGTGGACACCGACCGGTGATTTTCCATAGATGCCAACAGCCGGGGCACATAAGAGTTGACTGTTGGGTATTGTATCCACAATGTACCTGATTTGAAGAAGCCCCTGAACAAGCTAAGGTGAATTGACAATGTATTTTATCACTTGTCTTCAAGTTGTGATTGTAGTTATTCCTCGCTAAGTACACACCAATGTCAGGGTACAGTAGGTCAATATACACGGGTCTATGCAACGTAATCCCTCGTCGAGCAGATCAGTGTGTTGGCTTACGTGTACTCTCCCTATTGGAGTGTACTTACTTTCAAGCATAGGGTTAAGAAAGATCAAGAGCAGACAAGGATCAAGGATGGGCCAAAGACCAGCTCAAGGGAAGAAAGGCGAAAATCGTCTAAGTAGAAATCATCGAGAATCACTAAGTGATTCTCGCCGGTTCGACGAGAATCACTAGTGATTCTCGCCGAATCGACGAGAATCACTCGCTGATTCTCGTCGAATGCTGCCGGCTGTCTCGACGCCACCCTGAATTCTATTAAGGCAGAATCGTCGAGAATCACGAAGTGATTTTCGCCGATTCGTCGAGAATGACTCTGCATTCTCGACGATTCGGCGAGAATCAATTGTGATTCTCGCCGATTCTCTCCGGCTTGCTATTTCTATGTAGCTAGAATTCTGCTAAGTGGAATTTGGCGAGAATCGTAGGTGATTCTCGCCGATTCGTCGAGAATCACTTACGATTCTCGCCGAATTTGACTTAGGCAAATTTCTGCTATTCTCTGGACCGGTCCAAGTTAACACGCGTTGTTTGGAGCCGGTCTTAGGGCTTCTTTTTGGTGGGGCCCACAACGGTCATTTTGGATGACCTAATGTATAAATACATCGGTATGTTGAACAGTAAAAAGAACGAACTGAGAAGAAGGAAAGCCGAGGCGCCGACGTGACCTAGATCGCGAATCTCGCTTCGTCTTCGTCGCCGCTCATGCCAGTTGATTGCCGTCACTGATCGAGGTTTCTTCCAGATCTCCCGGCTACAGAAGCTCAGCCAAGCACAACGTCTCACGCGTCTAACCAGAGATCCTTTGTCTCTTGATTCGTAGATCGGGAAAACCTTCCCCTTCCGAATCGATCGAGATGATCGATCCTAGTGTGACCGTTGGTAGACCTTGCCGACTTTGCTACGAAGTTTGAATCTCCAAAGAACAGCCGCAGCAGTCCGTTGTCGCCGCCAATCCCGAGAGCCAAGCCGCCGCCCTTCTTGCCGCCGCCAGTTTCGGGGAGATTCACTCCAAGTGAGATCTAGGGTCGTGGACTCTTCGTCGACTTCAAGAACACGTTGTCGAACGAAGAGGGACACCCTATTCTCCATAAGTAGTTTGTATTTCTAATACACTCCATTTTCAATTTTGTTGTAAAGGAACGTTGGTTCCTAGTTGTAAGGGTTGGGTGCAACTCGTGGTGTAGGAGTGGTGACTCCTTCGTTTGGAAGGGTTCCTTCCGGTAGTGTGAGGATTGGATTTCAATCCTGTTGGTGAAGTGACCGAGTCGTCCCTGGTTGGGAGATAGGTCGAAGGGGGAGAGTGTACGTATCCAAATCGGCGAACCACTATAATTTTCCTGTATCTTTCTGTGTTGTGTTGTTTGGTTTATTTGTGCAGGTACAATTTTAATTCCGCAAAAACGCTGCAAGACACCTATTCCCCCCCCCCCCATAGGTGAAGGTAGTTGGCACTAGGTGGACTTTCAAGTGGTATCAGAGGGAGGTTACTCATCAAAGTGGTTAACACCTCGAGTAAGTTCCTGCATCTAGTGTCAACAAGAAGATCAGACTCAAGCATGGAGTTGGATTATGATGCCCCTCCTCTAAGACTCCCCTCATGTACAAAGGAGTACTATCCTATATGGAAGATGATAGTACTATTTCATCTGGAGGCCATCGACCCTCGAGCATCACTCATTCTGGAAGAGGGTCCCTTCATTCCCCTGAAGGCTTCCAGCTCGGGGAAAGATCTCCAAATCCCCAAGTGTCCCAAAGAGATGTCGGAGACAGAGCTCTCACTGTTCAACCTGGACAAGGTGATTCGTCAGATCATCACTGATGTCTGGTCTGGACCATCTCGCTCTAAATTGGACAAGTGTAGGACGGCCATGTACATGTGGCAAACCATCTCAGACCTCATGGAGGGATCAGAGAAAGAAGGGATCAGTGGTTGTTGGGTACATTGGAAAATGTGTACCTGATTTGAAGAAGCCCAACTTAGCTCAATGATATACATCAAGGTGTATTTGATGTTGTTTTGAGTTGACATGTGCAGGTGAAGAAGTATTAAAGAATGCAGAAAAATATTCTAAGTCCACATGTCGACACCTGAAGAAATTGTGTCGACACTTCAGAATATTTGTGTCGACACTTCAAAATATCAGTGTCGACACAGAGAAAGATTGTCGACACATAAAGAAAATCGTCGACCTCAGCACTGGGAAGCAGTGTCGACACAGTGAAAGATAGTCGACACCCAGAGAAAGTTAGTTGGCTAGTGAAAGATAGTCGACTAGATAAAAATAGTCGACTAGTGGAAGATAGTCGACTAGTGAAAGATAGTCGACACTGGGTGGATGTGTCGACACCTTGAGATTGAGTCGACACATATTGGTAGAAGTCGACTATGCTTGTGTCGACACCAGAAGACTGAGTCGACACATTTTGGCAGAATTGAAGATTGATGTGTCGACACCTGAAGGCTGAGTCGACACATACTGAGTTCTGAATCTACAACAACTGTGTCGACACACAGGACTTGTGTCGACACACTGCAGAGTCTAGACCAAGTTATTTTCTGAAGAAGCTGTGTCGACTTAAAGGAAACTTAGTCGACATCATCAAAGACTGTGTCAACACCAAAGTCACTTATGTCGACACAGATAGACAGATTGGTCTCGACTCTTTCTAACAGACTGTCTCGACATTTTGCTGTCCAAGGCTAAGGTACAGGAACTGTTTGAAGACTTGACAGCTGTGGGTTGCCACCGTTTAACTAAAGCTGTCAGACCTGTCAGAAATCAGTTAGAAACCGGATCAGCCGGTTACCATGAAGAAAGTCTATAAATAGACATATTCAGAAGGAAATAAAAGCTAAGAAAAAATAACAGAAGAAGATCTAAGAAGAAGAAACAAAAGGATTACGATCCTATTGAAGTTTCAATTCAAGAAAGTGCTAAGCTCTAAAGAAGATCTTCATCAGAAGATCTAAGAAGAAGAAGTCTGAAGTATCAGAAAAGGTGTTGGATAGAGAGGGATCCAGTCATCTTGAAGAAGAAGAAGGAAGCCATCAGTGGTTTCTCAAGAAGCTGTTTGGAAATCAACTCAGCTAAGTTCAGATTCAAGAAGCTTTGAAGAAAGCTCAGATTCAGTTGATTTCATCAGCTGATCAAGAAGTGTCTTGTCCTCTTCTCTCTCAACAAAGGCAAGACATTAAAATATTTTTTCTAAATTTCTGTAGGATCTGTTTACACAGATCTGAGTTGTAAGCCTGTGCTATAAAGGCTGAGTGTAGGAGAGGTGATCTCTGAGTGGTAGGGCTATTTGCCTGAGTGTAGGAGAAGGTTCTTCTCTGAGAGGTAGGCCTTGAGGGAAGGCTGAGGTAGGGCTGTTGAGCCTGAGTTGTAGGAACCTATCCAGGTTCTGAGCTGTAGGATCTGAGGATCTGAGAATAGTGGAAGTTTGGCCGAATCTAGCATACTGCTAGATAGGTGAAGGGGGAAAGTGGATGTACCCAGACCTTGGGGAACCACTATAAAACATTATGCAATCTGTGATGCTTAGTTGTCTGTGAATGCTGTGCTAGATGTTTTAATTTGTAATTGAATTCTGCCTAGAAGTATAAACAAGAAATTAGAACCTATTCACCCCCCCCTTCTAGGTGTTTAGGTTATCTTGAAAGTAAAACTATCAAGTGGTATCAGAGGGAGGTTACTCAGAAAGGACTTAACAGTCTGAGGTAGATCTGAAAGGCAGAATCAAGATTCAAAAAGATGGGTTCTGGTGAGAATCATAAGGAGCTAGGGTCTATGAAATTACCCATATGCAAGAAAGAAATTTTTGGAATTTGGAAAGAAAGAGTCAGATTGTTTATGGAGGCATCTGACCCAAGGATTTACATCACAGTACAGGAAGGCCCCTTCATACCAATGAAGGTATCAGTTCTTGATGCAAATATCCAAACTCTAAAGAGTTATTCAGAAATGACCAAGGATGAAATCATCTTGGCAACCATGGATAAAAGAGCTCAGAACATTATTGTTAGTGCCATAGATGATTCAACATTTCAGAATCTGATTCACTGCAAGACCTCCAAAGAGATGTGGGACACATTGATTGTCTACATGGAGGGATCTGAAGAAGTAAGGCAGGACAGGAAATCTATGCTCAATCAGGAGTATGAAAGTTTTAGACAAGGAAAATCTGATAGCATAACTGAGTGCTACAAGAAATTCTATAGAATTGTGAATGAGCTTATGTCCTATGGAAGAGTCTTCAGTACTTATGAACTGAATGACAAATTCTTGAGATCCTTAACAAAGGATTGGGACACAAAGATCTGTGCCATAAGAGAAGTGGCTAAATTGGCAGAGATATCTCCTCCCACCTTGTTTGGAAAGTTGCTATCCTATGAAATGCAACTTATGGTGAGGAAGGAGGAAAAGAATTCAAGAGGAGAGCATAGAGAAAAGACTGTGGCATTCAATGCAGAAGCCACTAGAAAGAATAGGAGGAAATCACCATCTCCTCCTAAGGAAGTTGCAGAAGATAGTTCTGAAAATTCAGATAAGGGTTCAGAAAGCTGTGATTCAGATGCAGACTTTGCTGCATTCACAAGGCAATTCCAGAGGTTCTTGAAAAAGAAGCAATGGAAGTCTAGGCCTTCCACATCACAGTAAGTTGATGACTATTATCAGAAGAAAAGGTCATCAAGGAAAGAGAAGAGCAGATTAAAGCCCAGCAAAGCTACTACTTCAAAGATTGTCTGCTATTGTTGCAATAGGCCTGGACATGTAGTGGCTGACTGTACTGATAAGAGAAAGGAGTCTTCAGACTAGAAGAAGACTCATCACAAAGGCAAGAAGGAGAAATCCTTTGTTGCAAAGAAAGATAAGAGTCTAACAGACCAGTCAACTTCAGAGTCAGAATCTGAAGCTGAAGCATATATTGGACTATATGCTGCATCTGAAGAAGAGGAATTTCTGCAGTTGCTAGACTCCATCAATGAACAAAAGGATCATCAGTGTATGGGGCTGATGGCAGGATCAGAAGAGGACATATGCCAGAATCAGTCTGGTCCTAATAAGGTACAATGTCCTTCTATTACATCTGTTTGTTGTACAAGTGAAGAATCAGCTACATCTGCATCAAGTGATGTAGATGCATCTGAATCTGAAGGAGATGTCTATCAATTGATAGACAAGTATGGGGACTTATTGCAGGCCCTTAAGAAAAGCAAGAACCTGGTTAAATCTCAGGCTCAGGAAATTGCTGAACTAAGGGTTGCTACAACTGAGTTAGAGAAAGTTATTGATCAAAAATTAAATGAAATTGCCAAGCTGAAGAATATAACTATTATTCAGATGGGCATAATTAATTATACTAATGATCAAGTGAAGAGTCTGGAGGCCAGACTTAGAATTGAAAGGGATTTAGTGGCTAGTTACTCTAAGCCAAAATCTGTCTTACCCTTGATAGATGAATTTGTCACTCAAAAGGGTAAGGCTGGATTAGGATTTAAAGGTAACTCCAGGGCTGGCAGATTCAAGAGGAAAGGCAAAGCTCCTGTTCAGCCACTAAACCTTTCAGTCCCCATAAAGTTTAGTAAGGTGGAAGTGCCTTCTAACAAATATGATCATGAAGATATTCAAGGTCATATTAAGACTAATGTTCTGAAGAATAAGGGTGTAAATGCAAGCAGGCCTACCCATGGTCATAAACCCAATGGTTTTAAGAAATCAGTAGGTGAAGTTGCTGCAGCACCAGCAATGAACAGAAATTCTTCTGACAAGGATGTATCTAGATCTAGATACAATAAGTTTGAATGTTGGTGCTGTGGCAAGAGAGGCCATTTTGCACTAAACTGCTGGTATAACCCAAGTGTTATAAAGAACAATAGTCTACCTGTTAGAAGAGGTTATGGTAGCTTTATTAATGCTAACCTGAACCAAGGACCCAAGACTTACTTGGGTTCTAAGGGTAAGTAATTCTGTGTTGCAGGTGAATCCAAGTAACCATGCCCCTATATGGTACTTGGATAGTGGTTGTTCCAGGCACATGACTGGAACAAAGGGGCTGCTGAAGGAGTATTCATCTGTCAAAGATGGACCTAAAGTGATCTTTGGTGGATCTGAAAAAGGAGTCATCAAAGGGTTTGGTAACATTTCTTCTAACCTAATTACTATCACTCAAGTGGCTTATGTAAAAGGTTTGAAACATAATCTAATAAGCATAAGCCAGCTAAGTGATTTAGGATATGACATTTCATTTGTTAAAGATGGATGTCATATCAAAAGGTCAAGTGATCAAAAGATCATATTGACTGGGTATAGGAAGAGAAATGTATATTGTCTTAATTTTGAATGTGAGAATAAGGCTTCTCCGATCTGTCTTGTAGCTGATGACAATGCTTCTCATTGTGTTAAGTGGCACAAGAGATTGGCTCATCTAAACTACAAGACAATTGGCCAACTCTTTAGCAAAGAGTTAGTGAGGAATGGACCTCAAGTTAAGTGTATAAAGGAAGGGATATGCTCAGCTTGTCAAAAGGGCAAGCAGACAAAATCCACCTTTCAAAGCCTTGAAAACAAGGATTCTGTGAGGTGCTTATACCTCTTGCATATGGATCTTTTTGGTCCTATGCCAGTTCATAGTCTAGGTAGGAAAGTCTACACTTTTGTGGTTGTAGATGACTATTCAAGATTTACATGGGTGTTCTTTCTGAAACAAAAATCTGAAACCCCAAGTGTATTACTTAATTTTGTAAAGCAAATTTAGAATGAACTAAATAGTACAGTGGTCAAAATCAGAAGTGACCATGGTACTGAGTTTCAATCTGAAAGCATAACAAAATTGTGTAAAGACTTTGGGATTTTCCAAGAGTTCTCCTCACCTAGAACACCTCAGCAAAATGAAATTGCTGAAAGAAAGAATAGAACATTAATTGAAGCAGGTAGAACTCTGTTGAATGACACCTCTCTCCCAGAATATTTTTGGGCTGAGGCAGTTAACACTGCTTGTCATGTAATCAATAGGGCTACTATCACCAAAAGCCTCAAAATGACTCCCTATGAGATTGTGAAAGGCAGAAAACCAAATCTATCTTACTTTAGGATCTTTGGTTGCAAGTGTTATATACTTAACAATGGCAAGTCATATTTGACTAAGTTTGCTGCCAAATCCCAGGATGGGATATTTGTTGGTTACAGCACAAATAGTAAGGCCTATAGAGTCTTCAACTTGATTACTCAAGTTGTTGAAGAATCTGTGCATGTTATGTTTGATGAAACAAGATTAATCAACTGTGAGTTGTCTTGTAGATCAAATGACTCAACAGGTATAAGCAAAAGTATGGACAAGCTCTCCATTACTGAAGTATCAAAGGAAGATGGGGCATTGGAAAATGAAGGCTTCTGTCCAGGGGGAGAACAAGACACTATAGAAGCTGATGAAAACCAAGAGATTCAGCTAAATGAAGGAGCTGGAAATGTTCAACCAGAAGGGAATCTTCCTCTAGCTACAAGACATTTAAGAGATCATCCAGCTGATCAGATAATAGGTGATCCAAGACAGGGGGTGCAAACTAGAAGCAGAAATCAAAACACAGTTCTACATTCAAGTTTCCTGTCATAAATGGAGCCTAAGAAGTTTGAAGAAGCTATCCAAGACCAGCACTGGATTGATGCTATGCAAGAGGAGCTGAATCAATTCAGAAGGTGCAATGTCTGGGAGCTTGTTCCTAAACCAAGAGGCCACAACATAATTGGCACAAAATGGATCTATAGGAACAAGCTAGATGAAAGTGGAATAATAGTAAAGAATAAAGCAAGATTGGTTGCAAAAGGATACAGGCAGGAAGAAGGGATTGACTTTGATCAAACCTTTGCTCCAGTAGCAAGGCTGGAGGCAATCAGAATATTCCTTGCCTATGCAGCCTATCAAGACTTCAAAGTATACCAGATGGATGTGAAGTCAGCATTTCTGAATGGTGATCTTAAAGAAGAAGTATATGTAGAGCAGCCATCAGGTTTTGTAGATCCTCTTAAACCTGATTTTGTTTATAAGCTTAGGAAAGATCTGTATGGGTTAAAGCAAGCTCCAAGGGCATGGTATGAAACCCTGTCTACTTTCCTTATTGAGAATAAATTCTCAAGAGGAAAAATTGACAAAACTCTATTCCTTAGGGAATCCAAAGGCAAGATCATCTTAGTTCAGATCTATGTTGATGACATAATCTTTGGATCTACTGAAAACAACCTTTGTAAAAAGTTTGCCAAACTTATGCAAGGGAAGTTTGAGATGAGCAGTATGGGGGAACTGAAGTTCTTCTTGGGACTCCAAGTAAGACAGACTGATGATGGCTTGTCCATATCCCAGTCTAAGTTCACCAAAGAATTGATTAAGAAATATGGTATGGAGTCATCCTCCACCATGAGAACTCCTATGGGAACAAGTATGCCTATATGCAAAGATGATGCAGGTAAACCTGTTGATGAGACTTTGTATAGAGGAATAGTTGGCTCACTACTATATCTCACTGCTAGTAGACCAGATATTATGTATGCTACATGTGTTTGTGCTAGGTACCAAGCCTGCCCTAAAGAATCTCATTATACTGCAGTCAAAAGGATTCTGAGATATCTTAAGGGCACACCTAATCTAGGTCTTTGGTACCCTAGGAATAGAGATTTTCAACTAACAGGCTATTCAGATGCAGATTTTGCAGGATGTAGAGAGGATAGGAAGAGTACTACAGGTACTTGTCAATTCCTGAGAGGATGACTAATATCATGGAGTAGTAAGAAGCAGACCAGTGTGGCAATTTCCACAGCTGAGTCTGAGTATGTTGCTGCTGGAAGCTGCTGTGCACAGCTATTATGGATGCAGCATCAGCTTAAGGATTATGGTATTCAAGTAAGTAGAACACCTCTTTTGTGTGATTCTAAGAGTGCAATTTCTATTGCTAATAATCCTGTTTCTCATAGTAGAACTAAGCATATAGAAATAAAATACCATTTTCTTAGAGAACATGTAGAAAAAGAAGACATTTCATTGGAATTTGTGAAAACAGATTATCAAATAGCAGATGTGTTTACTAAGCCCCTAGATGAGACCAAATTCAATAAATTCAAAATTGAATTAGGTATGTTAACCATTGATTAGTGTAATCACAATATCATCAATAATGAAGTTGAAGTGGTAACAAGACATTCAAGTGATATAAAGACACATTGAAGTAGTATCAAGTACTCTATAGTACTTATAAGTTGTGATGAACAAACAGAAATTGGCTAAGTAAGATGGTGTCGACACATTCAGTAATATTGTGTCGACTCAGGGTAGTAATGTCGACAAGTCAGAGATATTGTGTCGACACAGAAAATATGTGTCGACACTTAAGAATCTTATTGTCGACTTATCCAGGAATGTACTGTCGACTTCACCAGGATAGTGGTGTCGACACTTACAGATTTTGTGTCGACACTTATACTAAGAGTCGACACAGAATTTCTGATGCTCTACTATATATCTCTGGTGTCGACATAACTGCAAATTGATGTCGACACATAATAGACGGACTTGATGTTGAGACAATAGAAGCTTGTGTCGACACATTCCATCTGTGTCGACACTTATAGTCTGTTTTTGGCGACTTTTGATCTTCTTTAAACAGAAGGTATAAATAGGTCAAAAACTCATTCTGTCGACACGCTTACAAGGTTTTCGAAACCCTGTGTCGACATTCTCCCTCTCTCTCTCTTTCTCTCATCTTTCAAGCTTTCTCGACTGATCAATGGCGCCAAAGATTGAAGATAATGTGAATGAAGGATATGAGTTGGTGCGCCAGGCCTTTGCTGCTGCCCCTCTAGATGTTCTCGGGGTTATCTCTCTCCTCTCTGACTCAGGATTAGAATTTCTGGTCTCCGAACCATCTAAGATATGGAAGAAGGAGGTGCATGAGTTCTATACTTCTGCATCTGTAGTCTCTGAAAGTCATGAGATAAAATCAACAGTTCATGGGTCACCAGTGGAAATTACACCAAGTAAGTTAAGAACAATTCTACACTTACCTATAATTGAGAATGAAGAGGATGTCCCTGTTTCTAAATCAAGGGAGGCTCTTCAATGGTGTGGATTGGATTCCACCATGAAAATTGGAGCTGCTTTCAATAGGAAAGGAATGAATCAACAGGGCAAGTTTCTGTCTGAGGTGGTTGGAAAAGTTATTCTGTGCAAGCCAGGTGGACATGATAGGATTTCCGCCTATATGTTCAGCCTAATGACCAGGATTGCGTTTACAATTCCAACGGATTGGTCAACTGTAATCTTTGAAAAGATTAAGGAAGGAATCAAGAAGCCAAATCTGGCTAGAATAATGAGTATATACCTAAGTAAGGAGATTCCTGATGTTATGCAACAACAACCTGGAACAAAAATTAATCACATGAGAAAGATGGACATGAGATTGTTCTCCAGATGGGATAGGGTGCTGACCAAAGAGATGCCTGAAGTGGAAAGGCAGGATTCACCTGAGAAATCCCCAGGTCATGCTACCAGTACTGAGCACCCACAAGAAGAACAAGTAAGACAAGAGGTTGAAGATCAGCCTGCTTCTGCACAAGTTCAGGATGCCACAATACCTGCAATTCAAGAAGAAGAAGTAAGAATACCAGCTCAGCAAGTTTATTCACCTACACAGACTGTATCGACTCATGACCAGGTACAGGTGTAGGGGGAGCTGGTGTATTTTCCTACAAAAGACATTTCTAATATTTCTATTTCTGCACAGGTCCAGGGAAAGCAAGTGTCCTCACCTGCCCAGGACATCACCAATACTGAACAAGTACAGGGGGAGAAGCTGTCTGAGCAAGTGCAAGACGATGCTCAAATTGATATATCTCAAAATTTGAATACTGCAGATGTTCCAGCCCAGAAGGAATATACTCTAGAAGAGTTATTTCCAGATAATGAAATAATTACAGATAGAATGGAAGTGAAGCAAGAAATTGAGGGGGAGCCTGTGCATGTGGAGACTGTACAACATGGCACTGAAGCAGCTGTTCCTCCTCCTCCCAAAGAAAGAGTTCAAATTGATAGTACTTCTGATTCTGAGAATGAAGAAGCCAGGGTGGCTAAGAAGAGAAAACTTATGGTCTTCCAGAGAAGGAGCAAGAGCTATAAGCAGGCTCTACAGTCTACAGCACATCACACTCCTTCTGACTTTGATTATAACAAGTTTTTGGTCGATTTACAAGTGAAATTGGATGAACACAGAGTGGCTATTGAAAAATATGTTGATGAGAACAACAAGTCCCTGCAATTTGACTTAGCTCAAGATATAAAATCTATTAGGTTTGAGATCAATATGCATAAGAAAGAGATGACAGATTGCTTCCATAAGGGAGGTAATGTTGTGGTATATTTGGCAAAACAACAGCAGTCTATCATCTCTAAGGTGGATGATATTGCTTTAAAGCAAAGCTATGTCTTGGAAAATCAGATAAGGATGAATGAGAATTTAACTGAATCTCATCATGAGATCATTAATGAATTGAAAAAGATTGTTCCAGGCCTGCCTGCAGCTAGAGCAAAGGAAATGGAAGAATTTGATAAGAACTTTCAAGCTGCTATTGATTCTGTTAAAACTGCAATCACTACCTCTCAAAAGGAAATATCTGACAAGCTTCTAAAGTTAAAACCATTTTTTAAAGAGGGTGTGAATTATCTAGATGGCCAAATCAGATTTCAGAAGGAAGATCTAAGAGATCATGTTACTAGAGAAGCCATAAAGGGGGAGAGGATGTTAGTTCATGCTGTAAGATCCTGTCTCCTCATCCCGAGGCTAACCCGGATCTTATGCCCAGAACCGCCGCCTTACGGTGACACTAACTCCTGAGTTAGTCGACACCGTAAGACGCCGATTCTGCCGGCTATTACGATCATTTTTCACTAAAGATGCGGAAGTAAAAGTGTATAACCAAACCAATACACATGTCCACAGAAGTCACAGAGCATATCATATATAAGGAAATGAAAAGCTACTACAGTCCAAAAATGAGTACAAAAGTGAAATAGGGCTTATGCCCATATACATCAATAGATATCAAACTCTCTCTCACAAAACAGAAAGCTGTAAACTAGCTATCCACTACATCTCCTCCCACCTGAGGACGTACGGTAGTAGTGTCTGGTGGTGGTGGTAGCTGCTCCTCATGCCCTGCCTCCTCGAACTCCTAAAAAGGGGGAGTCAACGTATGTTAGTCAAAAAGACTAAGTCGTATCCTCAACACCTCCTCCTGTCGCTCTTAGGCACCGGATGGAAGGAGGATGCGGAGGACAATAAGGGGTAGCAAAGTGGAAGCAGGTGACATTTCTATCTAGCAGGAGTAAGTAAAATCTAGCAGTTCTATATATAATCTAGCAGTTCTATATAAAGTGCAAGTAAGTAAAGACAGTGCAGAAAGAAAAGGACTGCAGTACAAAGGTAGAACTGAAAGTAAATGCAGTACAGAAAGGAAAGTATGCTACTGCTACTCCTACTCCTATCAATATCACAGAAGTACCCTAACTTATATGAACGCCCATACGAACTTATAAGTTAGGGTTTCCAAAAGTAACTTATCATATAAACCGCCCATACAATTTATATGATAAGGATCTATGAAGCGTATGTCCTAATAAATGAATGTATGTTATGATGAGTATGTTAAACATGCAAGTGCAACACACACACACGACTCTGTGATCACAGACCTTTAGTTCCCTCTTTTTGAGAGCTTGCATCACTCTCGGGTACTACCGTTGTGGCTACGGCAACAGTGGAGCGGGCTCTCCACTTCTAGGTAGGTATAAGCACTACCAGACCTAGACCCCTCTCATACGCCTCTGTACACGTCCTAGGTGCACTCTAGAGTTTTGCGTACGTATTTTGCTGACTACCCGTCAGTCTTGTAGGTCGAGTGTACGTCTTCGGGGATTCCGCAGTATTATATATTTAAGCATACTGGCCCCTCCACCCGTACTCCTCGCCCGAGTCATCGTACTGCCATCGGTGCATCGACTGGCCAGTCCCGCGTGACTCGCCACTAATTTTATGCACATGCAAGGTATTAATCTGAGCTTCCCGCTCGTACTGACATTGTTAACACATTCCCTCCAATCCAATTTGGGTGAGTAAGCGCTTGTATCCCTCCAACCTTAAGAAACAGGTGAGCAAGCCACTCCAACCCGGTTAGGATGAGCTTATTACTTGTATCCCTCCAACCTTGTGAATCAGGTGAGCAAGTATGAGCTTATTACTTGTATCCCTCCAACCTTGTGAATCAGGTGAGCAAGTAACCCATATGATGTTCCCAACCTTATTTAACCGGCGAACCTATCGCGTAGGACTCCAAACCTATTAGACTACTCTTGTTTTAAGGTTTATTATACCTAGTGATTTAAAGTGAATCCCAGGACTGCCCAAGGCATGCCCCGTGAGGGGGTCTCGAGGGCACTAGGAACCAAGACGGGCATGAAACCCGAAGTTCCCTTTCGCAAGGATAATTAGTTTTAGTTGATGTTTACCCATTACCCACGATTCTCCTTTAGTGTTACTCCTTAGTAGCCTAATGACTTATGGTATTATTATCGGAAAGGCGACGGTCTTCCGTCGGACTCCGTTATGCCTATTGTAAAGTGATTTGCACTCTATCACTCGTTGCTATACTTATGATGCCATCAACACCACCCGGGTTTATTCCCAATTTCCACGACTATCCCATTTTATTCTATCTCCCGGTGGGCCTTGTAGAGTAATCCTACTTATTCTAAATGTAGCCCCAGACCTAATACCACCCTGCCATTTCCAAGTTATAATACCATCCTCATCGTTCTGTTCATTAACCTAGGGTGGTATTCTCTAGATAAGCATTTACGTACGACACGTCTATCGAGACTGAATGACTAGGGTGAAATGACCTATCTAATGATCCATTGAATGAACTTCCAAATGCATTGTGTTGTGTTTAATCACATGAAATTATTATAAATAAGACGCGTCGATTTATTTATTACTTATCATCGTCAGAATCATTCAATTACTGTTAAGGGTAAAATCGTCGTTTTCCCGAATACTTATAATTCAATTCTTCAATTTATCAAGTCGAATCTCAAGGGCTCGAATATGTCTCCCTTGAGTTTATATAATATCATTAGGGTTTTATAAATCTTCTAAACCCTAATTTGAATCATTTAAAAAAATGCTTACGTGTTCACCAATTATCAAAATAGTCAAATTCATTAAGTGTGGGATTTTTGCTCCCCAAAAATCCCAACTAACTTAGGGTTTTAAATTATACCCTACTGGTCTACTAAATCAGGGGGTGTGCATTCTAACTGCACCCCTTTAGGTAAATATCAAAAACTTGTTATTTGCACCCCGAGCCTAAGTAGTTCAATTCTTGCATGTGGGTCTTTCCCAACATGACTTGTTCCAATTTCAGAGAAATTTCTAACACTGGTCTATATGGTCCCTAATGGCCAGCCACCAAAATTTGGGGCCATTTGGAGTTAGCTAACTCCAAGAATCACCTAGTTAAGCCCTAGGGGTATTTTGGTAATTTTCCCACATTTTGTTTTCCAATCAAGCCCATTTTTGGGCAGGGCCTGAATATGCCCTAATTATACCTCTGACCAAAATTTCAGGTCAAGGGGGCTTCTGGTTTGGCTTGGGCAGCCATTTGAAATTCTGCAAAATTGCTATTTGCAGCCCAAGTCAAATTTCATTTCTCAAACATGCAAGTGAGATTCCTCATCATGCAGTAAACCAATTTAGCCCAAATTTTAACCATGGGTCTAATATACCCATGAGAGGGTGCCACCAAAATTTGGGGCCATTTGGAGTTAGGAAACTCCAAAAATCACATTTATTTACTTTTGGGTATTTTTGTAAAAACTATAGCAAAATGTTCCCCAAAAATTCTGATTTTTTGGGAGGGCCTAGATTTGACCAAATAAGCCACATGCCCAAAATCTCAGTCCATTTGGACTTAGGGTTTGAGCAGGGCATCAGTTTTAATTTCTGCCCTAGTTAGGGGGCAGTCCTAGAAAAACAGCCCTACAGGGCAGCCTACTGGTCCAAAACCTATGATTTCTGTGGCATTTTAAAGTTAACCCATCTATCTAGCTTTTTCATTCAGGGTCCATCCTAAGGTGGGGCCTCTAAGTACCTCATAAACAGCATGCAAAATAACTATTACCATGTGACACTATTTCATTTATACATAAAATTAAATGATGCAGAATTAATATTAAAATTTGCACGAATCTAGAAGCCAATCGAACGGTGGCTGTGCGTCTTCTCCATGCACATGCATGCAGGCCAACCCGTGCAGGTGTTCCTTGCGGGGCCATTCCCGGCCATCGCCGGCGGCGGGACCTCCGGCCAAGTCCTTCCCCGGCCTCACGGTGGTCGGGGCTAGGGCTGGCCGGCGACTTGGGCGGCGGAGAGCGGCGGACGGCGGCGGCGCAACCAACCCGAAAAACCAAGAAACCACCATTTTTGAAGCTTTTCCAAGCTTTAGAGGCCTACAGTCGAGCTCTTTTGAGCTCGACCTCTAACCTAGATGATATAGGATACTAGTACAGTAAGAGGGGAGGGGATACGGACCGGTGGTGGTTGTGGTCGAGGGTGGCGGCAGCTTCCCCTAGCATGAACATTCCGGCGAGTTCCTTGGCTTGCCATGGTTGCAGGTGGATCCAGCTCTCTCTCTCTCTCTCTGTCTCAGGGGTAGGAATGAATGGAATGAGGGATAGGCTCGGTTTGGGGCTGAGTTAAGAGAGGGGGGCGACTTCACCAAAGCTTGGGGCGGATTCACCAAGGAGGGGCGATTTCAACAATGTTGAGGGCTCGGGTTGGGTGTGTGGCCGGCTAGGTGGCTTGGGAGTGGGCCCCACTACTCCAGCTGGTTTAATTAGGTCCTAAGGGTCGGGTTTCATGGTTGGGGCCAAGGTGGGTGGGTGGTGAGGAGGGGGAGTTGGTTCACCTAATGAAATAGGTTAGGTCGGGTCGGGTTTGGGCTTGGGCTTGACCCAAGGCTGCATGGTGGGTCCTCACACCTCCTAATACCCTTACCTGGTCAGCCAATCCCATGGTGGGTTGGTGGGATGAGCCCAAGTGGCCCACACCACTTCCTTAACACTTTCTCTCTCCTATTTGTCACATTTTCTCTCTCCTAGGTAATTCCCAAAATTACCATTGCATGCCCCTATTTTTCTCTCCCCTAGGGTTTATAAGGCCACTTTAGGCCCACATGATGAATTTGGGTTGATTTGGGTGGACCCAACCTAGTGAAATGGGCTAGGGCACCATATTCACTATTTAGGTCAAAATGTTGACTTGACCCAACATGGGTAAACTAGTTGACCCCATGGCCTACCTTGGGGTCCACTTAGATTGTATCTAGGGTTAGGGCAATGTGGTGGGGTCATGGTGTGGCTAGGGTTTGTATTTAGCCTAGTTTGACCTAGGTTGACTTGGGCCCCATAGTGGGCCCCACATGGTCCAAATCCTCCTCCTAGGGTCAAACCTAGCTAAACCCTAGCATCCACCACATGTCTAACCCAAATCTAAGTTATTTGAAATTTGGGATGTTACAAACCCTATAAACAAAAAAAATAATTTCGTCCCCGAAATTTAAGTTCGGGCTACGGGGTTTCTACGACAAGCTTATAAGAGATTCGAAATGTAACTAGATGGAAAATATAAAACTAAGTTATACCTGAGGAGAATAGCTCCGGGTGTCGCTCCATCATGAGATCCCTCGGCTCCCAGGTGTGCTCCTCCCGTCCGTGGTTGGACCACAACACCTTTACGAGAGGGACCTTCTTTTTCCGCAACACTCGGACGGCGGTATCGTCGATCTGGACCGGCTCTAAACGAACTGATCGATCTGATGCTACTGGCCCGTCGGTAGTAGAAATATGCTGCTCAGGGCGAAGGAGTGCTCGTCGTAGGGAGGAGACGTGAAAGACGTCGTGCAGAGTTCCCAACTCTAACGGTAGCTGCAGTCGGTAAGCCAAGGGGCCGATCCGCTCCAGGATCAAGTAAGGCCCCATATATCTCGGACTGAGCTTCTTGTGCCTCCGCACCCGGGAAACACCGTGCACTGGACGTATCTTCAAGAAAACCCTGTCTCCCACCTGGAACTCCACCTTACGATGCCGCGCATCGTAATACTTCGCCTGTCTGCTCTGGGCCTCCAACATCCGATCTCTGACCAGACGTATCTGAGCCTCCGTGTCCTCGACATACTCTGAACCGTGAGCTCGTGTATCCTCATCTTGTACCCATGATAGAGGTGTCTGACACCTCCTCCCATATAGTGCCTCGTAAGGAGCCATCCCAATGCTCGCCTGGTGGCTGTTGTTATAAGAAAACTCAATCAATGGCAACAGTCGCTCTTAGGGCTTCCCCGTATCCAAAATACAAAGACGCAGCAGATCCTCCATAGTCCTGTTGGTCCGCTCTGTCTGACCGTCGGTCTGTGGATGGAAGGCAGTGCTGAAAGAGCTGCGAACCTAAGTAAGCATGCACTGCCCTCCACTCCCTAGAAGTGAATCGACCGTCACGATCCGAGACAATCGTCCTGGGGACGCCGTGGTATCTAACGAACTGCTCCACAAACAATCTCACCAATACGGCAACTGGGGCGTCCTTCCGGATCGGTATGAATCTGGCTACCTTGGTCAATCTGTCGACGATGACCCAAATGGAATCGTGCCCAGAGTGGGAGCGAGGCAACCCATGCACAAAATCCATAGCAATATCCTCAAACTTCCGCTCTGGCACCGGTAATGGCTGTAATAACCCTCCTGGGCTCTTGCATTCAGCTTTCACTAGCTGACATGCCTCGCAGTGTGTAACATAATGTATGATCTCCCTCTTCATCCCGGGCCAGTACATGCTCTTCCGCAAATCAGCCGTCATCTTAGTGATACCGGGGTGCACTGAGTACCGTGATTGGTGCGACTCCCTGAGTATGTCCTCCCGGATACCACCTCCTGCGGGTATATATATACGGCCACGGAAATGAACGAGGTCGTCGCGTAGCGAGTAATCCTCTGCCTTGCCCTCAGCTAGGGCTTCGAATATCGGCTCTAAATCTGCATCCTGCCTCTGATGCGCCCTGATGCGCTCCCGAATGTCACAATCACTAATCAGGGAGTTCAGATACTCCCGGTACAGCTCTGGCTCAGTCTCTGACACCACAGTAATGTGCATGTCCTCCATCAATTAACAATCAAAATATTTCTCAATCGCAATTTAGATTGTAGTGCCTTACAACCTCGATCACTCAAAATATATATAATTCAACGATCTCGTAAGTAGAAGTCTCTTCTATTCACGTCCCCTTTGATTATTACTTATCCACCAACGTGAACTTATGGTCACCAAAAGAGAATTCAGGCACACTAGACCAACACTATTATGTATATTAGCTAACCCATCTTCCGAGATCATGGTGTGATGAAAAATTATCATTTTGTTTTTCCCCAAATTTAAGACTTATCACAACTCAACCTAAAAGTAATACATAATTCATAGTGTGTTCACCCTTTGAGCATACATCAAGCGATCATTATTGATATTGAGGTTCGTACAAATTTCTCCCAGTCGCTTTTCACACGTAGTATAAATTCATAGCTTTATGAGTGTATCTTTTCAAAAATGGTGGGGTCTAGCACAAATCGATTTCGGCATAAAGAGAATCTTATTAATCACTAATTACTTCTCGTGTGGTTTCTCCACATACGCCTTTGATGGTCAAGAACTATATATCATTGTCATGAATCCTCCTAACAGTGATTATAATGGTATCAACGTATGTATCTCGGTTCTCAATGCTATCATAATTAATGGGCATATATATGTGTACAATTTTAACTCATCATCCACCCCTTTTTCAATTTATTGAGTCCTTACATTTCAAATGTCATGCCACAAGAATTAATCTTATCTACCAAAATATTATCTTATTTCAATTCTTAAGTTCCAAAATAATGACTTTTGCTTACTTGAGTCACTCAAGGTTATAGTTCATCATTATGATCAAGTAATCGACTATATCACGTAAGCGTGGGTAGTACTGATATTTCATCATTGTGTTTAATTCTCCAAATCTCAGCCCCTTTTAGGATCAAATAAGGTAGTACTAAATCATGCATAACCATGGTAAAGCTTAATTATTATATCTAAACACAAGATGTTATCTTATCAAGATTTCTGATTATAACTTAAACTATCTCTCAAGTATAATGATAAGTAGACCATTCAAATTGAAAAGGATTGATTCTTTGAGGGAACGCACCATCTGTAAATCATCATCGAACACTTTTGTTTTGGTTCCTGAGATCATCAGAGTCACATCCACAAGATTATTCTTAGAGTATACATCCTTCAATTAAGTAAGATTCTTCACTTGATTCTCCGTTTGCTGGGGCTACGATACTCTCATTATTATAGACATAATCGTTTAGATATTCAACATTTTCACGTTATGGACTCTCATCCTATAATAGTTAAGAGTTGCGATCATTCCTTCATATTAACATGAAGTTACTTTGTCCTAATATGTATGTTTCCGACCTAATGACCTGTGTATGTCAAGTAGGCACAGGTAGCAATGATCGATTGTTGTGTTTACTTCTTCCAACCTGTAACTATCAAAGTCACTTTCCTAAGAGCCTTAACTGTGCAAAAACCTTTTTGATTATTCTTCTTACTTGAACACATCTTCAATTCATACTGATCCTTCTCATGGTATATCTGAGTTCCTTAATTATGTGTTACAATGATCGATTCGAGGTGTTAGAGCATCTCGGAACATACTTGTGGAGGCGATAATCAATCAACCCTTAATTGTATGTAAATCTGTCTACAACTCATACTGGTCCAAATTTGATCCTTGAACACAATTTCTTCGGTTTCACGTGCATGTGTAAATGACTTATACCGTGCCGGTAATAAGGAAGATCACGAGTGCTCATTAGAATGTGGACTAAGTAGTTACTTAGTTCCTTAAATTCGAAATTGGGAAACTTATTGAAGTCTTATACGGTCTCCCCTAGTTTCAAGGTCATATATACACATCACTAAGCCACTCTTTATATATCTTTCAAGGAATTAAACTTAATGTTCTCCTTGTTCACTCACACATATGGTCTTGGAGTAATTATGAGGGTGGAGAGTCATTCTCGAAGCGTTCTACTTTCCTATTTCACTCGTGAATTGGTTGTGTTCACAACTTGTCGTTAATAGTTTATACTATTTAAGATAAATAAATAGTGTGAAATTCTTCAAGAGTCTTAACCTTCTAGGAAGGATTGATCATCATACCGATCATGTATATACAAAACCCACAACTTTACTTGAGCGATCCTTGAATAAGCCAAGTTTTTAGATCACTACGCTTGCGACCCATGTTTTATGAGAAGGGCTTAAAGAATTTCGAGTCGCTATCAATTTAACCCTATAAACAAAAGGTTAAGCCCCCATATATTTTGGTTAATTTCCTTTAACATTCACAATGTAGTCCTCATGTACATGCCTTAATCATTAGGGCTAACAATCTTTGGCATGGATTTCCACTTCAATTGATATGTTTTCTATTTTAGGTCTTCAAGGTTACCATGCGACAATCTGTTCAAGGTCAACACGTGACCAAACCAGGAAGTGTCACTTCTAAAATTTGAATTCTTATTCGATCTTTGGTATTTATCATCATGATTGTCTTGACGTAATCCAGTCATCAGTACTAGGATTAAGCTTATGAGTACCCTACTGTTCCACTAATAAACTTATGCGCCAACTTCTCCTCGAAGCGGTCCTATCAATTTGAGTAAGAATTGGTAACATCACTCGATATGCAGAGTAGGGACATCGACGTTTAAGCCTTAAGTAGGGATTCTGGCGTTAAGATCTTTCTTTAATCGATTTGGTTATCCTCGTACCTCAACTAATCTATATCTTATGTCGATCTTCGGCCTTAGGTACGACACAAAATCCTCTTGGTAAGTCAAACTAAGGTGGTGTCCTAGTTGGATTGGCCTAACTCATTGCTTAAAATGGACTGTTTTATGTGACTTTTTACACATGAGCACACCATTGCTTCCACTGAATAGTTTGTCCGCAAACTACTCTCGAGCGGGGTGTTCCAGTGTTGTGGACTTCTTTCTCTAATGATCGTATTTTTCCTCTGATACCAGTTTGTAAGATCCTGTCTCCTCATCCCGAGGCTAACCCGGATCTTATGCCCAGAACCGCCGCCTTACGGTGACACTAACTCCTGAGTTAGTCGACACCGTAAGACGCCGATTCTGCCGGCTATTACGATCATTTTTCACTAGAGATGCGGAAGTAAAAGTGTATAACCAAACCAATACACATGTCCACAGAAGTCACAGAGCATATCATATATAAGGAAATGAAAAGCTACTACAGTCCAAAAATGAGTACAAAAGTGAAATAGGGCTTATGCCCATATACATCAATAGATATCAAACTCTCTCTCACAAAACAGAAAGCTGTAAACTAGCTATCCACTACATCTCCTCCCACCTGAGGACGTACGGTAGTAGTGTCTGGTGGTGGTGGTAGCTGCTCCTCATGCCCTGCCTCCTCGAACTCCTAAAAAGGGGGAGTCAACGTATGTTAGTCAAAAAGACTAAGTCGTATCCTCAACACCTCCTCCTGTCGCTCTTAGGCACCGGATGGAAGGAGGATGCGGAGGACAACAAGGGGTAGCAAAGTGGAAGCAGGTGACATTTCTATCTAGCAGGAGTAAGTAAAATCTAGCAGTTCTATATATAATCTAGCAGTTCTATATAAAGTGCAAGTAAGTAAAGACAGTGCAGAAAGAAAAGGACTGCAGTACAAAGGTAGAACTGAAAGTAAATGCAGTACAGAAAGGAAAGTACGCTACTGCTACTCCTACTCCTATCAATATCACAGAAGTACCCTAACTTATATGAACGCCCATACGAACTTATAAGTTAGGGTTTCCAAAAGTAACTTATCATATAAACCGCCCATACAATTTATATGATAAGGATCTATGAAGCGTATGTCCTAATGAATGAATGTATGTTATGATGAGTATGTTAAACATGCAAGTGCAACACACACACACGACTCTGTGATCACAGACCTTTAGTTCCCTCTTTTTGAGAGCTTGCATCACTCTCGGGTACTACCGTTGTGGCTACGGCAACAGTGGAGCGGGCTCTCCACTTCTAGGTAGGTATAAGCACTACCAGACCTAGACCCCTCTCATACGCCTCTGTACACGTCCTAGGTGCACTCTAGAGTTTTGCGTACGTATTTTGCTGACTACCCGTCAGTCTTGTAGGTCGAGTGTACGTCTTCGGGGATTCCGCAGTATTATATATTTAAGCATACTGGCCCCTCCACCCGTACTCCTCGCCCGAGTCATCGTACTGCCATCGGTGCATCGACTGGCCAGTCCCGCGTGACTCGCCACTAATTTTATGCACATGCAAGGTATTAATCTGAGCTTCCCGCTCGTACTGACATTGTTAACACATTCCCTCCAATCCAATTTGGGTGAGTAAGCGCTTGTATCCCTCCAACCTTAAGAAACAGGTGAGCAAGCCACTCCAACCCGGTTAGGATGAGCTTATTACTTGTATCCCTCCAACCTTGTGAATCAGGTGAGCAAGTATGAGCTTATTACTTGTATCCCTCCAACCTTGTGAATCAGGTGAGCAAGTAACCCATATGATGTTCCCAACCTTATTTAACCGGCGAACCTATCGCGTAGGACTCCAAACCTATTAGACTACTCTTGTTTTAAGGTTTATTATACCTAGTGATTTAAAGTGAATCCCAGGACTGCCCAAGGCATGCCCCGTGAGGGGGTCTCGAGGGCACTAGGAACCAAGACGGGCATGAAACCCGAAGTTCCCTTTCGCAAGGATAATTAGTTTTAGTTGATGTTTACCCATTACCCACGATTCTCCTTTAGTGTTACTCCTTAGTAGCCTAATGACTTATGGTATTATTATCGGAAAGGCGACGGTCTTCCGTCGGACTCCGTTATGCCTATTGTAAAGTGATTTGCACTCTATCACTCGTTGCTATACTTATGATGCCATCAACACCACCCGGGTTTATTCCCAATTTCCACGACTATCCCATTTTATTCTATCTCCCGGTGGGCCTAGTAGAGTAATCCTACTTATTCTAAATGTAGCCCCAGACCTAATACCACCCTGCCATTTCCAAGTTATAATACCATCCTCATCGTTCTGTTCATTAACCTAGGGTGGTATTCTCTAGATAAGCATTTACGTACGACACGTCTATCGAGACTGAATGACTAGGGTGAAATGACCTATCTAATGATCCATTGAATGAACTTCCAAATGCATTGTGTTGTGTTTAATCACATGAAATTATTATAAATAAGACGCGTCGATTTATTTATTACTTATCATCGTCAGAATCATTCAATTACTGTTAAGGGTAAAATCGCCGTTTTCCCGAATACTTATAATTCAATTCTTCAATTTATCAAGTCGAATCTCAAGGGCTCGAATATGTCTCCCTTGAGTTTATATAATATCATTAGGGTTTTATAAATCTTCTAAACCCTAATTTGAATCATTTAAAAAAATGCTTACGTGTTCACCAATTATCAAAATAGTCAAATTCATTAAGTGTGGGATTTTTGCTCCCCAAAAATCCCAACTAACTTAGGGTTTTAAATTATACCCTACTGGTCTACTAAATCAGGGGGTGTGCATTCTAACTGCACCCCCTTTAGGTAAATATCAAAAACTTGCTATTTGCACCCCGAGCCTAAGTAGTTCAATTCTTGCATGTGGGTCTTTCCCAACATGACTTGTTCCAATTTCAGAGAAATTTCTACCACTGGTCTATATGGTCCCTAATGGCCAGCCACCAAAATTTGGGGCCATTTGGAGTTAGCTAACTCCAAGAATCACCTAGTTAAGCCCTAGGGGTATTTTGGTAATTTTCCCACATTTTGTTTTCCAATCAAGCCCATTTTTGGGCAGGGCCTGAATATGCCCTAATTATACCTCTGACCAAAATTTCAGGTCAAGGGGGCTTCTGGTTTGGCTTGGGCAGCCATTTGAAATTCTGCAAATTGCTATTTGCAGCCCAAGTCAAATTTCATTTCTCAAACATGCAAGTGAGATTCCTCATCATGCAGTGAACCAATTTAGCCCAAATTTTAACCATGGGTCTAATATACCCATGAGAGGGTGCCACCAAAATTTGGGGCCATTTGGAGTTAGGAAACTCCAAAAATCACATTTATTTACTTTTGGGTATTTTTGTAAAAACTATAGCAAAATGTTCCCCAAAAATTCTGATTTTTGGGGAGGGCCTAGATTTGACCAAATAAGCCACATGCCCAAAATCTCAGTCCATTTGGACTTAGGGTTTGAGCAGGGCATCAGTTTTAATTTCTGCCCTAGTTAGGGGGCAGTCCTAGAAAAACAGCCCTACAGGGCAGCCTACTGGTCCAAAACCTATGATTTCTGTGGCATTTTAAATTTAACCCATCTATCTAGCTTTTTCATTCAGGGTCCATCCTAAGGTGGGGCCTCTAAGTACCTCATAAACAGCATGCAAAATAACTGTTACCATGTGACACTATTTCATTTATACATAAAATTAAATGATGCAGAATTAATATTAAAATTTGCACGAATCTAGAAGCCAATCGAACGGTGGCTGTGCGTCTTCTCCATGCACATGCATGCAGGCCAACCCGTGCAGGTGTTCCTTGCGGGGCCATTCCCGGCCATCGCCGGCGGCGGGACCTCCGGCCAAGTCCTTCCCCGGCCTCACGGTGGTCGGGGCTAGGGCTGGCCGGCGACTTGGGCGGCGGAGAGCGGCGGACGGCGGCGGCGCAACCAACCCGAAAAACCAAGAAACCACCATTTTTGAAGCTTTTCCAAGCTTTAGAGGCCTACAGTCGAGCTCTTTTGAGCTCGACCTCTAACCTAGATGATCTAGGATACTAGTACAGTAAGAGGGGAGGGGATACGGACCGGTGGTGGTTGTGGTCGAGGGTGGCGGCGGCTTCCCCTAGCATGAACATTCCGGCGAGTTCCTTGGCTTGCCATGGCTGCAGGTGGCTCCGGCTCTCTCTCTCTCTCTCTGTCTCAGGGGTAGGAATGAATGGAATGAGGGATAGGCTCGGTTTGGGGCTGAGTTAAGAGAGGGGGCGACTTCACCAAAGCTTGGGGCGGATTCACCAAGGAGGGGCGATTTCAACAATGTTGAGGGCTCGGGTTGGGTGTGTGGCCGGCTAGGTGGCTTGGGAGTGGGCCCCACTACTCCAGCTGGTTTAATTAGGTCCTAAGGGTCGGGTTTCATGGTTGGGGCCAAGGTGGGTGGGTGGTGAGGAGGGGGAGTTGGTTCACCTAATGAAATAGGTTAGGTCGGGTCGGGTTTGGGCTTGGGCTTGACCCAAGGCTGCATGGTGGGTCCTCACACCTCCTAATACCCTTACCTAGTCAGCCAATCCCATGGTGGGTTGGTGGGATGAGCCCAAGTGGCCCACACCACTTCCTTAACACTTTCTCTCTCCTATTTGTCACATTTTCTCTCTCCTAGGTAATTCCCAAAATTACCATTGCATGCCCCTATTTTTCTCTCCCCTAGGGTTTATAAGGCCACTTTAGGCCCACATGATGAATTTGGGTTGATTTGGGTGGACCCAACCTAGTGAAATGGGCTAGGGCACCATATTCACTATTTAGGTCAAAATGTTGACTTGACCCAACATGGGTAAACTAGTTGACCCCATGGCCTACCTTGGGGTCCACTTAGATTGTATCTAGGGTTAGGGCAATGTGGTGGGGTCATGGTGTGGCTAGGGTTTGTATTTAGCCTAGTTTGACCTAGGTTGACTTGGGCCCCATAGTGGGCCCCACATGGTCCAAATCCTCCTCCTAGGGTCAAACCTAGCTAAACCCTAGCATCCACCACATGTCTAACCCAAATCTAAGTTATTTGAAATTTGGGATGTTACACATGCAGGCTCAGAGCACACCAAATGGGTGACCAATAGTATTCGAGCCACATTGGGATATCCACCTTTGTGTGATGATGCTATGGTGGCTGAGTCCGGAATACAAACAAGTCTACTTGAAGGCAATCAACCTGAGGTTGCCCAAGTCATTTACCCTCCTCCAGATTATGATATGATTGATCAGCAAGTTCAAGGAATGTATAGTCCTCCAAAGGAGGTTACCAATGTTGTTATTGGGAAGGTTGATAAGCCTGAGGCTACTTTGAAAGACCAGCAAGATGCTCTACTATCTAAGAAAAGATTTAGAGAGCAGGCTGAACTTAAGCCAGACTTTGAGCAGTGGAGTCCTACTTCCAGAAATATTATACTCACTGCATGGAAGGCTGTCAAAGACCAAGTGCATGAAAGAGGCAAGTGGTTCAATGAGATGGAATGGCAGAAGTATGAAGCCAGGCAAGAGACCATAGTACAGTTTAGAAGAAAAGCCAAGCTGGGTAGGCTGCCTCCAAATGCTCAGGAGCCGAGCAAGTACTTTCCAAAGCCCTTTCATTATTTTGAAAGGCAAAGGCTCAAGGAAGAAGCAAAGAAGAAGGCTGATCTAAAAGGCAAGAAGCCAGCTGAAGATTCTGAAGCTCCTGTGAAGGCTCAAATTCTATCTGGCAAAGGGATTGTCATAAAAGAGCCTGATCAGTCTTAATTTTTAGTTCTTTCAAAGTATTTTGTAATGTTTTGATTAAATCATTAAATGTAAATCTCTGTATTCAAACATTATCAAGTTATAAACAAAATGTTGTTTGGTATCATATAATGTTCATTCTGTAATGGATTGTTTTTATTTTGTTTATATTAAGTATTCCTGTTATGTCATATATCATCAGTTTATACTTTTTATAAATGGTGTATATCATTGGCTATAGGGTTATGACTTCTCCAAATAGGGGGAGATTGTTGGGTACATTGGAAAATGTGTACCTGATTAGAATAAGCCCAACTTAGCTCAATGATATACATCAAGGTGTATTTGATGTTGTTTTGAGTTGACATGTGCAGGTGAAGAAGTATTAAAGAATGCAGAAAAATATTCTAAGTCCACATGTCGACACCTGAAGAAATTGTGTCGACACTTCAGAATATTTGTGTCGACACTTCAAAATATCAGTGTCGACACAGAGAAAGATTGTCGACACATAAAGAAAATCGTCGACCTCAACACTGGGAAGCCGTGTCGACACAGTGAAAGATAGTCGACACCCAGAGAAAGTTAGTCGACTAGTGAAAGATAGTCGACCAGAGAAAAATAGTCGACTAGTGGAAGATAGTCGACTAGTGAAAGATAGTCGACACTGGGTGGATGTGTCGACACCTTGAGATTGAGTCGACACATATTGGCAGAAGTCGACTATGCTTGTGTCGACACCAGAAGACTGAGTCGACACATTTTGGCAGAATTGAAGATTGATGTGTCGACACCTGAAGGCTGAGTCGACACATACTGAGTTCTGAATCTACAACAACTGTGTCGACACACAGGACTTGTGTCGACACACTGCAGAGTCTAGACCAAGTTATTTTCTGAAGAAGCTGTGTCGACTTAAAGGCAACTTAGTCGACATCATCAAAGACTGTGTCAACACCAAAGTCACTTGTGTCGACACAGATAGACAGATTGGTCTCGACTCTTTCTAACAGACTGTCTCGACATTTTGCTGTCCAAGGCTAAGGTACAGGAACTGTTTGAAGACTTGACAGCTGTGGGTTGCCACCGTTTAACTAAAGCTGTCAGACCTGTCAGAAATCAGTTAGAAACCGGATCAGCCGGTTACCATGAAGAAAGTCTATAAATAGACATATTCAGAAGGAAATAAAAGCCAAGAAAAAATAACAGAAGAAGATCTAAGAAGAAGAAACAAAAGGATTACGATCCTATTGAAGTTTCAATTCAAGAAAGTGCTAAGCTCTAAAGAAGATCTTCATCAGAAGATCTAAGAAGAAGAAGTCTGAAGTATCAGAAAAGGTGTTGGATAGAGAGGGATCCAGTCATCTTGAAGAAGAAGAAGGAAGCCATCAGTGGTTTCTCAAGAAGCTGTTTGGAAATCAACTCAGCTAAGTTCAGATTCAAGAAGCTTTGAAGAAAGCTCAGATTCAGTTGATTTCATCAGCTGATCAAGAAGTGTCTTGTCCTCTTCTCTCTCAACAAAGGCAAGACATTAAAATATTTTTTCTAAATTTCTGTAGGATCTGTTTACACAGATCTGAGTTGTAAGTCTGTGTTATAAAGGCTGAGTGTAGGAGAGGTGATCTCTGAGTGGTAGGGCTATTTGCCTGAGTGTAGGAGAAGGTTCTTCTCTGAGAGGTAGGCCTTGAGGGAAGGCTGAGATAGGGCTGTTGAGCCTGAGTTGTAGGAACCTATCCAGGTTCTGAGCTGTAGGATCTGAGGATCTGAGAATAGTGGAAGTTTGGCCGAATCTAGCATACTGCTAGATAGGTGAAGGGGGAAAGTGGATGTACCCAGACCTTGGGGAACCACTATAAAACATTGTGCAATCTGTGATGCTTAGTTGTCTGTGAATGCTGTGCTAGATGTTTTAATTTGTAATTGAATTCTGCCTAGAAGTATAAACAAGAAATTAGAACCTATTCACCCCCCCCCCCTCTAGGTGTTTAGGTTATCTTGAAAGTAAAACTATCAGTGGTCAGCAAGAGGATGAAGCCTATGTGGGGGTCCTCCTTTCTGAAGATGAAGGGCATGATCAATCTGTCAGTATCAGGGCTCCTGTGTCCTTGTCAGAGACTGAAGAAGAAGTTGAGTAAAGCAGTTCTGATGAAGTTGACTCAACAGTCTCTGCCGATCTTAACAGTAACTCTGAAGAGCAGAATCAGGAGCAGGTAACTTCCTCTTCTTGCCCCTCTTCCCTTGATGTTCCTGAAGATAGGAATAGTTCTGATGGCTGTGTATCTAATGATGCACGGGATATGTTGAATTTCAATCAAAAGATTGAAAATCCTGATTCCCTGAAGAGTGCCCTTCAGAAAAGCAACCTACTTGTTGAGGAGCAAGCTCAGGAGTTTGCTCGACTGAAGACCTTGATGGATCTCCAATTGGAATCCATCAAGTTAAAGGACTCAAAAATCTCAGATCTAGAGATTCGTCTAGATAATGAGAAGAGAATAGTGTCTAACTTTTCCAAGGTAGATGCTATCAAGAGAAAAAGTGAAAATGGGTGGATCTTCCGTATTATTAATTCATGGAGAAATGGGGAGACTGTGTTCAGACCTCCCACCCCGAGTAGGAAGGTCACTCATCATGCCTTCAGGTATGACCACAAGAACAACCGTGGTCACTGCAAGGATGACCAGCCCTCTTGTGGAAACACCCATAGTGCAAGGGCTGTCATGGCCACCCATGAGAGAATACCTAAGGCTCATCCTGAACCCTTTGTATTCTCGGCCTCTGCCCCAACTCGTCATGAATCAGCAGGAACCAGCTCTCACTGCGGTTCTCACCATCCTAGGACACAGGAAAGGGGGGGTCAGAAAACATGGAGTAAGTGCCCATGGGGCTTCTGGAAGTGTGCTGACTGAAAGGAAGGCACCACCTCCCAGGCCTCATGACGCTCACTACATGCATTCTTTCCACCCTCCCACGTGTCACGGTGGACAAGGTAAATGTGTGAGCAGAACCAGCTCTATCCCGCTTAGACCTGAGTTCATGACTACCTCAGTCAGTAGGTCAGGTCTGAAGCGGCGATACAACATTCACAAGTGTTGGTGCTGTTGCAAGGTGGGTCACTTTGCCATAGATTGTTGGCACAACCCCTCTGTGTCAAGGGCAAGGGTTCATCCACGTCCTCTGAGCAGGGTTAGCCTTCCTGACAGGATTCCTGTAGGAAGGCATTCAAGATTTTATGCTGACAAGAACCTAGGACCCAATACATATTGGTTTCCTAAGGAAAGGTAATTCTTTTTTTTGCAGGATAGTCTAGGTACTCATGTACATGATGGGACCTAGACAATAGATGTTTCAGGCTTGCCATGGAATAAGATTAAGGGAAAAGAGATAACGTTAACTACGGTGCAAGGCTTGAACAGCTAAGTTCAGATGAGACTGCTAAAGGTGCAACTCCCAAGTACATCAAGGTTTCCACCTCAACGTCAGCTGGAGAAGTTGACGAGCAGGATGGAGAAAATCTTCCGGAAGAAGGAGAAGCCCGAGAAGATGTCAGAGTTCCAGAGGCCAGACTGCTAGAGCTTCGTCACGAAGCAGGGATGATCGGAAAAGCACTTCCGGGACGTGTCAATTCCTCGGAAGAAGGCTTATATCATGGAATAGTAAGAAGCAGAATTGTGTTGCGCACAGCTTCTATGGATCAGAAATCAACCAGCAGACTATGACCTTCAGTTCAAAGAAGTACCAATGTATTGCGACTCCTCAAGTGCTATAGCTATTGCGAACAATCCCGTCTCGCACAGCAGGACGAAGCATATGGAAGTGCGCTAGCACTTCATTCGGGAGCATGTGTAAAACAAGGACATCTCTCTCTGCTATGTCCTCACGAATAAGCAGATTGCAGATATTTTTTAAAGAGCCCCTAGATGAAGCCAAGTTCAGTCTCTTCAAAACTGAACTGAGGATGCTAAACTATGTGGAATGAAAACTTCAGAAGCCCCTGGCTCGTGCATCTAGGGGGAGCATCTGCTAGGAACTCAAGTGTAAGCACAGGTGCAAGAACTGAGGGGGAGCATGGTATCAAGTGCAACAGTCCCAGATTTGCAGAAGCTGAAAAGGGGGGAGATTACCCTCTCGGCTAAGGTGCTAAGGTGTATGCTCCAATTTCTCTAAATATAATGGTATGGAACTTCTAAGGTGCTAAGGTGTATGCTCCAATTGCTCTAAAGATAATGGTATGGAACTTCTATTCTCATCTTTCAAAGTTGTGTTTTTTTTTCCAGCCGTTATTTTCACCTTAGCTTGTAGGGTTTAGGCTTCTTCAAATAGGGGGAGATTGTTGGGTATTGTATCCACAATGTACCTGATTTGAAGAAGCACCTGAACAAGCTAAGGTCAATTGACAATGTATTTGATCACTTGTCTTCAAGTTGTGCTTGCAGTTATTCCTCGCTAATTAAGTACACACCAATGTCAGGGTGCAGTAGGTCAATATATACGGGTCTGCGCAATGTAATCCCTCGTTGAGCAGATCAGTGTGTTGGCTTACGTGTACTCTCTCTATTGGAGTGTACTTTTTTCAAGCATAGGGTTAAGAAAGATCAAGAGCAGACAAAGAGCAAGGATGGGCCAAAGACCAGCTCAAGGGAAGAAAGGCGAAAATTGTTTAAGTAGAAATCGTCGAGAATCACTAAGTGATTCTCGCTGATTCGACTAGTGATTCTCGCCGAATCGACGAGAATCACTCGCTGATTCTCGTCGAATGTTGTCGGCTGTCTCGACGCCGCCCTGAATTCTACTAAGGCAGAATCTTCGAGAATCACGAAATGATTCTCGCCGATTCGTCGAGAATGACTCTGCATTCTCGACGATTCGGCGAGAATCAATTGTGATTCTCGCCGATTCTCTCCGGCTTGCTATTTCTATGTAGCTAGAATTTTGCTAAGTGGAATTCGGTGAGAATCGTAGGTGATTCTCGCCGATTCGTCGAGAATCACTTACGATTCTCGCCGAATTTGACTTAGGCAAATTTCTGCTATTCTCTGGACCGGTCCAAGTTAACACGCGCTGTTTGGAGCCGGTCTTAGGGCTTCTTTTTGGTGGGGCCCACAACGGTCATTTTGGATGACCTAATGTATAAATACATAGGTATGTTGAACAGTAAAAAGAACGAACTGAGAAGAAGGAAAGCCGAGCCGCCGACGTGACCTAGATCGCGAATCTCGCTCCGTCGCCATCGCCGCTCGTGCCAGTTGATTGTCGTCGTTGATCGAGGTTTCTTCCAGATCTCCCGGCTACAGAAGCTCAGCCAATCACAGCGTCTCACGCGTCTAACCAGAGATCCTTTGTCTCTTGATTCGTAGATCGGGAAAACCTTCCCCTTCCGAATCTATCGAGACGATCGATCCTAGTGTGACTGTTGGTAGACCTTGCCGGCTTTGCTACGAAGTTTGAATCTCCAAAGAACAGCCGCAGCACTCCGTTGTCGCCGCCAATCCCGAGAGCCAAGCCGCCGCCCTTCTTTCCGCCGCCGGTTTCGGGGAGATTCACTCCAAGTGAGATCTAGGGTCGTGGACTCTTCGTCGACTTCAAGAACACGTTGTCGAACGAAGAGGGACACCCTATTCTCCATAAGTAGTTTGTATTTCTAATACACTCCATTTTCAATTTTGTTGTAAAGGAACGTTGGTTCCTAGTTGTAAGGGTTGGGTGCAACCCGTGGTGTAGGAGTGGTGACTCCTTCGTTTGGAAGGGTTCCTTCCGGTAGTGTGAGGATTGGATTTCAATCCTGTTGGTGAAGTGACCAAGTCGTCCCTGGCTGGGAGATAGGTCGAAGGGGGAGAGTGTACGTACCCAAATCGGGGAACCACTATAATTTTCCTGTGTCTTTCTGTGCTGTGTTGTTTGGTTTATTTATGCAGGTACAATTTTAATTCCGCAAAAACGCTGCAAGACACCTATTCCCCCCCATAGGTGAAGGTAGTTGGCACTAGGTGGACTTTCATTGACTACCTCTAGCAGTTCCATCCACCACCTCCGGCAGCCCCTCCAGTACAGTAAGGTCGAGGCCGAGGAAGTGGTCGAGGACATTGTTGTAGGGGTCAAGGACAGGAGCAGATATATGTTTTGGACCTCGCTGAGCCAAGGAACCCCGAGGAGGTTATTACAGGTACTTAAAATTAATTGCAATCTGGTTTTCATTTTATAGTACCTTACCAACCTCAGTAGAACAACAAACATAATACAACTCAAACAAAAACCTCATGCATAGTCTTTGTCAACAGCAAGCCCGCTCATACATTATTCGATATGGGTATTTTGCACTCATTCAGATCAGAAGCCTTCTTGGAGGGACTAGTGGGCATAGACCGATTCATAGGTGTAACCAGGAGGGTGCGTCTGCCAGATAGATCAGAGCTACTATCATCTGCCAAGTGTAACATGGAGGCAGAAATTGGAGGAAAGACATTCGAAGAGCCGATGATGATTTTGAGAATGTCGGACTTCGATCTGATCTTGGGCATGACCTATTTGCACTGGAACCACGCTTGGATCGATTGCCTGTCAAGGAGGATCACCTTACAACATGAGGACACTAACATTGTCACTGAAGGTATTAGACCTATCTACCACCTTCTATTATCATCTATACAGGCTGTCAAGGACTATGAGCAAGGGGAGGAGGTATATATTATCTGTTGCGAGATGGCAGGAGTAGAAGCCTCTATTGTTGATATCTCGACGGTTCAGGATTTCTCCGATGTATTCCAGGAGAAATTTCCCGGATTGCCACCGACTAGGGATATGGACTTTCAGATTCAGTTGGTGTCGGGAGCGAGGCCTGTATCTCGGGCACCGTATAGGATGGCTCCCAAAGAGCTAGCGGAGTTTATGACCCAGTTACAAGAGCTGGTGGAGTCACGATTTGTCAGACTGAGCTCATCATCGTGGGGAGCACCGGTGCTATTCGTTAAGAAGAAGGATGGATCGTTGCGGCTTTGCATCGACTACCGAGAGTTCAACCGGTTGACATTCCGGAACACGTATCCGTTGCCCCGGATCGACGAGCTTTTTGATCAGCTACATGGAGCCTTTTGGTTCTCCAAGCTGGATTTGAGGCCCGGATACTATCAGCTGTGCATTCAAGAGGATGATATATCGAAGAAAACCTTTAGTTCTCGGTACGGCCTATACGAGTTCATGGTGCTGCCCTTCGGGCTCACGAATGCACATTCCGCATTCATGAGTCTGATGAACCGTATCTTCGAGCCCTATCTTGATATATTTGTTATAGTTTTCATCGATGACATTCTGATCTACTCCCGGATGAAGGAGGAGCATGCCCAGCATTTGGCACTGGTGTTGGGCAAGCTGAGAGAGTATCAGATGTACGCAAAGTTCTCCAAGTGCCAGTTCTAGCTACAAGAGGTAGCATTCTTGGGGCATACTATCAGTGGATCTGGGTTGGCCGTGGACCCGGCCAAGGTACAGGCAGTTCAAGATTGGCTGCGTCCAAAGAAAGCTTCTTATATATGCAGTTTCTTGGGACTGGCATGATAGTATCACCAGTTCATTGAGGGGTTCTCAAGGGTAGCACTCCCCCTCACATCCTTGATGAAGAAGGATGCAACTTTTACTTGGACCGAGAAGTGTGAAGAAGCATTCCAGGAGTTGAAGGACAGGCTCACCTCTTCCCCCATCCTTGCACTTCCATCTGGGAAGGAAGGATTTCACATTTATAATAACACATCATATCAGGGGATGGGTGCAGTCTTTATGCAGCATGGACATGTCATCGCATATGCTTTGAGATAGCTGAAGAAGCATGAGCAGAACTACCCCATACATGATTTGGAGCTTGGGGCAGTGGTATTCACATCGAAATTTTGGAGGCATTACTTGTATGGGGTTCATTGTGATATCTTCTCAGATCACAAGAACCTCAAGTATATTGACACGCAGAAGGATCAAAATCTGTGCCAGCAAAGATGGCTTGAGTTCCTATGTGACTATGACTACAAGATGTATTGTCACCCTAGGAAGGCGAACACCGTGGCGGATGCCTTGAGCAGGAGAGCCGGCACTATTGGATCGGAGCCCCGGGTGATGGCTATGGAGCTAGTACAGATGATGGAGGATATACATATTACCATGGTTTCCAGAGCTGAGCCGGATGTTTATCGGTAGTACTTGAACTCCTTGGCCATCGAGTGTGACATACAGGAGCGCGTCAAGACACAATAGAGGTTGGATGCAGATTTGGAGCCAGTATTCATAGCCCTGGAAGGGGGTAAGTCGGAGGACTATTCTTTGCGTGATGACCTCGTTCATTTCTGTGGCCATGTCTATATACCCGCAGGAGGCGGTATCCGGGAGGATATACTCAGGGAGGCACACTGTTCTAAATACTCAGTGCACCACGGTATCACCAAGATGATAGCGGATCTGTGAAGGAGTAAATACTAGCCTGGGATGAAGAGGGAAATCATATATTATGTGACACATTGCGAGACCTGCCAGTGGGTAAAGGCAGAGTGCAAGATCCCAGGAGGATTACTACAGTCATTGTCGGTGCTAGAGTGGAACTTCGAGGATATAGCTATGGATTTTATGTACGGATTGCCTCGCTCACACTCTGGTCACGATTCTATATGGGTCATTATAGATAGACTGACCAAGGTAGTCTGATTTATACCGATCAGGAAGGATAGCCCAATTGTTGTTTTGGTGAGGTTGTTTGTGGAGCAGTTTGTTAGGTACTACGACGTCCCTATGACGATTGTCTCAGATCGTGATGTTCAGTTCACCTCTAGGGAGTGGAGAGCGGTGCAGGCGTACTTAGGTTCTCATCTTGCTTTTAGCACCACTTTCCATCCACAGACCGATGGCCAAACAGAGCGGACCAACCATACTACAGAGGATCTGCTGCGTTTATGTATACTGGACACGGAGAAGACCTGGGAGATACTATTGCCCCTGGTTGAATTCTCCTACAACAATAGTCACCAGGAAAGCATTGGGATGGCACCATATGAGGCTTTATACGGAAGGAAGTGTCGTACACCACTATCTTGGGTCCAGGATGAGGACCCTAGGGCACTTGGATAAAACTATATTCAGGATACGGATGCTCAGATATGGCTGATCAGGGATCAGATTTTGGAGGCACAAAGTAGACAAGCCAAGTACTACGATGCGAGACATCAAAAGGTGGAGTTCCAGGTAGGGGATAGGGTGTTCTTGAAGATACATCCAGTTCATTGTGTATCGCAGGTGCGGAGGCACAAGAAGCTCAGCCCTCAATTTATGGGACGATACCTATCAAACTTGAACTCCCTATCATACTTGCTCATGCAATGGTAGAATAATCCTCGAACACTTTTGCCATGGTGGAAACAATAGACTTTGGAATTGGCTTTCTTCGAGGCATGTCATTGACAAAATCAATACCGACCATTGATGTAAACCCACTCAATAACAACCGTCATAGCCTGATCATGGTCAGTAAAAATAGTTATGAGTTGTTTACCATTAATGAACTTAAGAAATGTGTCAAAAACCTAACAAAAGGAATCAATTATTTCTTCTACAATGAACGTGCAATCGATGCAAATACTTTGCCAATGATTGTTAACAACAATGAATGGTGTACATGCCAAATTATATTTATTTAATCAATAGATTGTATCAAAAATAATAACATCATCATAACAGTCATAATCTATCTCATCACGCCCATCCATCCAAATAAATTTGTCTACCTATTTAGTTCATTTATCCGGACATCATATGAAAACATATTATCCTCAAGTTGTCTTTCCTATAACATCTTTAGCAAACTTACAGTGTCACCGCATTCAATTAAAGTCTTTTTACTACATTGGAAAAAGTTATAGACATCAATCTTAGTGAACCTGATATTTTTAACACCTTCGACTTTTTCAAAGAGTAAATTGTACGCATGCACTATTCTTATACTAGCCTTTGTCATATTCTTTATAAGATTTTTTTGTCCATCTGATACCTTTCGATGTGACCTCAACAAATATCGCTCTTTCTCCATTGCAAGGGGATGATTGTGTTCAACCCAGACAGTTAGAATTCTTCTAACCGCTAGGTCGTAAAGCCGCAAAGGTCCTGGGAGAGGCAATCCAGACTCAAGCTTAACTGTCAAGCCATGTGGTCGGGGAGTTTCCTTCTTTATTCACAAACCATGTATCCCGTCACCCCTGCCCGGTCCTCATGTACCCTGGGCAACCAGTAATCTTATACCCATCTCGTTTGGGTAGACCCACGAGCCATTAAATACTAGGAGAAACACTCCCAAAGGAGGCTAATTCGAATCCTAGAACTCATATTTTGTGAGCAGTGATCTCAATTCTAGTGCCTCTGTAGTCTCCTACTCATGCAGCTTTTTCTTTTACATCCTGGTAACTGCTTCTTTGAACCAATAAATAACCCACCGCAAGAGAGGCATTTGCTGCAACAGGTAAGTTTTGTGTTACCACTAGGCAACCTTCTCACTCTTTATTGTCCCCAAGCATTTTTAGTTCCAAGCCTCCTTTCCTCTGCTATGCAACCCATTTTGTGGTAATGCGTAGGGAGTTGGTGTCAAATTTGGTACTAATACTTCTTTTGCGGTAAGTGTGGAACTGAAGCCTGCAAATAGCTATGCAGACCGCGAGCTCCCCCAACACCCCAATTACTCCAGTCCTGGTGAGTTAGAGATCTGTAAGGCCTTGGAGCAAGCTTGTCATGAAGATGAGAAGTCTCATCGAGAGATTGCCTAGCAATTTGAGGTGATCAGACAGGTCCTAGTCGCAATGAACTAGCAGTTAACATCTCAACCCATGGTACTCGTGACTCCTCAAGTCACCCATGCTCCTGTGGTGGAGGCTCCTCCTCCACCACCCTATATGCTAGTTCATACTACACCTCCTCTACGACCTAAAATTAAGAGTTTGTTGCTTGTTAGGGTTTTTTCAGAGGGGCATCTCAGGGAAGTACAGTCAGAGTACTCAACTTCTAGGAGGAATATATAACATACCCTCCTACAATTGCTATATTTCATCTCGCTCCTCTAGCTATAGCATATCATCTGTCTCCTCCAGCTCATGTTGAAGTGGAGGAGCCTTCTCCCTTCTCTGATAGAGTTCGATGGGAGCCTACCCCCAATAAATTTAGGGAGCCTCATATTCTAGTCTATACTGGAGAGACTGATCCAATATCCCATTTACAGGCTTTTGAGTCAGCAATTCCTCTAAGAACTCTCTCAGATGCTATAAGGTGCAAGTTGTTGGTTACCTCATTCTATGGACAAGTATGAGAGTGGTTTTATGGACTACGTCGATAATCCCTTTTCTACTTCATAGAGCTCTGAAGGGAGTTTCTTCTGAGGTTCTCCACCTCCAAGAAGAGGAAGAGTGGTTTTATGGACTACGTACCAAGTCCATTTTTTGCTTCACAGAGGTCCGAAGGGAGTTTCTTTTGAGGTTCTCCACCTCCAAGAAGAGGAAGAGTGGTCTTGCTGCCCTCTTCTAGATAAAGTAACACGAAAATGAGTGATGAGCTCATTTTGTAGATTGCTTTCAAAGAGACATCATGGAAGTGAGAAACTTTGATCTTAAATTATACAAGGTAGCTCTGATCAACGGCCTCCAGGAAGGCCTGCTAAAGTTTGAAGCTAGGGTAAAAGAACCAAGAACTTATCAGGAGTTGATAAGCTTAGCCAACCAGTATATTCAGAGTGAGAGAGACAACCCATCCTACATCAACATTTTGATTGCCAAGGTCAGCCAAAGGGATGTAGCTAGCGCTTCCTCTACTCTTTAGTAGCCAGCAAGAATTTCTCTCCCAGAGTTCCAACCCCCCACTCTAAGGGGTAGGAACTTCTACCACCATTTCCCTCATATCAACCATCAATAGTTTTAGCAGCAAAAACTATCATTGGTTGCCTTATTCGCTCCTCTTGCTTCAGTCCTATTGTTCATGCCCATCAGCCAACCACAGTACTTCCAACCACCTCCAGTCATTCAATCTTTGTAATATAATGACTTGCAGGAGTCCTTCACCCAACACAACCTCCCCATGAGCGAGGTTGTTCAAATTTTGTAGAAGCAACCTGATTATAAGAGGCCTGCTTCCATAATGTCAGAGCTGAAGTATCACAACCTCTCACTGTTTGTGAACATCATAAATAGAAGGGCATTTGACTTAAAATTGCTGAGATCTACGCCAATTGGTGGAGAAGTTGTTGAAAGAAGGAAAGCTGCAAAACCTGGTACTGAATGGCGATGCGTCAAAGCTATCTACCTTCAATGGCAAAGAGGTAGCAAAAGTCTATTGGGAATGTGAGGAAGTCAACAATGTTGGTGTCCTCAATAGCGTCAACTACGAAAGTGAATGCATTGATGTAGATGACGAGGGTTCTCTCAACCGCCTCTTCTGCATTCATGGAGGGGTCGAACTCGAATCGTCCCAATAGGCTAGTTTATCTAGAGTCTTCCATCAGATGGTAACTGCAACCTCCTCTTCTAATCCTATTAGGGTTTCATCACTTTTGGGCAAGAAGACCTCCAACCAATTGCCAGCCCCTTCAATGATGTTGTAGTCATAAAGGTAGTTATTGAGAACAACATGGTAAGTAAAATTTTGATTGATACTGGTAGTTCCATTAACCTTATTTTCAAGCCTACTTTTGAGGTCCTAAAGAATGGAAAACCTCTACTTTTCACTAAAGGGCCCCTTTATGGTTTTTCAAGTAAAAGGAAGGAGGTGGAAGGGAGTGTTACCCTCTCAGTGAGACTCAATGAAATCACAAAGCTCATTTAATTCATAGTAGCTGACGCTTCAAACAGCTACTATGCCATCTTGGGAGGACTATACTCAATGAGTATAAGGTAGTAGTATCCATCTACCTCCTGGCCATCAAGTTCTCCCTCCAGGGAAGGCAATACTTGGGTAGGAGTGATCTGAAGCTAGCCCGAGAGTGCTACATCAAGACGGTCAATCTCACTGATCAAGTTGCTCCCCCTGAGGTTCCTTTGGCACTACCCGTCCATGAAATCTCAAACCACCTGGAAGCTATTGAGGAACCATAAGATGTTCAAGAATGGGCTCACCTAGAACCTGCCCAGGTGACCTAAGAAGTGTCTCTTGTAGAGGATAGAGAGAAGAAGCTTTCCATCAGCGCCTAGCTGCTATAGGAAAATAAGTCCAGCTGGTCCCCTGCCTCTTGAAGAACCTGGATGTATTCGCTTGGCCTGCATATGACATACTAGGAGTAGATCTTGATGTAGCTGCCACCATCTCAACATCGACCCAAACTCCAGGCCTATAAAGTAGGCAGATGGTGGCAAAAACTCTTATTGGACCAATCAAGGAAGAAGTGGCAAAGCTTCTCAAAAAAAATTTATTCATGAAATTCAATACCCTGATTGAGTTTCTAATGTTTTAATGGTGAGGGGGAGTGGAGAATATGTGTAGATTTCACGAAGCTTAATAAATCGTGCTCTAAAGATTGATACCCCTTGCCTTGGATAGATTCTTTAGTTGATTCCACAGTTGGGTACTCTTTCATGAGTTTTTTAGATGCATTCTCCGGTTATCACCGGATTATGATGCATAAGTCTGAGATCCCTCATTCTCCTTTCATTACGAATGACGGATGCCTATGTTACCTCATAATGCCTTTCAGGCTTAAAAATGTTGGTGTGACATATCATCATTGTACACCGTCCTTAAAAAAGTAAAAAGGCAGGAACCGTGAAGTATTCGTTGATGATCTTCTCATCAAAAGTAAATCTTTCTTGTTGCACCTGAGCGACCTCATAAAGACATTTACTATTTTACGAGCGTGAAAGATGAAATTAAATCCTTTAAAGTGTGTTTTCAGGGCGAGTAAGGGAAAGTTCCTTGGCCATTTCCTTACTCCTAAAGGCCACGCCCCTAATCCAGATAAGGTGAAAACCATCCTTGACATGGAACCTCCCCGATCTCTGAAAGAAGTTCAATAGCTAGGAGAAGGTTGGCAGCTCTAATCATGTTTATATCCCAGTCAAGAGATAAGAGCACCCCATTCTTCAGAACCCTTTGAGGGGTTTCAAAGTTTGACTGGATTAATGAGTGATACTTAGCTTTTGAGCAGCTCAAAAAGTAGCAAACATCGACTCCCTTTTTACAAAGCCCTCGAGAAGGACAAATATTGTATATCTACTTTGGGGTAGGGTTGGAGGCAGTTAGTTCAGTTCTTGTCAGATAGGAAGGAAAGAGGCTGAGAGGACTTAGCGCAACCACTCGCACCAAAAGCCCGGACTGTTGGAGGACGGCGCCACTAATCTTTATATCAAAGGTCCTCGGGCGGATCCACGGGGCAGCCAGTTAAGCCATTACCGCATAGCACCGCAGCGCGGGGGCGATTCCGGACCGCAGCCCCAACAATCCCCCCCCCCCCCCCGGAAACGACCCCGGGGTTTCGAACCCGCGACCCCCTCTGATACCAATTGAGAGGACTTAGCGCAACCACTCGCACCAAAAGCCCGGACTGTTGGAGGACGACGCCACTAATCTTTATATCAAAGGTCCTCGGGCGGATCCACGGGGCAGCCAGTTAAGCCATTACCGCATAGCACCGCAGCGCGGGGGCGATTCCGGACCGCAGCCCCAACAGAGGCAGTTCCCATTATATTATGTTAGCAGGATACTAAAAGTGTCGAGACAAGATATCCCATCCTGGAAATGCTGGCTCTAACTCTAATTATCTCAGCTCAAAAGCTCAGACTGTACTTCCAAGCATACTCCATTCAAGTAGTAATAGATCCTACCTTGAAGAATGTGATAGAAAAGGCCGAGCACTCCGACAGATTAGTCAAATGGGTAATCAAGCTTAGTGAGTTTGACATCTCATATGTACCAAGAATGGCGATCAAAGATCAGGCATTAGCAGGTTCCCTATTAGATTCAGTGGAAGCTTGCCCAAATCAGGAAGTAAAATCCCCTTTAGCCTAGACTTTTTTTGTAGACGGCGCTTCTAGGAAGAATTCTTCAGGTGCAGAAGTTGTCCTCATCAATCCAAATGGCGTTAGGTTGGAGTAGGCAATGAAGTTCTACTTCCCAACTACCACTAATCTAGCAGAGTATGAGGCACTCCTGGAAATATTAAGGTTCATCAAGGAATTGAGAATAGAAGATGTTCAGGTAAAAATTGATTCTTTAGTAATGGCATCTCAAGTGCTTAGAAAGTTTGAGACTAGAGAACTTGTTCTCCAAAAATACCTTGCCCTGGTCAAGGTCAAGATCGGTTGATTCAAAATTATCAACATACAACATATAATGAGATCAGAAAATTCAATCACTGACAAGCTATCAAAGTTTGGTCTCTTGTCAGGCGGAAAAAAATCAGAACTTTTTCGTCCAGCTGTAGAGGAAGGAGAATTAATGCAGATTGACCATCATCCATCTTGGATGGATCCCTTCATCCTCTATCTCTCTATAGGAATTTATTATCCGATTGTAAGATATAAGAAGAGGTTCACGCTAAAGACAGCTCATTACTACCTCTTGTTAGGGGTTCTCTACAAGAAGATTTTCTTATTACCTCTGGTTAGGTGCGTCTAAGAAGAATAAATTCTGATTGTACTCCAAGAAGTTCATTCTGATGAGTGCGGTAGTAGCTTAGGAGCTAGGACTTTAGAAAAAAGAATTCTCAAGTAGGGATATTTTTGGCCTCAAATGTGAAAAGATGTAGAGTTATACGCAAATAAATGTGTTCAATGCCAAAAGATCGCTCCTCTCCAGCTTTAGCAAGCTCAGCAGCTCAGGTCTGTAATAATGACTTGGCCCTTTTTAGTTTGGGGGATGGATCTCTTCTTGCCTTTCCCAATTGCCAGCAGACAGTACCATTTTATCATTGCAATGATTGACAACTTCAACAAGTGGATTGAGTCTAAGACATCAGGAACTTTATTTAGGGTGAGATCGTGTGTCAGCATGGAATTCTGATGGTTATCATTACTGACAATGGTCCTCAGTTCAATAACTCAAAGATGATCAGCTTCTGCAGTCAAATCGAAATAGATTTGTGTTTCTCTTTAGTTTATTATCCTAGAAGCAATGGACAAATCGAGGCTGCCAATAAGTTGATTCTGAATCTTCTTAAGAAGAAAGTGGAGAATCTCAAAGGCAATTGGGTAAAGCATCTTTCTTTTATTCTCTGGGCTCTCAGGGATACACCTTCCTCAGCTATCGGGGAGATACCCTTCAAGATCTCTCACTACTAAGAAGCTCTCATACTGGTTAATTTCGAAGTTCTTAGTCCTATAGTCATGCTCGCCAAGCAGGGAGGTGAGAATTGGATGGATATTAATGAAAAAGACATAAAGTGATGTCTGGATCTAATCAAAGAGCTCTGAGATGAGTACACCATCAGGCAAGAGGAAGTAATTAGGAGGGTAGAATATTTTTTTATTAAGAATGTCAGGATTAAAAAACTTCTAGTTGGTGATTTGGTCTTGAAGAAAGTCGATACCGCTGCTAGAGCCGGCTTAGTTGAAAACTCAATCCAAACAGGGCAGGTCCTTACATTATTAAGGAAGTTCTCAAGAATTGTGCATATTGACTGTGAACTTATGATGGGGAAGTCATCTCTCATACATTGAGTTGTGATTATCTAAAGCAGTTTTATTCTTAAATGATGTCTTTTTTTATCCTTTATACTTGCATCAATACAGTGGATATTTCAACTGCGATCTTCATACTAACACTTGTCATTGTCTAGTGATTCTTTCTTCAAACACCCCACGGTTGAGAATCCCTGAACCTGTGAGACATCACCAAATTCTGCTTGAAGCCCCACTAATTATAGTCATTAATGTAACACCATGATAACCACGTATAGTGGGAGATTTCGCATCGTGCAATGAGAGTTTGCTAATTCTCATGCGAAGGACTTTACGATTTCAGATTCTTGTTGGTACCTAACACACCTCTGCATCAAGGGAGGTCTAGATGATCGTTAGCTCTGTCATGCATTAATAGGGATATCGATACAACTTTTATGATTTTTTGAGGAAAGCAGGGTGGATGTACGAGCACCTTCTTAATTGATCATCTTAGCATGTCACCCTCGAATGCTCCTAATTAAGTACTCTCAAGCAGTGCCTATATGGGTCCCACGGCTTTGTTAATCTCTTGAGGATATCAATGTTGTTATACACATACCTTCCTAGTTGATCAACTTAGCTTGTAACACTAGGCATGATATGTAAAAAATTTCTGATAGTGGAAAATGGGAAACCAGGCGCAGAATCACTCAACCTATTTGGGTCCAAATAACAAGATGTAAATAGAAAAATAAAAACGTGTACTATCAAAAAAATCTTTACAAGGCGATGTATATATGACGAGACATGATTTATCGATGTGCCTGATGGAAGCAAATTACAAGGTAGAGAAAACAAGTTGTGCGAACTCAAAGAGTAACCGCCGGCCCTACTACTAACTGCTACAGAGTCCGCTCAAACTGATAGTTCGCCAGACTGCAACCTAGCCGCGCGGATTTCCCGTTATTCCAATGCTGAACTCTAACTGTTGATCTGCAAGCCGCCCAATCGCACGATTGCTAGCCTCTATGAAAGAAAAGGGATAGATACTACTCTAGAGGGGGGGGTGAATAGAGTAATCAAAAATTGCACTAGCAAAGTTGACTGTCTACTCAACTCCCTTGGCGTTAATTGCGGAATGAAGGTTATAGATATTTGAGAAGTAACCCTAAAGCCTAACATAAGTATTGTGCACAAGAGGCAGTCAACTGTAATTACAGTTAAGGCTTGGAATCCTAAACAGCAACTAGCAAACCTAGTTAAAACTAATCACAGCCAACAGTACAAGTAATAAATCAAACAACCAGACGACACAAGGGAATTTATAGTGGTTCCCCAAACAACTAGGGTACATCCACTCTTCTACCAACAAGGTAGGAATCCACTCAGGTTTTTGATCAGGTGCCCTGCCACCAACAAGATCTGCTTCAGGTAGATCTAGAAACCCTTTAGACTTTTGATCAGGTGTCTAAAAACCAACACAGGTTTTTGATCAGGTGCCCTGCCACCAAGGTATACTTTTGAAGGGAGTAATAACCCTTTACAGGAGGGGGAAAGGAGGTTAAAATGTCTTCTCTATTTTAAATAGAATTAGAGAAGCTCAAGAACTTGCACTGAGCTAGAAAGCTCTAAAGAGTCAAGGCTCCCCCTGGCTAAAAGAATGTCCAGGTGAAGCCTTGCTTCAGTGCAGAAAACACTTCAGAAGATCTGAAGGAAAAAGCTACAAGAAGATAATAAATATGAAATGAAAATTCTTCTTCAGGCAGCTATCTTCTTCTTCTTCTTCTTCAAAAAGCTCTGAGTGAAGATCTTCCTGGAGGCAGGAGAACTCAGGTTGAAGAAGAGTGAAGAGCTAAAACTTCTTCTCAGTTGAATGTGAACGAGCTGAGAGCAGTTGTAAACTGTAAGTTGTAAGCTTGAATGCTGCTGTTAGCTTTTGAACTCCTTTTCCTGAATGAACTCTCTTTTTCTATATGAACTGGTTTTTGCTATCTGAACTAGTTTATTTCTTTCTCCAAAGAATTCTTTATATAGCAGCAGCAGCAACGACTCTAATTTGAGTTTGAATCTTGTCTTCTAATGAAATCTGTAAGCTGGGCTGCAAATAGCATAAAGCAAGAACAAAAAACTGCAGACAGATATCCTATAAGAGGATAAAGCTTTCTAAGAAGCTGCAAGTAACTCTGATAAAATAATACTAGAGAAAGTCACATCAGAAGAGACTCTTTATGGCCAAAGAAGACTATTTGAGTCTAACGGCTATAAAGGACAGCCTAGCAGATAAAGCAGAAAACATATTTCAACTATTAAGACAAACAACCATGTCAGAAAAAGATTGGCTCTTGCATAAGGAATGGAGCAGATATTGCATGGAAATAATATCATAAATTTATTCAAATAATCTTTTATAAAATATGCCAAAATAAATATGAAATAAATCACATCATAGAAGATGACAAAATTACTCAAGACATACAGCAAAACGTCGAACGACCCTCGGAGATCGTCGACCGAAGCATAGAGATCGTCGACCTATCAGACAGATAGTCGAACGATACAGATAGTCGAACTATCAAAGAAGATAGTCGAACTACCTCAGCAGATAGTCGACCTATCAGAACAGATAGTCGAGCTATCAGATAGTCGATCTATCAAGGCAGATAGTCGAGCTATCAAGCAAAACAGATAGTCGACCCATCAAACAGATAGTCGAACTATCAAAGAAAACAGATAGTCGACCTATCAACAGATAGTCGAACTATCAAAGAAAACAGATAGTCGGCCTATCAACAGATAGTCGAACTATCAAAGAAAACAGATAGTCGAACTATCAACAGATAGTCGAACTATCAAAGAAAACAAATAGTCGACCTATCAACAGATAGTCGATCTATCAAAGAGAACAGATAGTCGACCTATCAAACAGATAGTCGAACTATCAGATAGTTGAACTATCCAAGCAGATAGTTGAACTATCAAGAAGAGCAGATAGTCGACCTATCAACAGATAGTTGAACTATCAAAGAAAGCAGATAGTCGACCTATCAAACAGATAGTCGAGCTATCAACCAAAACAGATAGTCGACCTATCAACAGATAGTCAAACTATCAAAGACAACAGATAGTCGACCTATCAAGCAGATAGCCGAGCTATCAGGAAGATGATCGTCGATCGGTTGATCGACGATAGTCGAGCGATGTTCGACCATAGTCGAACAAAAAACAACTTAACCAAATATTCATCTGGAAAAGTGATAAGTCTAAACTAGATCAAACTAACTAAATAACTAACCTTTGACCATAGATAAATCTTGGGTCAAGAGACTAAAAGAGAAGACTGAACTCAAATCAAAACTAGGGTACCAACACTCTAGATCGCGCAAGCTGCTGTCAAACTGAACTAAGCCGCCAGATGCAAACAACTTATTGAATTGGGAAACAAGTTGCAGAAGAAAGAGACTGTCTAGTCGCAAACCGCGACCTGCTGTTAACCGCTGATTGTTATTCGTAGAGTCCGCACTATCCCTGCCCGAAGTCAAAACCAAGTCCCTGGCTTTCTAGCGTTATACGCACAACCTACAGAGCAAAAACTGGTCAAACTCTTCAAACCGCGCGAATAGGAAACCCTAACTGTCGCAACCTCCCACGAGTTCACTTACTGTTCACACTATCACTGATTGATATGGGAGGGGGTCCTATTTATAGGCGTGGAGAGGAGTGTGATCACCGCCCTAGATGATAGGATAACTGCCCTATCTCGTGGCGAGCACTAAGTGTATCCTCCAAGCCGCAGATACACAACTAGACCACTGCAACTAGGCATGACAGCCAGTCCGCCAAGGTTGCACCACCAAGGACGGATACCAAGACAATCTGCCTTGTCGCCAAGGCCCAGCCAGACTTGATCGCCATACAGGAGAACTCTACAAGTTCTGCCCCAGTCCACCCACATGCGGACACAGCTCCAGTCCGCTTGCGCCTGCGGACACCAATCCAGTCCGCATGTCCCGAGCTCGCAGCCAAGGCATATAAGGCTAACTACCGAACACGACATATAGAGATATCAGTCCACGCAAACCGCGCGACCTCTCGGACTGAGCCATCCCACAAAACCCGACAAACCCTGACACTAGTCCGCTCAAACTGGCGAACACTAGGGTTACCACCAACCGCGCCACCAGAGCTAGACCAAGGCACACGCCATGCCGATCTCCCGAGCTCTGGTCTAGTCCGCAACCCGAACTCCACGAACTTAAACCGAGTATGCACCTCGCCATTCTTGGCGAGCTTCGCATATAACAATCCTATCCGCCTAGTTTCCTTCTGGGAACCAACTGCCGGCTAAATACAACCCGGCCTGGCAAGCTGCCTCCTCTGTCCGTACAGACTGCACGAACAAACTTCCTAGGCCGCTAGAGCATAAGCCAACTGCAGCACCATTGCCGATCTAGCTAGCCGCCAGTCCTATCCGCACAGGCCGTGCAGACAAGTTGCTCAGGTCGCCCAGTCAACCACTTTCACTTAATGATTTTCAACACTCCCCCTTGAAGTGATAAGTGGTGACCAACCCCAGTAGTCCCCGTAACCATAAACATGGCCTCTCTGATAGCGTCATCGATAAGATGTCCACGACATAGTCCTTGCTCCGCATATCCCATACCATAAGGGATACCTCCAGCACCTCCTGAAAGGAGTCATGCTTCCCTCCGCCTTCTTCTCTACTTTCAACACCCACTTATACATCACAGGAGTAACACCAACCTTGGGCACAAGGTCACAAGCCTCGTCACCCCTGAGGGAAGTTATCTCCTCAACCTTGGCGCTTTCCCCCTCCTTGACTCCAGTAGTGCCTTCAAAGCTAGAAGGCTCTCGCTCTATCTGAGGGCCTGCGAAGAAATAAGAGACCGAGCTCACCGCATTTCCTTCGAAATATCGAGATGTTGGATTGGTGATCCTCTTTGACTTATAAAGAGCCTGATCATGGCTAACCACCTCCGCTGCATCTCCTGAACTAGCTCCGATCCCGGGCAAACCTGAAGTATCGCTCCCCTTGCTTCCTGAATAAGAAGACACTGCCCTAGAACTAAAAGCACCTGGAGCATCGCTCCCCCTACTTCCTGAATCTGACGCCTCTGCCCTAGAGCTAGAAAAACCTGGAGCTCCTGGTGACACAGACAACTCTAACTGAAGATCTTCAGCAGCCTTAGGAATGCCTTTGCTATGAAGCCAACACTTTCAGGTCTCCGTTAAATGATGGATCTTATGATCTGCTACTCCACTTTGTTATGGAGTATGCCAACAAGAAAGCTCTCTTCGGATTCCGTGCTTCCTGTAAAAGTTAGAGAACATAGTTGAATCAAATTCACCTTCGTTGCCCGTTCTCAACTTCTTGATCCGCAGACCAAGCTGATCCTCCATAAGCTTCTTGAACTCTACGAACAAACGGAATATGTCTGACTTCACCTTCATGAAGTATGCCCAAGTGTACCTCAAATAGTCATATATCAACGCCAACATATACCTGCTGCATCTAAGACTGGCGGTGACGGTCGGTCCCAACAGCTCGCCATGGATTTACTCCAATGGTTGTGAACACTCGGTCTGCGACTTATCAAATGTGAAGCAATAATCCTCACCATATTGACATCTCACGCAAACATTTCCATCGCCGAAGGATGATAACCTAGGCAAGCCTTTCACAAGGCTCCTCAACGCCATCTCTTTCAACTTGTCCATCCCGACATGTCCCAGTCTTTCATGCCAGATAGTTGCACTATCATTGGCCCTCATCCGATCAACATAAGAACTTGTTGAAGCAACAACCAAGTTCTCATCCTTTCTCCATATATGAGCAACGTTCATCGACTGAAAGATAACCCTGCAGTCCCTCTTGGAGTGGCCAGGCTGGTTGCATCTATAACACTTTGGCCCTTCCTTCCTCTTCCTATCATGCCTAGGAGCATACCTCTCCTCTTGCTAATATGAAGTAGAAGGTCCATCACCAATAGCAAACTTCTTCTTCTTGTCCCATCTCCTTTTCTTCCCTGAGAAGAGTGCCTCACCATCTCCTCCAGAGACAGTAACTCCAGCCATCTGACTTGCTAAGCTCTCCTGTGAAGCCAGTAGGTTCTCCACCTCCAGCAAAGATGGTTGATGGGCCTGGCCTTGAATGGAAGTGACAAAGGCCACATATTCATTCCGCAAATCGCGGATTATATGCCTCTTTAGCTTCGTCTCTGAAATAGACTCATCAGGGTCTAACGCTGAAATCTCAGTGCACAAGTTCTTCATCTGCAGGAAGAACAATGAGATGGACAAATTTCCCTGAGTGGCACCCGCCAACTCATTCTCTAGGAACTGTAGCCGAGCTACATTCTTCCTGTTTAACAACCCATCAAGGGAAGTCCAAATCTTCGCAACAGACCGACATCCGATGATGTGGTCGAAGAGTTCCGATGAGATAGCCCGCTTGAGAGTAAACTCCGTCTACGTGTTTGTCTTCCTCCAAGCTCTCACCGCATCAGCACCAGCAGCAGCATCCACCTCTTGTCTTTCGTCTCCGCAGACAATCTCCCAAAGGTCCTTGCCTAGAAGATAGCTTTCCATACATGACTTCTAATTTTTAAAGTTAGTCGATGTAATAAGCTCAATTTTAAGGCCTCTTGTCATACCACCTTCCATTATACTAACCCTAGTTACTTAGACTCCCAGAAGCAATGAAGCAAACTTCCGGATGATCTGCTGCTCAGGCCTCTGTTCCCTTTGATACCATGTAAAAATTTTGTGATAGCGGAAAATGAGAAACCAGGCGCAGCAACACTCAACCTATCCATTTCCAAATAACTAGATGCAAATAGAAGAACAAGAAACTTGTACTATAAAAAAAATCTTTACAAGATGATGTATACCTGGCGAGATATGATTCGCCGATGTACCCAATGGAAGCAAATTATAAGGCAGAGAAAACAAGCCGTGCGGACTCAAAGAGTAATCGTCGACCCTGTTGCTAACTACTACGGAGTCCGCTCAAACCAACAGAGCGCTAGACTACAACCTAGCAGCGCGGACTGCCCGTTATTCCAATGTAGAACTCTAATCGCCGATCTGCAAGCCACCTAACCGCACGGTTGCTAGCCGCCAGATCGCGTGAGCTGCTGCCAATGAACCAAGCCGCTAGATGTGGTCAGCTTATTGAACTGGGAAACTGGTTGTAGAAGAGAGAGACTGCCTAGTCGTATACTGCGACCTGATGTTAACCGCTGGTTTCTATCCGCAGACTTCGCACTGTCCCTGACCGATATCAGAACCAAGTCCTTGGCTTTCCAGCGCTATCCGCACAACCTACACAACAAAAACCAGTCAAACTCTTCAAATCGCACGGATAGAAAACCCTAACCGCCGCAACCTCCCGTGAGTTCACTTACTGTTCACACAGTCACTGATTGATGTGACAGGGGGTCCTATTTATAGACGCGGAGAGGAGTGTGATCACCTCCCTAGCTGATATGATAACCTCCCTATCTCGCGGCGAGCACCAAGTGTATCCGCCAAGCCGCAGATACACAACCAGACCGCCGCAACTAGGCAAGACAACCAGTTCGCCAAGGTTGCACCACCAAGACCGGATACCAAGCCAATCTGCCTTATCGCCAAGGCCCAGCCAGACTTGATTGCCATACAGGCGAACTCTGTGAGTTCCTCCCCAGTCCGCCCACATGCGGACACAGCTCTAGTCTGCTCGCGCTTGCGGACACAACTCCAGTCCGCATATACCGAGCTCGCAGCCAAGGCACAAAAGGCTAACTGCCGAATACGGTGAACAGAGATATCAGTCCGCATAGACCGCGCGACCTCCCGGACTGAGCCATCCCACACAACCCGACGAATCCCGGCACCAGTCCGCTCTAACCGACGAACTCTGCGGTTACCACCAGAGCTAGACCAAGGAACACGCCATGCTGATATCTCGAGCTCTGGTCCAGTCCGCAACCCGAACTCCACGAACTTCAACCGAGTCCGCACATCGCCATTCTTGGCGAGCTCCGTGGTTAGCAATCCTATCTGCCTGGTTACCTTCTGGGAACCAACTGCTAGCTAAACACAACCCGGCCTGGCAAGCCGCCTCCTCTGTCCGATCAAACCGCACGAACAAAACGTTCAGGCTGCCAGAGCACAAGCCTACTGCAGCACCATTGTCGATCTGGCTAGCCACCAGTCCTGTCCGCACAGGCCGCGCGGACAGGTCGCCCAGTGCACCACTTTCACCTCATGATTTTTAACATGAGAGTATTGAATTCCTACTTGTTAGAATGTAACAGCTCTGGTGATCTCTTGAGGAAAGTAATGCAGCTTTATGCACACCTGCTCGATAGATCGTCTTAGTCTGTGCATCTCTTTTCACTTTTAAGAATCCCTGATGACGTTTGACACAGCTATGCATCCGGTTGAAGTCTAGGTGATCGATTAGCTCTATCATGCATTTAGAGGATGACTTTACAACTTCTGTGACCTCTTAAGGAAAGCAATGCTGCTTTGCATGCACCTGTACAATCAGACGCTCTAGTATATAGCCCTCAGGCTCCTTCTTGAATCTTGTTGTTAGCCTCATCAAGCCGCAGAAACCGCAGCTTCTGGAGGGGCTACAACTTAGATAATCTCCTGAGGAAAACAATGCAGTTTTAGGTGCATCTGCCCGATGGATCATATTAGATTGTATACCCACTAGATTGTGAGGCTTGTGGGAGGATAATCTATTCTAATCTCACAGGTCGCCTCACTTTGGGTCTCTCTTTAGACGATTAAGTTATTTTAACGGCCGAGGGTTTCCTGTGTTTCGATTATCGCCGGCAGTTAATGCGTTCTATTATATTAATGGGTTTCCTCCCGGATGTATAAAATATGACGCCGTCAGTGAGATTATACATGTGGTTTAATTCATTCTTTGATGCTGTTAATAATCTACGACGGGCTCGTGTTGAACTTTGACTTCATTGACCAGGCCCACAAGTTTGGGGGGTTTATTATATTTATGTTTTGTTTTAAATGTAGGGGAGAGAGAATGCATTAAGTGGGGAGTTGAGAGGTTGGTAGATGAGAAGTTGGTTGCTTTTAAGTGTTAGACACTTGTCCATTTTCTATTGGTCTGCTAAGCCTATATAAATGCATGTAAGTATTCCTTTTAGAGTTGCTGAAAAAGAGTGAAAACTTCTCCATTTCGTTTTTCGTTTGTGAGAGTAAGTGAGGAGCGCTGCAGCGCTGGTGGGGTAGCCGGGCGGTTAAGGGAGAAGCCGGGCGGTTTGATCTTCTCGCCGCGCGAGAAGGATCTCGCGGGTGGCGGACTCGCTGGCGGAGGACTTGCCGCGAGAGGGATGTGGACTCGGCAGTAGTGGTTTTGTCGCGGGTGAAGAGAAGGTGCTCGTGAGTGTGTGCCGAGCGAGCAAGTGCTCGCCGAGCGGTGTGCCGAGCGAGCAAGTGCTCGCCGAGCGGGAGAGGATCTCGCGTGCGAGAGAGAGGGTTGCGAGTGGGGCTCTCGCCGGGTGTTGTCGTCGAGGGACAGAACTCGCCGCGCGGGAAGGGTCGCTCTCGCTGGGTGCTAACCGCGCGGGTAGACGGTGAGTGAGGGCAGTCTCACCGGCCACTTTTGGTGTTAAGTGGATTTTTCGCTCGGAGTGTTGAGTAGTTATACGGGACCCATACCGTTTCCAACAGCTCGGTGTTCAATTCTTCAATATTATTAACAGCTAAAAACTGCTGAAAAATTATGGGCATCTTGTCGCGGCTAACACGGTTTCAGATTGTGATATTAATTTTCCTTTCTGAAGATTTACCTGAGACTCCGGTGGTTAATTTGGTTAATGTTATTATTCGAATTATCATGATCTTATCACGAGTATCATAAAGGGAGACCGGCCGTTCGCCTTAGTGAATCTATAGCATTTTCTTGGAGCTATGCCGAGATGAGTCCTATTTGCGCAATTACACAGACATGATCAAAGAATCTCCGAAGAAACTTGTTCTTCTATATCGCGCAGCTAAATACCTTGGCGATATTTTATGCAAATAGGCAACAGAGGCCGCGTAAGTCGGCATTACATATCATTCATTACTCATTGCAGAAAAGTAATAAGAAAGAGATGAGCTAATTGTACTTATCATTTATAATAAAAGGAGTTACATTTATCAAAAGTGCACTCACGCGGTTAACAAAAAAGATCGCTGAGTCATAAAAACAAAGTTACATCTTTTCTTTAGCTAACCCTTGTCTTCTTAGCCGCAGATTTAACTGAATCATCAGGTGAATAAGTTGAGCTGGTGAAGCCAGGCTAGTCAGACGACCCAGAAGAGACAGAAGAATACTCGTCACTGGTCCCCCCCAAAAATATATTCACCTTCAGAGCCGCTTTTTTAGCTGTCTGTTTTCTCTTCGTCTGCGGTTCCCTCACGGCCTCAACCATTTGGAGCCCATGGTAAAGCACGTCAAAAGTGACATGATTGAACTCTGCCTTGAAGTCACCACGAGATTTGAGAAGCTCCAAGGTGTCCTCCACGGATCCGGATCCACTGGAGTTCCTGGAAAACTCCAGGGGGTGGAGTTTTCCTTTTGCGAATTAATGGGACGGGATCAGAAAAAATGGTGAACATGAAAGTTGTAGATATTTCCGAGACGAATAACTTTCATGTTGAACATTTTTTGATTGGAAGTCGTTTAGACCCCCGATTTGGGCCCCGAAAAAAATCTGTCCGAAAAATATTAATTTCGGACAGATTTTTTTCGTGGCCCAAATCGGGGGTCTAAACTACTTCAAATCAAAAATGTTCAACATGAAAGTTATTCATCTCGAGAATATCTACAACTTTCATGTTTACCATTTTTCCTAATTCCGTCTCATTAATTCGCAAAAGAAAAACTTCGTCAATGAAATCTAGGTTGTCGGTATTATAAGCCTTCTACAAAAGCCAGGAAAAAAGTCAGGAATTTGCGGTTAAGTGAAAGCTATTCACAGAACTTGCCAGGCAGTATCTTATCGCAAGAGTTTTCTTTAGCCGCTCATTTTCCTCTAGAAGATGTTCATTTTCCTTGTTGTACTCGCCACAAAATGTATCCTGACAACACTTCACGCTTATAATTGAGTGGCAAAGTGAGGGAGCTTCTTCACTAGAATCTTCCTCATCTACTTCAAGTTCTTTTTTCCATACATTGCAAAAGTAACTGTGGTAGCATGTCGAGAAATCTTCTTGCTCTTCCAAGAAGGAAGAGCAATAGATATCTGGACATGTTTCCCGCTGCAGTGCCACTTCATTAGTTCCTTGCCATGGAAGTCTTTAAATGAACATCCAACCCCAACTATAGGGAAGGAATCCTCAGAAGAATAGCCCACGACAGGTCACCTCTTTCCTTTCGATTGTCTTCTCTCAACCTTCTTGCCTATGACTGTGTAAGAACGACTCCTTCAGGTGTTTGCAACTTACTGTCTAGCACCTTAAGGACCACTGCGAATAAAAAATGTTAATATTAGCAGCTAATGCAGATAAAGAATTTTTTGATCACAGGAAACTATCTTCAATGACAATCCCTTCCACGGAAGGAAGCAATGGGATATAATGTAGGTTGTCTGGTCGCTCCTCTACCAGGAATTCAACGATCTCCTTTGTTGAAAATTTCACAAGCTGATCAGAAGATAGCTCTGATACCAAGTTAAAACTTTCAGAGCTATCAAGCTGACTACTTGATCAAGCGGAAAAGGAAACTAGGCGCATGAACACTCCAACCATAAACTGAGCTATGTAAATAAAAAACAAGAGAGAGCAAATATAGATCTTGTAATATCAACTATATTTATTACAAGGCACGACATACACGACGAGACATGATTTCGCCAAGTACAAGGGAGAAGCAAACAAACAAGCAAAAAGAAACAAGCCGAGCAGACTGCCTCAGAGACCGGTGAGTTCGCTGAGTCCGCCGAGACCACCAAGCCGCTGCTGCACCAACTGAACTATGGAGTCCGCATAGTCCGTGGACTACCCGTTATTCTGCTGAACGACTGATCTGCAAGCCGCCGCCGAACTGAAAGAACAGACCGCTTAGTCCGCCGAGACCGACAGACAGGTTATTGAACAAGGAAATTGCTGAAGGAGAGAAGACTGGCTGGCCGCAAATGCAATCTGCTGAAACTGTCGATTGTAATCCGCGAGCTCCACTGATTCCTGACCGCAGTCAGAATCAGACTCCTGGATTAACAGTGCTAGCCGTGCAACCTACAACAATCAACCAGTTAACCTTCTCAAACCGCCCGGACAAGAAAACCGAGGCCGCAACAATTAACCAATGCTCAACTTACTGTTCCTCAGCTACTGTTGATGTGACAGGGGTCCTATTTATAGGCATGGAGAGGAGTGTGGTCACCTCCCTAGTGGATAGAATCACCACCCTAGCTTGCAGCTAGCACAAATCAATCCACTGAGTCCGCAAGGACAAGGCCAGACAAGCCAACCAAAAACCGCCTGACACCAAGGCAAGAAGCCAGCCCGCAACCCGGCGGACACCGCACCAGTCCGCACGCTGCACAGTATGTGGACACAACAACAGCCCACACACTACAGCAGTCCGCACACTACACGCGGACACAGCACCAGCCCTCACAGGCCGCGAACACCGCACCAGCTCGCAACACAAGTCCACGACCAACATACACAAACCGCCCGGTCAACCAGTGAACATTACAGACTCTGCGGACACCCTGGAGTTGTCACAGATTGTGACCAAGTCCAACAACCAACCAAGAACTGGCGCAAGCTCGGTGGACAAGGCTCCATTCCGCTAGCTCCCAAGACAGACCGCCAACAAGCCGCTCCACCAGAGCAAGGCAATCAGCCGAACTCACAAGCTCCAAGAGCAGTCCGTATAGAGCGAACTCTGCGGTCTCATAGTGAGTCCGCCCTTCCGCGGATGCTCCACCTATCCACAAGGTTACACCAGGAAACAACCAACTGCAAAGTACTAGGAAATCAGACCGCAACAACCAGGTCTCCCAGACCGCCAAGACCGCAACAACCATCACAAGGCCGCAATATCCAGACCGCACCATCAGTCCGCCCAGGCCGCGCGGTCTGCCTGATCAACCCCCCACTTTCACTTCACAATTTTCAACATCCTTCTCGACCTTGTTCAACTTGCATGATTTGAAAATACTACATGCATGGCTTTGCGGGTTGATATGAAGCAGCCAAAGGTCTCGTTTGAAGATTAAATATCTTTCGGCCCAGTTATGGACCTTATTTGGCGAGTTGATGACCTTCATTCCTATAGAGCTAAAATACAACACCCCCTTGAAGGTTATGGTCACACATATACCCACTGCGATAGAGCGTACCATGAGTTTGTTCACACCCATACCCACTGCGGAAAAGGTTCATGGTGAGCCTTGTTGGATTTCCCGGAGTTGACAAGTTGACCGGGCCCCACTTGTTTTGGAGTTACAAGTTTTGGGGAGTTTCATTTTTATGGGGGGAGTGAATGTAATTAATTTGGGGAGATGGATAGTTGGTAGATGAGGGGGTAAGAGTTAATAGTTTTTTATTAGCTTTTATTACTTTGCCACTTGGCGTTTTCCTATTAGTTGTAATTGCCTATATAAAGGCTTGATTTGTTCACTTGTAAGATTGATGAAATAGTGAGAAAAATTCCCAACTTTTGTTCAAGTTTAGAGAGAGGAGAGAGCGCCGCAGCGCCAAGAATCTCTAGTGAGAGAAAGTTGCCGGCGGTGAGTTTGTCGGGCGAGTAGAAGGAGAGTACTCGCGAGTTCGGGCGGCTTGGTGATCTCGCTGCGCGAGTTGGTGCTCTCACTAGTTGTGTCCGGCGAGTTGATCTCGCTGTGAGAGTACTCGCGAGTTGATCTCGCTGCGCGAGTTGGAACTCGCCGTGGCTGCGGTCTTGCAGAAGTGGTGAACTCGCAGAGGTGGTGTACTCGCGCGAGTAGAATCGTTCGACCGCGCGAGAAGGAGATTGCGAGTTGGAGCGAGTGCGAGCCGCGAGTTAGAGTTTGCGAGTGGCGGTCTCGCGTTGGCCGTCTCGCAGGTGGGTGCTCGCGCGGATAGGCGGCTAGAGTTGGCGAACTCGGCGGTTTGTGGATTTTGTGCTAAGTATTTTTAGAGGTGTAGTCCGAGGCGGGGACTCATTCACGTTTCCAACAACTGGTATCAGAGCGCCAGGTTGAGAGACTCCTGGAAGTTGTGTTTGCGAAGAGTAGTGATGGAGATGGGAAGCGGAATGCCGGGGCAGGTCCCCAAGGTGAGCAAGACGAACTACGGGAATTGGAGCATTCAGATGAGAGTACTACTAGCCTCCAAGGAGCTGTGGGAGGTAGTAGAGGATGGCGTTGAGGAACTTACTGCCGAAGCAGAAGACGCGTTGACTAACGCTCAAAGGATGGCGGTGAGAGAAACCAAGAAGAAGGACAAGAAGGCATTGTTCATCTTGTACCAAGGGGTGGATGAAGCTACATTTGAGAAGATCTCGGATGCCGAGACTTCAAAGGAAGCTTGGGAGATACTACAGCACTCCATGCAAGGAGTGGACAAGGCAAAGAAGGTGAAGCTGCAAACCCTCCGAGTCCAGTATGAGGTGATGAGGATGCAAGGCTCGGAGAAGGTGGGTGACTATGTGACCCGTCTGCGGACGCTCACAAATGAAATGAAGAGAAACGGAGAGGTGACTGACGACGTCAGTTTCATGGAGAAGCTTCTGCGGTTGATGTCCAAGAAATTCAGACACGTGGTGGTGGCTATTGAGGAGTCAAAGGACCTCACCGCGATGGGGGTGGATGAGCTTGTTGGCTCGCTACAAGCACATGAGTATCGGATGATGCAAGATGAGGAGGAGTCGAGTGGCTTAGGGAAAGCACTTCAGACTCAGCTCAATTTTGAAGAGAGCTCTGGAAGAGGAGGAGGCCAGTGTGGCCGAGGCTACCAAGGCAGAGGTAGAGCAGGAAGAGGTGGAAGAGACTTTGGAAGGAATCAGTACAACCAGCGTGAGGTGGAGCAACCTCAGGGTTGGAGACACGATGCAGGAGGCAGAGGAAGGGGCCAAGGTAGAGGCCAAGGTAGAGGCCAAGACAGAGGTCAGGGAAGAGATCAAGGCAGAGGTCAAGGCAGAGGAGGAAGAGGAGACATGTCCCAGACCCAATGCTACAACTGTGGCAAGTTCGGGCACATGAGCTACGATTGTTGGACTCCTAGGAAGGGAGGAGATGCCAACCATTATGCAGAGACGAGCAACACGGGAGGCGACCCGATGATGTTCCTTACCGTCCAAGGGGCTGGAGGCGGAAAGAATGGAATATGGTACTTGGACACCGGAGCCAGTAATCACATGTGCGGAGAGAAGGAGCTGTTTACGAGCCTTGAACCAAATGGTGGTGAGGTGAGTTTCGGCGACGCTTCTAACATCTCGGTTGAAGGAAGAGGAGTAGTGGCGGTTATGTTGAATGGGAAGGAGGTTCTCATCAACGACGTCTTCTACGTGCCAGGCTTGAGGAGTAACATCCTAAGCCTCGGGCAACTGGTGGAGAAGGGCTACCGGGTCTTATTAAGGGATGGCACCCTAGCCATGAAAGATGGTCAAGGGAAAGAAGTGGTGAGGGTAAAGATGACGACGAATCGTCTCTTTACTTTGAGCATGGATGTGAAGGAGACGGCATGTCTCGCGAGGACTGAAGAGGAGGAAGAAGCTTGACTGTGGCACTACCGGATGGGGCATCTGGGGTTCACAGGCCTGAAACTGTTGTCTGGATCCAAGATGGTGGAAGGGCTGCCTATGATCACACCTCCTCAAAGGGTCTGTGAGGCATGCATGAAGGGGAAGCAAAGAAGGGAGACATTTGAGGGAGGAAAGTCTCGGAGAGCAACAAGGCCGTTGGAGTTGGTTCACTCGGACATCGCTGGTCCGTTTGAGACTACTTCAATAGGTGGAAGCAGATACTACATCACATTCACCGACGACTTCAGCAGGAAGTGTTGGGTGTACTTTCTAAGGGAGAAGGCTGAGGCACTGGAGAAGTTCAAGGAGTTCCGGGCGATGGCTGAGAAGGAGAGCGGTCAACCGCTGAAGGTGCTCAGAACGGATAGGGGTGGGGAGTACACCTCTAGGCTGTTTGATGAGTACTGTAAGCAATGGGGGATCTCTCATCAGCTGACGGCGGCATACTCGCCTCAGCAGAATGGCGTGGCGGAGAGAAAGAACTTTACCATCATGAACATGGCGAGGAGTATGGTGAAGGGCAAGGGGTTGCCAAAGAAGTATTGGGCGGAAGCAGTACAGGTGGCAGTGTACGTGCTGAACCGTTGTCCAACAAAGAGTGTGAAGTTCAAGACACCCTTTGAAGCTTGGAGTGGGTGGAAGCCCAATGTGAAGCATTTGAGGGTCTTCGGGTGTGTTGCTTTTGCTCACATCTCAGACCAGAGGAGGAGGAAGTTAGATGACCAGAGTGAGAGATGCATCTTTGTAGGCTACGCTCCTGCGAGCAAGGCTTACAAGTTGTATAACCCAGAGACAGGGAAAGCTATCATCTCTAGAGATGTGGTGTTTGAAGAAGGAAGCTGCTGGAGCTGGAATGAGGAGGTGAAGAACACCAAGGGGATGTTCTACGAGATGATGAGGAAGAAGGTGGAGAAGAGGCTGAAGTCGAGATGGGTGGAGCGGAGCCACCATCACCACCTAGCAGAGGTTCAGGGGGAGCTCTCACCCCTTACTCTAGTGGTGCAAGTACAAGTGGAGGCGGCTCTGGCGGAGCAAGCACTAGTGGGAGCAAGGACAACCGTCCTCAGCCCAGGATGAGGAGGCTGGATGAAATTTATGAGGAGACGGTACCGGCCCTTAATAATTTTTCTCTATATTGTCTTTTGGCAGATGTTGAGCCGTGCTCCTATGATGAGGCCGCAAAGGAGAAAAGCTGGAGGAAGGCGATGGATGTGGAGATCGCCTCCATCAAAAAGAACGAGACATGGAGGCTGGTCGACCCTCCTGCTGGCCACAAACCCCTCGGGGTGAAGTGGGTATACAAAGTAAAGAAGAACAAGGATGGCGGCGTGGAGAAGCACAAGGCCAGGCTAGTCGTGAAGGGATACCGCCAAGTCCAGGGTGTCAATTATGATGAGGTGTTCGCCCCCGTAGCGCGGATAGACACCATCCGTTTGATCATCGCCCTAGCTGCTCATCATGGCTGGAAGATTATGCAGATGGACGTGGTCTCTACTTACTTGAATGGGTACCTGGAGGAAGAGGTGTACATCGAGCAGCCTCCAGGGTACGTGGTAAAGGGGCAGGAAAGAAAAGTCTGCAAACTGGACAAGACCTTGTATGGCTTGAAGCAAGGGGCTAGAGCTTGGAACGGAAGGATAGATGCTTTCCTGCAGAAGCATGGCTATCAGAAGAGTCCACATGAGTACGCCCTCTACACCAAGGTGGACCAGGAGGGCAACATGATGATAGTCTGTCTCTACGTAGACGACATGATTTTCACGGGGAACAGTGCTACCATGTATGAAGAGTTCCGGGAGATGATGAAGAGGGAGTTTGAGATGACAGACCTAGGAGAGCTGAGTTACTTTCTAGGGGTGGAAGTGAAGCAGGGAGAAGATGGGATCTTCATATCCCAAAAGAAGTACGCAGAAGAAATTTTGAAGAAATTCAGGATGGAGGATAGCAAGCCTATCTCCACTCCTGCCGACCCGGGAATGAAGCTGAGCAAGGAATTGAAGGAAGGAGCGGTGGACTCCACCTTATTCAAGAGCTTGGTGGGTAGTCTGCGCTACCTGACCTTCACCCGACCAGATATCATGTATGCGGTCGGGGTGGTGAGTAGGCACATGGAGGAGCCAAAGGAAGACCACTTCACTGCAGCGAAGAGGATCCTGAGGTACATCAATGGGACGAGAGGTCATGGACTGAAGTATGGTACTGGAGAAGAGCTGACGCTGGTAGGTTACTCGGACAGTGACTACGGCGGGGATGTCAATGACCGGAAGAGCACTTCTGGATATGCTTTCAACATGGGAACATGAGTGTTCTCTTGGAATTCAAAGAAGCAGGTCACGATAGCTCTATCGTCCTGCGAGGCGGATTACATTGCGGCGGCAGCTGGTACCTGCCAAGCCATCTGGCTAAGGAACTTGTTGGAGAGCTTGCAACATGGAGTGGATGGGCCAACGACCATGTTGGTGGACAACATGTCGGCCATCCAGCTAGCGAAGAACCCGGTGCTACATGGACGTAGCAAGCACATTGAAACGAGGTATCATTTCCTCAGGGAGCAAGTGGAGCTGAAGACCGTGGAGGTCAAGTATTGCCCGACTGGAGAGCAAGTGGCGGACATCTTTACCAAGGCGTTGAAGGTGGACACGTTCCTGAAGCTCAAAGGCAAACTCGGCATGCTATGCCAAGTTTGAGGGGGAGTTTGTTGGATTTCCCGGAGTTGACAAGTTGACCGGGCCCCACTTGTTTTGGAGTTACAAGTTTTGGGGAGTTTCATTTTTATGGGGGGAGTGAATGTAATTAATTTGGGGAGATGGATAGTTGGTAGATGAGGGGGTAAGAGTTAATAGTTTTTTTATTAGCTTTTATTACTTTGCCACTTGGCGTTTTCCTATTAGTTGTAATTGCCTATATAAATGCTTGATTTGTTCACTTGTAAGATTGATGAAATAGTGAGAAAAATTCCCAACTTTTGTTCAAGTTTAGAGAGAGGAGAGAGCGCCGCAGCGCCAAGAATCTCTAGTGAGAGAAAGTTGCCGGCGGTGAGTTTGCCGGGCGAGTAGAAGGAGAGTACTCGCGAGTTCGGGCGGCTTGGTGATCTCGCTGCGCGAGTTGGTGCTCTCACTAGTTGTGTCCGGCGAGTTGATCTCGCTGTGAGAGTACTCACGAGTTGATCTCGCTGCGCGAGTTGGAACTCGCCGTGGCTGCGGTCTCGCAGAAGTGGTGAACTCGCAGAGGTGGTGTACTCGCGCGAGTAGAATCGTTCGACCGCGCGAGAAGGAGATTGCGAGTTGGAGCGAGTGCGAGCCGCGAGTTAGAGTTTGCGAGTGGCAGTCTCGCGTTGGCCGTCTCGCAGGTGGGTGCTCGCGCGGATAGGCGGCTAGAGTTGGCGAACTCGGCGGTTTGTGGATTTTGTGCTAAGTATTTTTAGAGGTGTAGTCCGAGGCGGGGACTCATTCACGTTTCCAACAAGCCTTACCCTCTTTGTCCATAGGTAAACTAAAAAGCTCGTGATTGCCTCAATTGAGTTCGATGATAATTGACCAGGGACCACCTCGTAGTAGTCAAAGATTTCCGCCATCCCTATCATATGCGAGAACTTGAAACCGAAATTGAAGTGATCAATAGGGATGTAAATCGAGTGGTAGGTTAAAGTATTGATCCTCTCATACTTCTCTAGAATTCGCAAAATCAAACCTGTGCCCGCCATACTCATAAAAATCTGTCTGAGAAATCAGCAATTCTTTATGGTTAGCGACATAGAATGCCGATGCAGCACCAACTCGCACGACCACCATTTTTTCTTGCTGCCTAAACTTCTGCTTAGGACATATTTATGAGTTTTCTGCTGAAACTCCAGAAGACAATCCTATTTGGAGAATTTGGCTAGCATGTGCCTAACCATTCTGGCCGCAACATCAACTATCAGACTGTGCGATTTGACTATGTATGAAGAAAATCACAAAATACAGGTATGTAGCATAACATATAACTAAACAAAGATATTCACAGAATGACAATGATTCCAGCTAACTCACGTGAACAATAAAATAATAAGTGCGACAATACAAGCAAGCATCCAAATATAATGGCATATGCCATTACAATACAATTAGAATGGTTCATAGAAACAATATTATAAAGTTTATCGGCGGTCAGCAAGGGTCTCTGTGCAGTCTCTACCAATTTGTGCAGTACCTTCCCTAATTTGTTGGAGGACTTGGTACATCGCAATAAAGGGTATTGACCATCACTTATCATCCATTGAATCCGTGCAGTGTCATGGTCTACCCGGCTCATCAGAATCACTAGATCAACAATCACCCCCTTGTTATACATATTGCCATGCTAAGGGGTTAGGACCCTCTCTAGCCAACGCCTCTAACCGCAGACGCTTGTCGTTCTCTGCGGTTAGGTGGAGGCACTTTACCTTATAGTGCTTTAATTCATCTTCTAACTTGCTCGTGTGGCGATGTGGTCCTCCACTAATGCCTTGATCTGCGCATGGTGAGCCCGCTCCCTTTCTGCTTTTTTTCTTTCCCTCCCCAGGTTCGCAACCAGCCGCTCTACTTTTTTCAACATCCCTCGAAGTATCTCTAAGTCTGCAAATAATTTGGAGAGCACTTGCTGACCCTCATCATTTGCTGAGATACCCGGCGACGGCGGTATGGGTTCACTGAGGATTAGTGGAGGGTCCAACTCACCAAAATCTATGATAAGCAAAAGGTAAGGACGATTAAAGTAAAAAAAACTTATGCAATGAACAAAATAGCAGGAACAATTACTTTGAAGAGACAAGTTGCCAAAATTGGAGGATATCATATGTTCTCTAGTCGCCGATAGCTTAAGGAGGTCACGATTTATAGGCTGCCTCAACCTTTCGGGATTCATCATTTCAGCTTTTCTTTCCAAGACCGCTCCATCTTTTTTATTCTCTCCTTCAACTCCTTATTGGGTAAAAGTATGTCGTCTGTCTCGATAATCACACATTCTGGCTACCTTAACCGCGGTGGGGACTTGTAAGGTGGATGAAATTTAATGATCTCTGGAGCAGGCTTAATTTTACCTGATTGCGAAAGGTCCTTCAACAATTGCCAGTTCGCCTCAACTTCCTCTTCAACAGACAAGACTGTCAGTTGACTGCATAGTTTGTCGTCAGCGGTGACCTTGGCCCTCTCTGCGGCCAACTGCTCACTTAGCTTCTTTTTCTCCTCTCCTTTAGAGTCTTATGGGATTTGATCACCACCCTTTATCGTCGGAATCTGCAGATTGGGGTCTTTAACCATTATCCTCCGACCTGATACCATGTAGGAAAATCAAAATGATGGAGGAAGACAGAACTGGTAAGAACTTGTAGAACAGGTAAGAACTTGCTGTTTAACATTCATGCATTGTAGAACTGGAAATTGTGATTAATAAAAGTCCAACAGGGGGGCATATATAGCCCAGAACAACAAATAAAAGGACAAAAGAAACGGACAAAAACATATTGGGTAGCAGCCCAAGGCCCAGCAGAAAAAGCAAAACATAAATAAAGGGGGTACAGGAAAAACTGCTTTAAATGTCACCAGCGCCGCTAATCCCTAATTCGTGCTTCTTCTCCTGCAGCTCCAGCTTCTTCTTCTCCAAGGCATTGCAGGTGCTGATGAAGGAAAAGGTACCCATTGGATAGAAGCCATGGATGAGGAAGTCAAAGCCATTGAAAGTAACAGAACTTGGAAATTATGTGAATTGCCTCCCCACAAGAAGGCTATTGGGTTAAAATGGATCTACAAAGTAAAATATGATGAACAAGGGAAAGTTAAGAAATATAAGGCAAGATTAGTCGCTAAAGGTTACACTCAAAGGCATGGAATTGACTACAATGAAACTTTTGCCCCCGTAGCTAGATTTGAGTCCATTTGACTCATCATTGCGTTGGCAGCTCATTTCCATTTCCCCATTTTCCAAATGGATGTTCAATCGGCCTTTTTGAATGGATCCATCGAAGAAGAAATTTACGTAGAGCAGCCCACTGGTTATAAAAAAAAAGGAGAAGAGCACAAAGTCTTGAGAATTTTGAAAGCCTTATATGGGTTGAAGCAGTCGTGCAGAGTTTGGAATTTCAAGATTGACCAGCATCTTTTAAAGAATGGATTCTTAAGGTCTGACTTTGAACCTTCCATATACCACAAACGAGATCCCAACAATGATGTTATGTTTGTCTGCATTTACGTTGATGACCTTCTCATTACGGGCTCAAGCATAAGCTCCATAAACGAATTTCGTGCTCACATCAAAACTGTCTTCCAAATGACAGACCTTGGTCTTGCTCACTACTTTCTCGGCATTCAAATCACCCAAACACCTGAAGCAATTTTCATCAACCAAAGCAAATATGCTGATGATATTCTTACTCGCTTCGATATGTCCAACTCCAGACCAGCAAGCACACCTATGGTCACTGGTGAAAAATTCAAAAAGGAAGATGGGGAAGAAAAATTGAATGCAGAAATATATCGAAGCATGATTGGTTCTTTAATTTACTTAACTAACACTCGGCCAGATTTGGAGTTAGCTGTCAGCATATTATCTCGTTTCATGCAAGCTCCTAGCACCAAACACTTAATAGGAGTCAAAAGAGTCATGAGATATGTCAATGGAACCAGAAATTTGGGGTTAAAGTTTACAAGAGGAACGAACTTGAATTTGAAAGGTTATTCAGACAGTGATTGGGCTGGGTGTGCTGATGACCGGAGGAGCACTTCTGGTTACTTATTTTTCTTGGGCAATAACCTCATCTCCTGGAACACTAAAAAACAAAAAACCATTGCCTTATCCTCCACAGAAGCCGAATACACTGCTCTGAGCGAAGCTGCCAGAGAAGCTGTTTGGTTGCGGAACCTCCTGCATGAGCTACTCGAAGAAGAAGGAAATCCTACATCGATCAATGTAGATAACACTTCCGCTATCGCCCTTGCCAAGAATCCCGTTTTCCATAACAAATCAAAGCATATAGAGTTAAAATTTCACTACACTCGTGACCTAATTAGCCAAAAGAAAATCGAGATTGATTACTGTAAATCGGGAAATCAACTCGCCGACATGTTAACCAAGCCGCTCTCCGCTTTGCCATTTGCAGATCAGAGAGCGAGATTCAAGATGGCGGAATGTCAAGATTACGGGAGGATGTTGAAAGAAAATCTCGACCCTCCCGCCATCAGCACCTGCAATGCCTTGGAGAAGAAGAAGCTGGAGCTGCAGGAGAAGAAGCACGAATTAGGGATTAGCGGCGCTGGTGACATTTAAAGCAGTTTTTCCTGTACCCCCTTTATTTATGTTTTGCTTTTTCTGCTGGGCCTTGGGCTGCGACCCAATATGTTTTTGTCCGTTTCTTTTGTCCTTTTATTTGTTGTTCTGGGCTATATATGCCCCCCTGTTGGACTTTTATTAATCACAATTTCCAGTTCTACAATGCATGAATGTTAAACAGCAAGTTCTTACCTGTTCTACAAGTTCTTACCAGTTCTGTCTTCCTCCATCATTTTGATTTTCCTACACTCTTGACCCATCTAGGGTTGTCCTATTATCTCCTCCAGCTCCTGTAAGTATTCATCGTTAGACGCAAAATCAATGTTAATAGCAAAAAAATCCTCGTCTCCTGCAAGTAAGCACTTGAGCTCATCTAGTACAGCAAGTGTACCGACTTTCTCACCGAAAAGGGTGGCAAGGTTCTCATCAGACCGCTCCGATATCTCGCCTTCTTCCAGTATGTTGGAAGAAAGTTTGCCAACATGACTTTTAGAGCCACCCTTTTCTTATTCATCATTTTATTTTGTCATAGTTTTTTCTCTATTCGCATCTCTGCGGCTTTCTCGACAAACACTGCCAACATGTTTTCTCTTAGCTTTTTTGTTGCCCTCTTCGCCACTTTCTTATTCTTGTTAACGACAGATTCCTTCCTATTAGCATCAAGATCAATAACTCTGGTCGAGTTCACCTTCTCACCCGCGGCTTGAACCCTAGTAGTAAACTCACTATAAGGTATATTGCCAATAATATCAACATCAGGGGAAACTGCGGGAACAACTAGAATCGGTGTAACTTTTGTTATCTTCGACTTCTCTGTCGGTTTATTAGTATCCTTGACCGTAGGTTCCACTAGCTTCGGGTCCTCCAGTTTCTCTGTAAGCATCTCTATAGGAGGAAGTAGTCCCGAGATAATCGTAAGAGCAGTCTCTATCTTTTTGGAACTTTCGCCAACATCACAAACAAAAGGTTTGGCCACCTTCGCGACAATTGACTTCTTGGTAGGAGAAGAGCTTGATCTAAGCTTTTCACCATGATGGTTAATCTTGCTGAGAATACTCCTTCCAGAACCAGTCATTGTGGTCTACAAAATCGCAATCGTAAGTTTAGAAAAGCAACCCATGGCACATAAATCGTTTTAGAATCTGGAAAGCTCTCAGGCATATTTATAACTGTTTCAGTATTTATGATGGTCACAGTCTCGCGGTTAAAGTCAACATTTTTGAAATTTCATAAAATTTGAAAATATGCGGGGATCATCTTTACTCAGAAGACTGTGACCAGGTTAGGCGTTGAGTCTAGACCATGTGGTTAGAATTTTTCTAACCATACTACCTGTCAGGTCACAAAGCCGCAGAGGTCCAAGGAGAGGCAATCTAGACTCAAGCTTAACTTCCTAGCTGTGCGGTCTGGGAGTTTCCTTCTTTATTCACAAACCATGTATCTCGTTACCCCTACTCAGTTCTCCTGTACCCGGGCAGCCGAAAATCTTAAACCCTACATGTTTGGGCAAGCTCTCGAGCCTATAAATAGGGGAGAGCAGCATTACCAAAGGGGTCTGACTCGAATCCTGAAGCTCGCCTATTATGAGATGTAGTCTCGATTCTAGTGTCTTTGTGATCTCCTGCTTGTGTGGCTTCTTCTTTTACATCTTTGTAACCGCTTCTTTTATCCAATAAATAACCCGCCGCGAGAGTGGCATTTGTTGCGGCAGGTAAGTCTGGTGTTGCTACTAGGCGGCCTTCTCACTCTTTGTTGTCCCTAGGAATTTTTCAGTTCCGAGCCTCCTTTCCTCCGCCATCTGACACATTTCGCGATAGTGCACGGGTTGTTGGTATTAGATTTGGTACCAACAATTAAGTTCCTCCATGAACTTTATAACTATCAAGTTCTTACCATTTGTATCGGCTCTAAAATGAATGCATGCATGACAACTAGTTCGAGTATCTAATTTGCGATATTTAATTGATGACAGTTTTGTGTGCTTCTTTTCGGCCTTGTAACAGTTATATTCACGTGCTCTGATAGTTCTCGTGTGTATCCAATAAAGAATATGTTGTCTATGAACACTTAATCATGTTTTATGAGCATACTCACAATACATAACATACACCTCTTCCTTTGAATGAAAAATTGGGAACGTATGATGTTCTTTATTGATCTCTGGGAAAACAAAAAACACATTAAACACTATAAAATTGTACTTATTTGTACAAATACTATTTCACTTTAATAAAACATAGTAGATCAATATTATTGTATAGTTGTAGTTTCCGTATAAAATAATTTCACCATATAACCATAAAAAATTATCAAGCCTTTCAGCAAAAAAAAAAGAATCCAACCACACAAGTGTGAATAGTCTTAGAAGGATAGAAACACTACAATATAGGCACTACAAGATTGAAAAAATGCAAGGAAGCTTACATCATTGATTCTCTCAAGATTATCATAACCTTTGTCCATTTCACCACTTCTAATCTCCATTTCAGTACTCCCCTTCTCCAAGGATCCCTTCTCCAATGATATATTGTTGAGGACAAGAAATCTACTTGCCAAGTGGGCATATGTCCTAACACCTTAGGGATAATTCATGAAAAAATTATGGAGCAGGTGACGAAGCCTGGAGAGGAGGCGGCACACAAAGATATAGGTCAAAAGAAGATGGAAACTCTAGGTTAAGCTTGGGAAGAAGAAAAAAACAGGTTGGGAAAAGCTTTGTTCTACTGTTGGCACCAAAAATGTCCCTAGTCCACACTTGCTCAAGCTGAAGGATAACAGAATGACTATTAAGTAGCTGATTACTTTGAGTAACGAGTGAATGAGTGAGAGAGGGGGAGAAGCGATTGCCGTGAGCTTGCAGCAAGACCAAATCTACCTGCCGCGACGGTTTGCCCAGAAGCCCGCGACCAGTTTTGAGTAAGAATTAGTTTGTGTGGTTATAATTCCTCTGACCACATAAACTGCCAGATTGCAAAGTTCAAAGGCACAAAGAGAGGCAGTTTAGACGCCAGCCAGGCCGCCTAGTCCTGCAGTCTGGGGTCTTTCTCTTTTGTTTGCAAGTCATGTATCCCATCACCCCTACCCAATTCTCTTATACCCAGGGCAGCCGATAATCTTAGCCTTGCCCATTTGGGCGGGTCCCTAAGACTATAAATAGAGGGGAACAACACTTTAGAAGCACGCTGACTCGAATCCAGGAGCGTGCTTATTAAGAATTGCTATCTCAATTCTTGTGTCTTTGCGGTCTCCTGTTCGCTCTGCTTTCTCTTTGTTAACCTTGTAACCACAACTTTTGATCAATAGAAAGCCAACCTCAAGAGAGGCATTTGTTGCGGCGGACGAAGTCTGGTTTAATTGCTTGGCGGTCTTCTCATTTTTTTTACTATTCATAGGCGCTTTTCAGTTATGAGCCTCTTTTCCTCCGCCATCCAACCCATCTCGCGATAGTGCACGGAGAGTTGCTATCAAATTTGGTGTCAAAAGTTTTTGGTGAGGTGAGCGTGGAACTGAAGTCTGGCAGATAGAAATGGAAGACTGCGAGTTTGACCATCATCCAAGTCGCACCAGTTCGGGTGAAGTCTCCCTTTGGGATGCTTTTGAGCAGTTTCATCGAGGGACTAATCAAAAGCTTGAGGCGATTAGCTAGGTTCTTACCGCACTCACCTAGTGGCTAATCCCTCAGCTAGACATACTCCCGACACCTCAAGTCGATGTTGCTCCTATAGTGGAGGCTCCTCCACCATCCTACCCACTAATTCAAATTGCAGCTCCTCTACGCCTCAAGATGAAGAATTTGCTTCCCATCGAGATTTATTCTGAGGGGCAGCCCAGGGAAGTTCGGCTAGAGTGCTAAAATTTCAGGAGGGTTATATAGCTTACCCTCCACCTCCTATTACTATTACTGTTACAGCTCCTACTGTTGCCTATCCTCTGTCCCCTCTTGTTGAGGTGGTGGATCCTTCTACTTTCTATGACAGAGTTCGTTGAGCCTGCCCCTAGCAACTCCAGGGAGCCTCTCTTGTCGATGTGTAACAGGGAGACCGGTCCAATCTCACATCTTCAAACCTTTGAGTCTGTATCACTCTGAGAACTCTCTTATATACGACGAAGTGTAAGTTGCTTGTCACCTCTTTAGATGGACAAGCGCGGGAGTGGTTCTATGGACTACATCCCCAATCAATTAGTTGCTTTGCTAAGCTCTGGAGGGAGTTTATCTTGAGGTTCTAAACCTTGAAGAAAATGAAGAATAATTATGTTGCTCTCTTCAATATTAAGTAGTGCAATAATGAGTCATGGGCTCATTTTGTTGATCGCTTCCGAATAGAGATTATGGAAGTTAGAAATGTGGATCCTTAGTTATATAAGGTGGCTTTGATCAATGGCCCCAGGGAAGGCCCGTTAAAGTTCACAGCTAGTGTGAAAAAGCCAACAACTTACAAGGAGATGATTGATTTAGCCAACTAGTATATCAAGGGTGAAAGAGCCAATCCCCCATATGTATCCAACTTGACTGCTAAGTCCAGCCAGAGGGATGTGGCTAGCTCTTCTTCTGCTACTCCACAACCAGCCAAAACTTGCAAGGAGTTCTAACCCCCTGCTCTAAGGGGAAGGAACTTCTGCAATCACAGACCACATATTGTCCATCAATAGTTTCAGCAACAAAAACTGACATTGGCTGCCTCGTCCGCTCCTCTTGCCCCCATCCTTCCGGTCATGCCTATCTGCCAACCACAATATTATTACTCACCTCCTCCTACCATTCATCCACATTGTTATGATGACTCTCAAGAGTATTTCACCCAGCTCAACCTCCCAATAAGTGAGGTTGTTCAGATTTTGTAAAAACAATTTGATTATAAGAGGCTTGTCCCAATGAAGTCGTACTTAAAGTCTCACAACCTCTCCCGATTTTGTGAGTTTCATAAGGAGAGGGGGAATTTGACCGAGAATTGTCCTGCTCTCCGCATTTTATTGGAGAAGTTAATGAAATAGGCAAAGTTACAGGACTTAGTCTTGAAAAGCGATGTGTCAAAGTCATCCACCTCCAAGGGAAAGGATGTGGAAGGAGTCTTATGGGATTGTGAAGAAGTTAGCAACGTTGGACTCCTCGGCAGCTTCAATTATGAAGGTGAATGTGCTGATGTCAATGATGAAGGATCTCTCAGCCGCCTTTTCTGTATTCATGGAGGAGCCGAGACCAAATCGTCTCAGAAGACTAGCATCTCCAGGGTATTCAGGCACGAGGTAGCTTGCACCTCCTCTTCTGCTCCAACTAGGGGAGTCGTTACCTTTGGTCTGGATGATCTCCACCAACTGCCAACCCTTTCAACGATGTTATCATTATAAAGGCAGTTATAGAGAACAACATAGTTAATGTTTTTAGTTGTCTACCTAAATCACTTAGAGGAGGGTGAATAGGTGAGGTCTGCGTCTTTTTGCGGAATAAAAACTTGAAAGAACGGAACGCAGAAAATAAACAAACAAGCTACAGAGAACACAAGATTTATAGTGATTCCCCAACCTTGGGTACGTCCACTCTCCACCTCACAAATCTAGCAACACGCTAGACTCGACTACTTCTCTATTATCTTAGATTGAAAACCAATCCTACAACTCGGAGCAACGCCCCTACAACTCGATCCTCAAAACGGGATCTACACTCGGAAGAAAAAGAACTTCCTACAAAAATCAGAGACAAAATCTCCTACAAGATTAAAGATGTTGTACACAAAAATATACAAACAAAATTATCTCAGATCTGAATCTTCGGCCTTTCTTCTTTTTTGAACTTTGAAGCTTTGTCAAAAATGGATTGAAGAAGACAAGCCGAAATCTCTGGATCTGAAAACTTGGGATCAGCACGATCAAGAGATGGATCTGTAGAAATTAAACGCCTTGATTGGTTGATCTCTTCATGCTCTGAATCACTTGAATCGGAGAAGATCAGCGGCGAGAATGTCGATGGAGAGCAGAGGCTTTCCCGATTTAGAATTAATAGATCATTCAGAAAACTTATTCTTTTGTGTTAGGGTTTGTTGAATTTGATAAGGCCTTTTATAGGACAAGCCTAACGGTCATAATCATAATTGACTGCACATGTGGACCAATAAGAATCGAGATTGGATTTGAAATCGTTTCCGTCTGGACTTAGAGAAAATTCAAGAAAATTTACTGCATTTCTCGAGTGAGTAATAGACTACTCGAAAACAAGTATCTATTTCTCGAGAAGAGGACGTATGGTTCTCGAGAACAAGTCCACGGGAGATGATTTCTGGCTTCTCGAGAAATAGCTTCTATTACTCTAGAACTATATAATGACTTCTCGAGAACTAACTTCACTTCTCGAGAACTAACTTCACTTCTCGAGAACTAACTTCACTTCTCGAGAACAAACAGACTTCTCGAAACTTAACTCCTGATTACTCGAGTACTGGTCTTCTGCTTCTCGAGAGAGAGCTTGTCCTCGAGTAATGGCTTATGTTACTCGAGTACAACACTTAAAAAAATTTCTGAAATGACTTTTGAGATAACTCGAGAGGAAGGTGAGTAGTACTCGAGTACTACATGACTTTCTCGAGTACTAATCAAGGTCTTCTCGAGAATAGCTTATGCTACTCGAAAGTTACATATAGCTTAACTCGAGAAATCATTTCAGCACTACTCGAGTACAAGATGTACTTCTCGAGTAGTGGACTTAGAAAAAAAATTCTGACTTCTAAAAATGAATTTTTCTTCAAGGTATGCAGCAACTATTCTTTCTCCAATTACTTTAGTACTTGAAAAAGAAGTGTGTCCTAATAGAGAGGCTACACATGAGTCAACACCATGGATCACACAATGAGGGATTAAATTGTATGGTCCTGTGTTTGGTGACTCATTGTAGACTAACATTGGTCTACACTTGGAAACTATAACCTGCAAGCACTCAACTCAAAAATGGTATCAAATACAAACTTAATTTATCTTAGTTCAAAGGTGAGTTCATACAAATCTGAGTTATTGTGGATACAATACACAACAATAGTAAGCAAAATCCAGATTGATACTGGTAGTTCAGTTAACCTTCTTTTCAAACCTACCTTTGAGTCCCTAAAGACTGGAAAGTCTTTTCTTTCCACTGAAGGGCCCCTTTACGGTTTCTCAGGTGAAAAGAAGGAGGTAGAAGTTAGTGTCATGCTCTCGGTGACACTCAGTGGAATAACCAAGCTCGTTCAGTTCGTAGTAGTTGATGCTTCAAGTAGCTACTATATCATCTTCAGCAGACCTATACTCAACAAGTATCATGCAGTAGTCTCCCCTTCCACCAAGCGATCAAGTTTGTCATTCAAGGGAAGCAGTACAGGGTTAGGAGCGACCTGAAAATGGATAAGGAATGCTATGTCAAGACGGTAACAAGCTCCTCCCCCAGAGGTTCCTTCAACTCCGATAGTTCTCGAAGTCTCTGACCATTCAGAAGCATCTGAGGAGCCAATATATTAAGAAGCCAGAGAAGGGGCTCACTTGTAACCTGCCCATGTATTTCAAGAATTCCACATTGTTAAAAATGGACAGAAGAGGCTCTCCATTAATGTTGAGATGTCAGAGGAGGATAAGGCCTAGTTGATCTCTTTCCTCTAAAGAAACTTGGATGTGTTTGCCTAGTCAGCGAACGTCATGCCAGGAGTTGAGCTGGACGTCGCTTGTCATCGCCTTAATATTGATCCAAGCTTCAAGCCTATCAGGCAAGAGAAGAGGGCAGTGGCGACAAATCTTGCTCAGCTAATTAAGGAGGAGGCAGCGAAACTCCTCAAAGCAAAGTTTATTAGAGAAATTTAGTACCAAAATGGGTTTCAAATGTTGTAAAGGTTTAGAAATTTGGAGGAAAATGGCGAATGTGTGTAGATTTTTCAAAACTTAATAAAGCATATCCGAAAGATTGGCACCTCTTGCCTCAGATGGATTCATTAGTTAATTCCGCAGTTGGGTATCCGTGTATGAGTTTCTTAGATGCATTCTTTGGTTATCACCAGATCAGAATGCATAAGCCCGATGTGCCTCACACATCATTCATTGCGAATGTCGAGTGTTGCAGTTATCTCATAATACCTTTTGGACTCAAAAATGCGGGTGTGGCCTACTAGCGAATGATGGACTTTGTCTTTAAGCAGCGAAAGAGTAGAAATCCTGATGTATATATCGATGATCTTCTCATTAAAAGCAAGTACTTTTTGATGCATTTGGAGGACCTCACAGAGACATTTGCTACTCTATGAAGGTATAAGATGAGGTTGAATCCTCTTAAGTGTGTTTTCAGGGCCAGTAAGGGGAAATTTCTTGGCCATCTCCTCACACCTGAAGGTCTTGCTCCTAATCTTGATAAAGTAAAAGTCATTCTTGATATGACACCTCCTCGGTCTCAGAAAGAAGTTCAATGGTTGGGAGGAAGGTTAGCATGTCTCAACTGGTTTATCTCAAAGTTAGGAGATAAAAGTTCCCCTTTCTTCAAAACCCTTCGGGGAGATTCTAGGTTCGAGTGCACTAAGGAGTGCGACGTAAATTTTAAGCAGATTAAAAATAGCTAACATCGGCCCCCTTATTAAAGAGCCCTCGTGCAGGAGAAACCCTGTTCATTAATTTTGGGGTTGGTCCAGAAGCAATCAGTTCAGTTCTCATCAGAGAAGAGAAAAATAAGCAATTTCGAGTGTATTAAGATAGACGAATTATAAAGGATGTTGAGTTAAGATATCTAATCCTGGAGAAGTTGGCCTTTTCTCTTGTTGAAATCGAGAATGGCGCGAGATTTAAATCCTAAACAACAAGTTCTTAGTCAAACGTTGTCGACGCGTGTGAGCCAATGGGGCGAGAACGACGCGAGACCTAGCCATATATATCAAGTTCACGAAATCAATCGTTTACAGGTTAACGCGGCGACAGATTGACCTAGGGTCTCACGATGTCTCGACCATGGGCTACCTAAGTTGAAGCGCGAGTGGAGTGCGTTTTCACATGACATATCATTGAAAGTTAGAAAAGAAAAAGAGAGAAAAATTTCACAGCAAAAATCTTATCTTTTCAAATCATTAATCAACTGTTATATCTCGCAAAAGAAGGGAAAGTCCCTAAAAGAAAAAATACAAAAGAAATATAAGCGAGATCTTCAAGGCGAAGATGCCAATTGCTCTCTCTCACCGGAGGTGTCGCCAGCACTGTCTTCGGGTTTAGGGGTGGGCATGAAGAGCTCTGGAACCAAGATCTTGGCAGTCACCTTCTCGCCCTCGCCCTTCAGGAATCCAACCTTTGCATCGTCTAGAGAGCATGGTTTGTTGTGAGTATAGAAGAACCTTCTACTTCTCAGCCGGGGGAGGGGGAATCAACGAGCCGATCCACTGCTTATTTCGAGCCTTCAGCCCCTGGTTCTCCTCCTCGAGTCAGACAATGCGTGCGTCCTTTTGAGCAACAGTCGCGGCATCCTATAAGCCAATCAAGGTTTGATCGAGAAAGGAGTTCACTGAATGAACTGGAGAGGAAGAAGCTTACCACTCCACCTACTCGTACGACGAGATCATTCTCGGCAACGACGAGCTTTTATTTAAGATCTGTCACTTCCTTGGATAGTGTGGACCGCGCGGCACTGACATCTGCCATCTATCACGATAGGCAGATGCCGTGGCGAGTCGTCATGTGAGCGAGCTCGATGGCGCGAAGTTGAGCTCGCGAACTCTCGTAGGCGAGAGATTGCATAAGGGCGTCGTCGTAATAGGCGGCGCTATACCACCCATATAGCCCGAAGACGAATGCATAGGCCTGGCCAGAGACCTTCTCTCCCACCTGCCAGGAAGGGAGGACCGTTGAGATAGAAGCCATGTTGGCCTCTCGGTCCTAGACCAGCAATGGCTCGCCGACATCGTCCCGCTGCTTCTCGCTCATGACAAAATTACTATGGCCCATGGGCTCCACCTTCTCTATCGCCACCGAAGTGCCGCCGATCTCACCAGCCTCCTTCCCACGGTCTCTTTAGCGACCGTAGTACTCGCAGGAGGATCTGAGACGATCTCCTTGCCTTTGGCAAGATTTGCGGTTTTTGCCTTCTTGGGAGGCGGTGGAGGAAGTGTTTTAGGTTTCCACTTCTGGCTGCTGGATTTTGTCAGCGGCCTTGGTTTGCTTCTACATAACGCAGCGGCAGCCTCCACGCGTGCCTTCTCAGAGGCGAATGCTGAGCTGCTCACAAAATGTAGGTTGAGAGGAAGGTCTCGTGCCCCTGCACATGTGTCAAAAGTTAGCAAAGTTATATTTTCTTAAGATAAAAGATTGCGAGAACTACCTTCCTCGATGAGTACAGGTAGGAGCGAGTCGATGTTTCTTCTCAGATAGGGAATGTTGAAATCCTTTCTGAAAATGAATTGATGGAGCTTGAACTCGTGTCTGCCGAGAGATGGAGGGTGGTAAGTTGACTCTTCTTGCTGGATTGGCGAGAGGGGGAGGTTGCTGAAATCCCCGGAGACAAATATGAACTTTCGAATCCAATGATGGTTCTTGTTGGAGAGACCTTTTGCTTTAATGTTGTTGCCGGAGAAGAACGCGATCCCGTCCCTCTTGGCGCGAAAGTTGAATAGTTTGTGGACGATGGGAAGACTGAATTCGATCTATTCCTCCCATAAGTAGCACACAAATGCTACTAACAAAGCGATAGAGTTGGGGTTGAGTTGTGCGAGAATGATGCCAAAATAGCGTAGGGTCTGGCGAATATCCAACCAGATTGGGAGGCGAAATCCTACCTCAAAGTGTTCAGCATGGATAGCGAGTACGTAGGGAGAGAAGTGGTTGATTGACTTGTCCTTCCCCGGGTGCCGCACATTGAAGACCGACGAGACATAGAGACCGGCGAGCGAGTGGTACTCCTCTTCGGTCAGGTTATAGTTCATGAAGGGGTAGTCAGCGAATGCGGCTGCGCACTTGGTTCATCCATTGACGTCTCCTGTCTTCTCGCGAGAAGTGGAAAAGAAATGTAGGAGTGCAAGTGCAAGAGAAGGAAATGTAAACAGAAGGGTTGGAAGTTGTTAAAAGCAGTGGTTAATACGGGAGGTGAGGGGTCTGAAAAACGTCTAAGTTGTCTACCTACATCACCTAGAGTGGGGGTGAATAGGTGAGTTGTGCTACTTATTGCGGAATAAAAACTTTAGTGATCTAATGCACAAGAAATAAACAAGCATTCACAGAGGACACCAAGAATTATAATGGTTCCCCAATCTTGGGTACGTCCACTTTCCACTCACCGATCTAGCAAACCACTAAACTCGGCTACTCCACTAATCTCAGATAAAAACGATCTTACCACTCGGAACAACGTTCCTATAATCTCGATCCAAAACGGGATCTACACTCGGAAGAAGAAAACTTCCTACAACTCGGAGAGCAACTCTCCTACACTCAGAGAATAATCTCCTACAAGATTAAAAACAGATTTATAGAATACAAACAATAATTTTTCTCAGATCTGAAAATCTCCCTAGGTCTTCTTTCTTGGACCTTGCGACATTATCAGAAATTGTAGAAGAAGACTCTTGTATCGATCTTGTTCTGAGAAACTTTGACTCACACGATCAAGGAGTAGATTAAGAAAGATGAATCACTTGATCTGCGAATCTCTCTGGATCGAAAGTTTCCCTTGGTATTCTTGAAGGTGTGAGGCGACTTTCTGTAGAAGAGAAGAATATTGTCGGCCGATCCAGATCTTAGAATTACTCGCTTAGGGTTTGTCATTATGATAGAACCTTTTATAAGATCTCCCTAATGATAATAATCATCATTAATGATGGCCATGTGGACTAATCATGTCACGGTATTCAAAAATTAGATCTGACAAGGACTTAAAGAATTTTTGAAATCGGTTCAGCATTACTCGAGTGAGAGATATACCACTCGAGTGAATGAACTGGCTCTCGAGTGAAAGACTTTGACTACTCGAGAGGAGGCAATTCTGAAAATTCTGGATGTAGAAGTAAACCACTCGAGTGGTTAATAGATCACTCGAGTACTAGACATACATCTCGAGAGGTAGACTTAAACTTCTCGAGAGCTTGGACTTGAAGAAAATTCTGGATGAAAAATTGATCACTCGAGAACTAAAACTTAAGTACTCGAGTACTAGACGAACTACTCGAGTACAAAGAAATCCCACTCGAGTGATCTAAGAATTTTCTCGAGAACTAACTCTGTCACTCGACTTAAACTTCTCAACTACTCGAGTACTCAGCTCGACTACTCGAGTACTTGACTTAGAAGAATTTCTGAGAGATAAACTTGTTCACTCGAGAATGAGAGCAGATCTACTCGAGTGCTGGACTTTGCCTCTCGAGTGCTAGATATAAGCTACTCGAGAACCACTTCCACACTCGAATTACAGACCAAATTTACTCAAGTGCTTCTAAGGCTTCTACTCGAGTACTAAGAGAGCTACTCGAGTTCAACACTTAGAATTTTCTTAGCTTTATGAAACTTGAGTTCTTCATTCCAAACAGCATCCAATCTTCATCTATTAGTCCATGTGCTTGAACATGAAGTGTATCCCAATAGAGAGGCTATACATGATTCAACACCTTGGATCACACAATGAGGAATTACATTGTATGGTCATGTGTTTGATGGCCCACTGTAGACTGACATTGTCTACACTTGGCAATAAATCCTGCAAATACATAACCAAAATAGGAAATCAAATACAACCTAATTCAGCTTAGTTCAAGGGTGACTTCATACAAATCTGGGTTATTGTGGATACAATACCCAACAATCTCTCCCTATTTGTAGAAGTCAGAACCCTCTACACTAAGGTGAATTATACCAAAATAGAAAGAATTAGATATTAAAGGTAATCACGAAATAAAATGCAAGAAACTAATAAATAAGGAGATAATCATCAAAACTAAAGATTATATAATTAGAATTGTTTCTAGATTTCATCTCTACATGGATTCAGTCCTCAATCTCATAACTCATAACTATTTATATCTTTGATGATATTGTTGTTGTTGTTGTCTGTCCTTCTTCTCCCATTGTCTTCTCTAATAACTAAAGGGCTTGGGGTAATACTTAGGAGGTCTAGGAGGAGCATTGGGATTGTTCCTCCCATATTCTCTGTCATAGATTCTCCTTTTAGTCAATAATTTCTCATACAATTCCCATTCAGAATAGTTGTAATGAAGGTTCCTACTTTCATTATAGTCCATAACAAGCTTCAATGTATCAAGTATCAAAGCTTTGGAAGTTGGACTCAATATTTCAGCAAACTCCTGAACTTTTCTCTTCTCTGCCTCTGGATTTGGAATAGATCAATTAGCAGAAGCTCCCTCTCTATACTTCCTTCTTTTAGGAATCTGAATTTCTGGTAAATCTTTAGGAATGTCAGATTTCCAAACCTGAGAGTAAGATTCTGGAGGTTGAGTTTCATCTTCAGGCCTAGGAGAGAAGGTACGCATTTGAGCTGGCATCTGAGAAGGCTGGCCTTCAGCAAGATGATTCAGATGGTGAGGAATAATGTTAGGATAAGCTTGGAATTCTGAGAAAATCTGATTATGCATCCATATAGTAGTATCATAAGTGTAAAACTTCACTTACTGAATTTGAGCTAGCACATCTTTATTAATTTCATTCATTTTCTCAGTCCAGAGGTTCTTGATATTAGTGTCATACTTTTCAACTTATTCTTTCACTATACCCTCCCCCTTTCTGATTTCTACACATAGTTTCTTTATAGCTTCATCTTTGAAGGTGCCCACTTCTTCACATACCTTCATGACATGCTGTTGGACATTCTTTTCTAATTGAATTTGATTATTTGCAAGAGTAACTTCTTGTTTCATGACATGACCAACACTTGTAATAGAGTGATCCAAGGATTTGCCACCTATTTGGAAAAGGTGCTTCAGCTGATCTATATTATGCTGTATCTCAGCAAATCCTTGGCAAATTTCTTTTTTCAAATCAGAAACTTTATCTTGCATAGCTTTGAGAGAATCATCAAAATACTTTCTTTGTTCTAACAGCATTTGTTCAATTTTACCAAATATATCCGAAGTAGCTGGTGTATCAAAAATAGTAGCAGTAGCTGGAGGAGCAGTCCATGGAGGAATTTCTTCAACTACCACTGAGCTCTGAGCTCTTGTAGTATTAACCAAAACATCTCCTTCCTCACCAGTGAAGGTGGGAAGAGAAAAAACCAATCTCCTCAAAGGAGCTTCAGTAGGTTCAAGAGATGGTTCATTCTCATCAGACAACAGAATTATCTCTTGTTCTTTTTCAGCAGCTGGGGATTGATCAAAAGGGGACTTTGGAGATGGTTTAGGAGATGGAGAAGGTGCTGGAGTGGCTTCTTTGGATGGTTCTTTAACATTTTCTTGATGGAGGGGAGGTAGAGGCTCATCTGAGCTGAGTTCCTCAATCATTTTATTGATATCATCAGTGGTGGAGAGGATTGTTTCTTGTACCTGGGCATCTATTTGAAGATCTTCTGAAGTGGTGGCTGGATGGAAGTATCTGGAGGAGGAGTAATAAGTCTGTCTTTCTACACAGAGGAGGTAGGCTCCCCCTCAGCTACTGCACCAGATGTGCCAAAAACATGATGGAGAGAGGGAGATGGGGTCCTTTCCTCTAAAGCAGGGTGCTCATGGGCTTTAGCTGCCTGGGTTGGGTTTTGCAATTTCAACTACCATCTCTGAATGGAGGAAACAGAAACTTTCTTCATATGGTGGATGGTAGTGCTTTTGGAGAAGTCAAATACCCGAGGATTAATCTCATGCAACATTAAGGAGATAATCCTGGCATAACTTGGATCCTTAATGCTCTCCCTGATTTTATCCAATATCGACATACCAAATTGGAATCTTTTCCTGCAGATAATTGATGTCATGGTGTCAAAAAGATCATTTGTTATGAAACTAATGGAGCTAGTCCCGCACAATAGTATTTTTCCAATGATATCTACTAGCAACTTTCTTTCTGGATTTAGGTCTGGCCTTATGATGGAAGTGACTTCAGGTGAAATACCACAGAATTTATATGTTCTGTCATTATCTTCATTTGTTATGTCATCTTCCTCATCTACTACATGCATTTTCAGAAGCTTTGAAATAGAGGTTTTGGTGAGTTTTACCTTGATTCCCTTAACTTTAGACTTCAGCACTTTTCCATTTCCCTTTACCTCAATGTTATTGAAAAATTCTTCGACTTCTCGAAACAATATCTTGCACGATTGTTGAAGAACGAAAGTCAAACTTGTGGTATCGAGAAGAATCAACAAATTCCTGAAATCGTCTGATAACTCTGCGATGCCGGCGATGACCAACTCACTGCCCACTCCAATCTTCGACGGCGATGCCATTTTCCTTCAGTGAACTGCGAGTGGAAGACGACGGCGATGACAACATGCTCTATAGAAGCGGCGGAAAACGAAGAGTCTTTCGAGAGATAATGGATTTGAATTCGAGTAGATTCTTTAAATACGATATTTTCTATTTATATAACCCTAGTGATGATGATTAGGAGTCTAATTAAGCTTAAACGTACCTTAGATAGTGGCGAAAAGGATGCGTGTTTCGAAATTGAAAAAAATTGAAGGAATACAGAATCTGACGGGTCATTTCTCGAGTGGAAATTCAATACTCGAGTGATGGAATAGAGGTACTCGAGAGGCGGTATGGAAGTACTCGAGTGATCTAATTCTACTTCTCGAGAAGAAGTTTAGTACTCGAGTGGTAGCACTCGAGTGACTTACTTAGTTCTCGAGAATTCAGAGAAGTACTCGAGTAGACATATTCGAGTTCTTGAGTAGTCATTCTTTGTCTCGAGAAATGAATTCCACTAAGAGAAATTTCTAATATTTTTGACTTGTCCTTGAATTCTGAGCTGTGAGATGAGTCCATCTTGTCTATCCTTCTTTGTTGAGCATACCAAGCTCAGTTTTGAAGAAACTGAACTTGGTCTTGTCCAGCGGCTTTGTGAATATATCTGCAACTTGCCTATCTGTTGGAACATACTGCAGATCTATGTCCCAGTGCTCCACATGCTCCTGGATGAAATGGTATCTCGGCTCTATGTGCTTTGTCTGGCTGTGAGAGACTGGGTTGTTGGCTATTGCTATTGCACTAGAGGAGTCGCAAAATAATGGGATGTCTTTGACCTTCATGTTGTAGTCTTCTAGCTGGTTCTTTAGCCAAAGCAATTGTGCACAACAACTGCCGGCAGAAATGTATTCTGACTCGGCCATTGAGATTGCGACACAATTTTGCTTTTTGTTACTCTAGGAAATGAGCCATCTTCCTATGAATTGGCAAGTCCCGGAAGTGCTCTTCCTGTCATCTTTGCTACCTGCAAAATCTGTATCTGAAAAACCAATTAGTTCGCTATCATTACTTCTTGGGTACCATAAGTCAAGATTCAGTATACCTTTAAGGTATCTCAAAATCTGCTTTACAGCAGCATAGTGAGATTCCTTACAGTTCACTTGGAATCTAGCACAGACATATGTAGAGAATATTATGTCTGGTCTACTGGCAGTAAGGTAGAGCAAGGATCCAACTATGCTTCTGTACTTGGTTTCATCAAAAGGTTTCCCTTTCTCGTCCTTGTCCAGAGACGTAATTGAACCCATTGGAGTCCTCATAGAGGTTGCATTCTCCATTACGAATTTCTTAATCAACTCCTTAGTGAACTTAGTCTGCGAGATGAAAATTCCATCCTTAGATTGTTTCACCTGAAGTCCTAAGAAATACTTCAGCTCACCCATACTACTCATTTCAAACTTCCCTTGCATAAGTTTAGAAAACTTCTTGCAGAGGTTGTCATCTGTAGAGCCAAAAATAATGTCATCGGCATGGATTTGCACTAGCAAAATCTTGTCTTTTATTTTCCTAAGAAATAATGTCTTATCTATCTTTCCCCTTGTGAACTTGTTCTCAAGAAGAAAGCTAGACAGCGTCTCATACCAAGCTCGAGGAGCTTGTTTCAAACCATATAAAAACTTTAGATAAAAGATAAACATAATTAGGAAAGTTAGAATCAAAGAAACCTGTGGGTTATTCCACATACACTTCTTCCTTTATGTCACCATTAAGGAAGGCGGACTTCACGCCCATTTGATATAAGGCGAAGCCCTTAAGTGCAACACATGCTAGGAACAACCCGATTGCCTCTAGCCTTGCCACTGAAGCATATGTCTAGTCGAAGTCGATTCCTTATTCTTGTTGATAGCCTTTGGAGACGAGTCTAGCCTTGTTCTTTATGATAGTTCCATTCTCGTCCATCTTGTTCCTGTAGACCCACTTGGTTCCGATGACGTTCTTACCTTTGGGTCTTGGAACAAGTTTCCAGATTTGACAACGCTTGAACTGATTTAACTCTTCTTCCATGGTCATAATCCAATATGCGTTCGAGTTTGCTTCCTCATACTTCTTTGGTTCAACCTGTGAGAGAAAACTCAAATACAAATTCTCATTAGTAGTACCTCTACGAGTTATGACACCATCCCAGGATCTCTGATGATTTGATCAATTGGGCGATCCTTCAGATGTCTGAGCTCTAGGTTCCTTGCATCTAGAGCTTCTTCAATCACAGGAGTGACTTCATCAACTTAAATGATTTCTTCATCTTGATCATCAACCTCTCCAATCGGGGTTGGAGTGGTGATCTTGATGAATTTTTCACCTTTTTCTTCAATCGCCCCATCCAAGTAAAGTTCTTTCAACCTTGAACCTGCATCTTCAATGAACACACTAGAAGAGTTGCTTTGCAGCAAGCTCGTCTCATCAAATACAACATGTATAGATTCTTCAACTATCAGGGTTTTCTTATTAAATACCCTATATGCCTTACTATGGCTACTATATACTACAAAAATACCTTCAAAACTCTTTTCAATAAATTTAGTAGTATAATACTTACCATTGTTAATAACAAAGCATTTGTAGCCAAAGATTCTAAAATATGATACAGTCGTCTTTCTACCCTTTAGAATTTCATAAGGTGTCTTATTTTGGTTCTTGTTTATGAGTGCTCGATTTTGCACGTGGCATGCACTGTTGACGGCTTCAGCCCAGAAGTACTCTGGTAGTGAGGCATCACTCAACATAGTCATGCAGGCCTCTATGAGCATTCTATTCCTTCTCTCAGCTACTCCATTTTGTTGAGCAGTTCGAGGAGAGAAAACTCATGAAAGATACCTAGGCTTTCACAAAATTCTATCATGGCCACAGACTTGAATTCAGTTCCATTGTCACTTCTGATTTTTACTACGGAACAGCTGTATTCATTCTGGATCTGCCTAACAAAATTTGTAAAGACATCGAAGGTATCTGACTTGTGTTTCAGAAAGAACACCCACGCTAAGCGCGAGTAATCATTGATAATAACAAACGTATAATCCTTACCTCCTAAATTTCTAACTTGTAGTGGACCGAACAAGTCCATATGAAGTAGGTGTAAACACCTATTAGAGTCTTTTCCTATAATGCTTTTAAAAGTAGCCCTTGTTTGCTTGCCTTTCACACATGCATGATAAGGTATATCCTTAGCGCACTTAACATTCGGGGAATCACGTACTAAGTTCAGGGAAAATAATTTATTAATAGTTTTAAAATTAATATGTGTTAATCTCTTGTTCCATTGGTCACCAAGAGACGTGCTATCTTTTGTCAAAAGTCATACAGGTGTAGAAGAGTCTATACAAATAAAATTTAAACAAAATATATTTCTACTACGAGTACCTGATAAAATCGTTTCCAAATTGTCAACAGACTTTATCAAGCACTTATCAGCATGAAATTTAACTATGTATCCTTTATCGTATAGCTAGTTTATGCTTATGAGATTGTGTTCCAATCCTTCAACATAAGCCACATCCAAAAAGGATACACTACCGTTAGTAATCATACCATAGCCTTTCATAATTCCTCAGTCAGAACCTCCAAAGATGACCTTTGGTCCATTCACGACTGGAGAGTAATTCTGGAGAAGAATTCTAGTCCCGGTCATATGCCGAGAGCATCCGCTGTCCAAATACCAAATGGGATTTCTGGTGGCCTTTGGACATACCTGCAATTGCAAATCAGTTTGTCTTAGGAACCCAAACTTTCTTGGGTCCTTGGTCTTTAGTTAGTTTGCTCCCCTACATGTATTAGCATTATGAGCGGTCTTTCTCATATTGTTAATCTGAGGGATAACATAGTTTCTGGGGTTAAACCAGCAATCAATGGCAAAGTGACCAATTCTGACACAGCACTAACAGTCAAACCTGTTGTATCTTTGTCTAACTCCCTCCTGCTTGACTTTTGGGGAGTCTGGTCTAGCAGGGACAACATTCTTAGAGGTAGAAGCTTCATGGTGAAGATAATCACATGGCTTCTTCACATTCATAGGCTTTTCAACAATAGGCTTTACTTTTGGAGCCTTCTTGATGTTATGACCATGATCAAAAGGGTCATAACTCTGAAGAGTGATCTCTTCATAAGGTGCCTTAAAGACACTTTCACCAAAGTTTTGAGGGAGAGTCCATCCTTGATACCTTTACGTGGGCTCTACATAAGTAGGTCTGGTAAACTGACCGTAGGAGGAGTCAAGATCAAACTTATTAGTAGGAAAAACAACCTTCTTAAATGTAGTCCGATCTTGTGGAGCTTTCCCTTTTTCCTTGGCCAAAGCCTTCTTGGCCGCCTTATTTCTCCTTTGGGCTTTATTTCTCCTAGAATATTTACTAGGAGCACTCACATGGCCTAGGCCAGCACCCTTAGTCTGAGCAGAGAACTCAGCAACAAGAGGAAGAACTATCTTGGGCTTAGAGAAACCTTCAACAAGTTTTTTTTCGGCTTCAAGTTGCTTTTCCAATCCCTTGATGATTTCTTCTTTCAGATCGAGGTGCTTGAGAGCCTTATTGTACTCATCAATTGCAGTATCTAAGTCTTCTCTGAGTGAGTCCATCTTAACGACTTCCTCTCTCAGAGAGCTTTCTACGGCCTTTAGAGACTTAATCTCTTTAGCATGAGTTTTCACGACCTTTCAACATTTGTCGTAGGCCATGATCAACTATTTATACTGGGCCATGAGTTCAGACTCATCGTCAGAGGATCTGTCCTCTTGATCATGATTAGAGACATCAGATTCAGAGAGGGGTGTATGAGATCTTACCTCCCTAGTGAACTGGGGCTCTTCTTCTTCGGCTTCATTTGGTTCGGCGGTGGCGGTCGATCCGGCGGGTGGAAACGGAGTGTTCGAACCGGAGGGGGGAGGTGGCTGCTCCAAACGGAGCTTTTTGGGGGCGTTTCTCAAGGGGGCGGGTGGAAACGGAGCAAACGCCGCCGGAGGTTCATTTGTTTTTCCTCCTTCCGGCGGCGTTTGCTCAAAACAGAGCAACGAAACGCCCAAACAAATGGAGCCTTCATCAGTATGTGCCATGAGCCCAAAATTAGACTTCCTCTTCATCACTTGACTCAGATGAGTCAGTTTCGCTGAGAGTTTTGCCCTTTTTGGCTACAAGACTTCTTTCTGTTTTCTTCTTATGGTAAGAAGATTTCTTCTCCTCTCTTTGGCCACCCTCCTTCTTCTTATGGGGGCAATCAGCAAATTCATGACCTGGCTTATTACAATAGTAACAAATTATGTCAGTAGAAATATGTTTTTTTGGTTTAGACTTATACCTGTCGTGGCTACTTGAGCCTTCTGCCGTCGATCATCATTATGTCGTCATCTTCTGTATGAGGCATTCTTTCCTCTCCATTGCTTTTTTTTGTTCAAGAATTTCTTGAAATGTCTTGAGAGCAGCGAGAACTCTCCTTCAGATAGCTTTGAGCCTGAAGTACTTGGCTTAGATGACTCTTCTTAACTTCTTCTTGAGCAGGGGCAGGTGAAGCAGCTTTACCCTACCTTGAGCTGTCTGCCTTCAGAGTGACAGACTTTTCCTTGGGAGCGGATCGACTCTTCTCTTTTTCAGCTTTTCTAGAATTAATTTGAAGTTCATAGGACATCAGATTTCCAAAGAGGTTATGAGGATCAATCTCAGCTAACTTGCCAAATTCTCTGATGACACAGACTTTGTTGTCCCATTCCTTGGTTAGGGACCTCAGAAACTTGTCGTTCAGCTCTCTATTTGTGAAGACTCGGCCATATACTGTTAGGCCGTTAACTATCTTGAAGAAGTTCTCAAAAGTGTAAACAATGGTATACTTGGGTCCTTGCCGGAAAGCTTCATACTTCTGATTCAGAAGGGATCTTCTGTCATCCCTTACTTCTTCAGTACCTTCCATCAAGATGATTAGAGACTGCCACATCTCCTTAGCTGATTGGCAGTGAATCAAATTCTACAGCATTGAATCATCGACTGCACTTGCTATAATATTTTTGGCTTTCTTGTTTAAAGAGACAAGTGTAATCTCATCTTTGTTGAGATCCATTAGCTTCTTATTAACTTGCTTTGTAGCATCTATAGTGGAGGCGGTCATGAGAACATAAGGACCTTCTTCAACAATCATGAAAATCCTTGGATCCACAGCTTCCATAAAGAATTTTATTCTTTCTTTCCACATTGCAAAATTATTCTTTGTGCACAAGGGAAGCTTGGAAAAATCCTTGGCTCTGTCCATGCTTGAATAACTCAAAGACAACTTGGGGCAGATCTGATCAAGGTGTTAACCTTCTAATGATCAACATCCCTCTGATACCAATTGAAAAACGTCTAAGTTGTCTGCCTAAATCACCTAGAGGAGAGTGAATAGGTGAGTTGTGCTACTTATTGCGGAATAAAAACTTTAGCGACCTAATTCACAAGAAATAAATAAACATTCACAGAGGACACCAAGAATTATAGTGGTTCCCCAATCTTGGGTACGTCCACTTTCCACTCACCGATCTAGCAAACCACTAGACTCGGCTACTCCACTAATCTCGAATCAAAATGATCCTACCACTTGGAACAACGTTCCTACAATCTCAATCCAAAACGGGATCTACACTCGAAAGAAGAAAACTTCCTACAACTCGGAGAGCAACTCTCCTACACTCGGAGAATAATCTCCTACAAAATTAAAAAGAGATTTGTAGAATACAAACAATAATTTTCTCAGATATGAAAATCCCTAGGTCTTCTTTCTTGAACTTTGCGGCTTTATCAGAAATTATAGAAGAAGACTCTTGGATCGATCTTGTTCTGAGAAACTTTGACTCACACGATCAAGGAGTAGATTGAGAAAGATGAATCCCTTGATCTGCGAATCTCTCTGGATCGAAAGTTGCCCTTTGTGTTCTTGAAGGTGTGCGACGACTTTCTGTAGAAGAGAAGAATATTGTCGGCCGATCCAGATCTTAGAATTACTCGATTAGGGTTTTTCATTATGACAAGTCCTTTTATAAGATCTCCCTAACGGTAATAATCGTCATTAGTGATGGCCACGTGGACCAATCATGTCACGACATTCAAAAATTAGATCTGACAGGGACTTAAAGAATTTGCTGAAATCGATTCAGCATTACTCGAGTGAGAGATATACTACTCAAGTGAATGAACTGGCTCTCGAGTGAAAGACTTTGACTACTCGAGAGGAGGCAATTCTGGAAATTCTGGATGTAGAAGTAAATCACTCGAGTGGTTAATGGATCACTCGAGTACTAGACATAAATCTCGAGAGGTAGACTTAAACTTCTCGAGAGCTTGGACTTGGAGAAAATTCTGGATGAAAAATCGATCACTCGAGAACTGAAACTGAAGTACTCGAGTACTAGACGAACTACTCGAGTACAAAGAAATCCCACTCGAGTGGTCTAAGAATTTTCTCGAGAACTAACTCTGTCACTCGACTTAAACTTCTCAACTACTCGATTACTCAACTCGACTACTCGAGTACTTGACTTAGAAGAATTTCTGAGAGATAAACTTGTTCACTCGAGCATGAGAGCAGATCTACTCGAGTGCTGGACTTGGCTTCTCGAGTGCTATATATAAGCGACTCGAGAATCACTTCCGCACTCGAATTACAGACCAGATTTACTCGAGTGCTTATAAGGCTTCTACTCGAGTACTAAGAGAGCTACTCGAGTACAACACTTAGAATTTTCTCAGCTTTATGAAACTTGAGTTCTTCATTCCAAACAACATCCAGTCTTCATTCATTAGTCCATGTGCTTGAACATGAAGTTTATCTCAATAGAGAGGCTACACATGAGTCAACACCTTGGATCACACAATGAGAAATTACATTGTATGGTCCTATGTTTGATGACTCACTGTAGACTGACATTTGTCTACACTTGGCAATAAATCCTGCAAACACATAACTAGAATAGGAAATCAAATACAACCTGATTCATCTTAGTTCAAGGGTGACTTCATACAAATCTGGGTTATTGTGGATACAATACCCAGCAGGGTCTATTTATAGAAAATTTTGGGCAGGAAAAGATCCGGGCTGGGAAAAGTGCGGATAGCCAATTCCTCAGATCCTGCCCAAAACTTTATTGAGATCTCGCACTCCCTCACTTGCCGCCGAGATAAAGTTGAATACTATAAGGCCTAAAAAAAGTAAGTTCAAAAAAATGCACGAAAATAGAAAGAACAGATGGCGAGTGTGTTTAAGCGAGATAAAAAAGAAAAGGCACGGTTTCATTGTCTATTAGCATTCAGCATAAGAGCTGGAAGTTATTACAGACATAAAAAGAAGAGAGCAGAAAGGCGAGATCCGGTAGACCCACCTGGGGCCGTCACCACCATCCCCGGCCTCCCCTTCCCTCCCTAGTCAACATACAAGAATATTGCAGTGCGCGAAGGGTCTACAACACCTACTAGGCAAGACGCAGTTGATCTTCTGGTCGCACGATATGGATTCCAGGAAAGTCCCTCCCGCCGTCAACATCTCCTCCCAGCTCGGCAATCAGTTGTATGTAGTTGTTATCCAGGCAGAGCACTCGCTCCATGATAGAATTGTGGTTCTTGTGAACCTGGGTGTAGAGCTCGCATATCATCAGGGCGTGCTTCCGTAAAATCTCGGTCGTTGGCTTCTTCAGCGCCTTAGCGTCCTTTGGATCGCCCAGGAAGGCGGTGATGGAATCAGGCGATGGAGTAGGTGAAAAATCCTCATCAATGTCAGCATTGGTCGACGAGATCTCACGGTAACCTACAATGGATAGCGTTAGACGTGTGTGATCTTCTTTCTTTTTAGAGACCAAGTGCGATTGATTACCTAGCCCGGTGTTCTCCTCCTTGCTCGAGTGCCGGCAGGAACATAGTCTTGAGAAGTGAGGTTGGGCATAACATTCACTGAAGGTAGTCGACCCAAGGCGAGATCCAGGGGTGTCAAGCGAGTCGGGGATTTGGGCATTGTAGCACCTAGTCCCATGGTCCAAAAGGCAGGAGCTGCAAAAAACAAGTGTAAGCAAACTGATAAGAGGCAAATGGATAAAAGGGGAGTTACCATTGTATCGCGGGAGATCCTTCGGTTTATGAGGGGAGGTGATCTTGGGGGCCATCTCATTGTTACTAGCCTCAAGCGAGTACGCTTCGGCACTTGCCTCCCTAACCCCCTTTCCTTTTGGCGGGATCTGCAAGCGAACGCGTCAGCATATATTTTTATCTAATTAAGGAATGTAAAGCGAGTGAAGATACCTGAGGGATCCCGGAGTGGGAGGGAGTTCGCGAGATAGACTCATCCCTGGTTAGGTCGCGCCTGACCATATTGACCTTCTTCATTTTAGGGGAAGATCTTAGGGCTTTTCAGGCAAGCCAAGGGGCGAATGAGCCCATCAGGTTTTGTTCTCGGCCTGGGAAGCGTTGAGGCGATCTTGGGCTTCCTTCGAGAGAAGCATCGAGTTGGAGGCGAGAAAACCGAAGAGAAAAGGGATTGGATGGGGGCAAAGTTCATTTGTCCGTGATTGGATATTTGTAGAGCCATGGAGGGGCCCACAAAAGATTCTCTTCCAAGTCAGCAGACACTCATCAAATACTTGGGGTTGGATGATTCTTTTCGAGCTTTGCGAAAGCTCGTAAAGAGCGGGGATTGTGTACAACCCCGTATTCGCTGAGTGGGCCTGACAGGTTCAGGGTATTATAGGACATTCAAGCCTATAAACACCAGATTGGCGAGTGAGGTAGGCTGTAACATCCCTCAAATAATTAGGCCCCTAAGATGGTTTTTTCATGACTGGGTCATGACAAAACCCTAGGAAGAACAAGGAACCAAGTGAGCTTATGCATGAAGGTGAAAATTACCTTGGTCTGCAAATAGTAAATTCCAAATACCGAACCTAGGATTTGACTTTAGGGCTTCACCTTGACCCTTTGACCCTACCATAACATCCCTAACCCATTAGGGGGTCCATTGGATCCATTAGAACCCACTGGGGTCAACAGAAGATCAAATTGACCCAAGTCAACCCTAGCCCTAAATTGGGCAAGGTGCCCTAATTAAGGGCAATTGGACTCTAATGTGCCCAATTGACCCTACCTAGACCTTCCTAGCCCTATGGGAGGCCAAAGGGTCACTAACCACCCATTAGGGTCAGTTAGGTCACCCAATGTGGCCTAGGGTTGGGCTAACCAACATTAGGTCAATATAACCCAAATAGGCTAACTCAAGCTCAAACACAAATTCACTTGGGCTAACCTCATTTTAATTATTCTTATGAGACAATGAGGTGCTTTTTGGTTGAAATAATCATCTAAATAGTCCATGGTGACTAGGAGAGAGAAAATAATAATTTCCCCCAATTTTAGAGAGAGAAAGTGAGCTTTAATGACCATGGAAGACCAAGGGTCTCCTCAATCCTCTTCCCATGGCAAGGTCCCTCCTCACTAGTCAGTTAGGAGAAGATTGACAGCCATGACCAGCCACCAAAGTGGCTGAAATCAATTTTCTCCAATTAAGAAGAGAGAGAAAGAGGGGTCAATAATGGCATGGAAGGTGAAACCCCCATAAATCTCCCCATTGATGGCTGGATTCAACTCCTCAGGAGTAGGGGAGGAGTTTCCAGCATTTTTCAGATCACCAAGGGGCTAAATTCATTGAGAATTCAGTTACACGAAATTCACCATTAATGGTGAAAATGGGAATTCATGCCTTGACCCCTTCCCCTCCCCAATTGAAGTCCTTATCATCTTCACGACCTCACAAGGAGTAAAAACCCTCATACCCCTGAATAAATCGAGCCCTCTGAGTAGGAGATAGCAGAGCACCCAGAAGCTCCAAAAACAGCCATGACGGACCGACGATCGGCAAGGATACAAGCTCGCTCTCAGGTCTAGTTCTTCTCCTCTCTCTCTGTGGTAGAATCTAGATCTACTAGGATGTGTTATCGATATAAGGTGAGCTGATTCCAAGCTTCAATTTCCATGAATTTTCGGATTTGGGCTTCCTTGCGGGTTTGCCGAAAACCGCCCCTCCGGCAGCCATGCCGCCTTCCGGCGATAGCCACCACCTCAACGGAGGTGGTGGCAGTGGTGGCGGTGGTGGCCGACCGGGGAGGGGACTGGATCGCTGGCAAAAGCCGCTGGAAAACCTTCCAGGTCGGGTGGATCCGGTCCCTTACCTGGAAGAGGAAGACATAATCATGACCGTTGGATGTTTTGATAATAATATTTACTATATAATTTAGTGTATTATTACCCTTTACTGTGCACCGTTTTAAATCAAAAAAGGAGGCCCTTAGGGGCTAACCTTGAAAAATGGCCAACATACAAATTGGAGCCCTTGAAGTTTACTGTATTTTAAAATTGATTTCAACCCATTTGGTTCAGTAGTCAGACCACATCACTCAAAATAGTGCAGTCTATACATAGGCTTAGGTAGAGACTAAATTGGGTTCCCCCATCAATTTAGGGATCCAAATGACTTGAGATTTGGACTAGTGGTCACTCTTACCTATACCCCTGATATATCCAAAAATGGGAATTGTTTGAAAACATTTTTATATGGTTTTTGTAAAAAATTAATAAATTATGTATGATTTAATTTTAGGGTCTAATGACCTCATAATTCCCCAAAAGTTTGGTGGATGATTCTTATGGGCATGATATGACCCTGTTAAAAATCACAGCCCAATTGGGGTTGATTTAATTAGGTATTGGTGTGACCAAGGTTTGGTCTCATAAGGGGAAAATTAGGTCAAAAGTGCACAAGGTGGAGTGAGTTACCATTCCTCATCCAAATGTGGTGAAACTTTGGTCACTGACTTGTAGTCACATGTAACCCCCTCATAAGTGGTTTTGGGTGGTTTGGAGTGGATATGCCCACAAACCCTAGTACAAACCCTATGGTTGCCCTTTGAGCATTGAGAAGGACATGAGGTCATATGTCCTTGGATTAACTTGAATATCGGTAAACTACTTCATAGGGTGGTAATAAGCCCTAGATAATTTTACTGGAATTTGTAGGAACATGTATTCCCTCTGAATTAATTTAGGATTAATTAGGGAACTTTATTTCAAAATGAAATTTCATGTTTATATAATCTTGGATGTTCATGAAACTTTGGCACTGAGCTTATTTTTATGTTATGGTTCTCTGATAATTTTATTATGGATTTGGATTGATATATTTGGTACTCTATTCACAACCCTAAGGTTTGCCCTAATTGTAAGAAAATTAATTATGGGTTCGTTAGTCATTGGAAAATTATGAAACTTGGTCAGAGGACTTTTTAGGGTATTATAATGTTCTGTGAAGTTTTATGTAATTTTTGGAAGAATCTTCATGTAGGATCATTCACATAGTGTCCTAGATTGAATATCATTAAATAAACTATTTATGATATTTAATGGTGTTAGAAAATTATTATTTTTGGTCAGTAGACTTTTCTTGTCACTTTTAACATCTGGTAATTTTTCCATAATTTTTGGATGATTAATTCTAAAATTTCCTGCTTTACCATATGCTTGTGGATAATTAATCAATAATTTGTTTGGAGGTCAAAACCTTTTTGAAAAATTGTGAATTTTAGTATTTATTGTTATTTTGATTATATACACTTGTCATAATTTTGTTAAGACCACATCATGTCAGAAAATTATACTCGGTGTTCAAAAATATAGTTGGCCTGATTTTGCAGAAAATTGAATAAATTGCAAATAAATTAGGAAAAAATATTATCTTCTGAATTTAATCTTAAAATAAAATGATTGACCCCCTATAATAATCTTAGGTCATTTGGATGAATATTTAGAGGGGTCACCATTCTGGCATATCATATAGTCCATTAGGTCTACACACAACAAAAACTGTAGAATTAAGGAATCATGTGAGCCTCAGTATGGGATAATGGGGTAGTTCGTGCACCTAGTCTGGTTGAAAATGAATAAGGTCACCAATGGAAGGCAGGTTGTGAGAGCCTGGTTGTCTAGGGGTAAGGTTGTGCTCGGGATCGACGGAGGGTCGTCTTACCCTCGAGAAAGAGGCTAAATACACTTAGGGTTAGATCAAGTGTAATGCTAAGGGCTTAAGACCTGGGTAGATACAAATAATAATAAGTACCCTGCGAAAGGGATTGATGGGCTTCAACTACCATCATAGTTCCTAGTGCCCCTGAGAGCCCTTCACCGGACATACCTTGGGCGGTCCAATGTTAACCTTAAACCGTAAGACTAAAATGATTAAAGAGCAATTAGTAAATACTAGGGCTTCACCTTCACTCACCCCGATGACTCGGGATGTTAGCTTGGTTGGGTTATTCGAGTGGTATGCTCAGTGGTTGTGGAAATGGGCAGTTATCCCGGCGAGTCGAAGGCTCGGAAGGTCGTTGTAACAAACAGGTTAGTCCGGGGATCCAATGGCTCGGAAATTCATAATTGTATGTGAAAAACGGTGGTGGGTCTTCGGTATTAGAAGGTCGATTGCACCGACGTCAATACGTTGACTCAGCAAGTGTGGTTCTCACTTAGCCAAGGAAAAGAATGGTGTTTTTGCCAGCGGAGTACACAGGAGCTCTGTGGTTGTGTTATTTGCGTTGAGGCGTACGTAAGGGGTAGGCCTGGTAGTGCAGTTACCCGCCTAGGAGTGGAGTGGCCTAACCCATTGTCTCCGTTGGCCACTACGAAGGCTCCTAGGAGTGAATCTAGCTTCCAAAACTGGGGAACTAAAGGTCTGTGCGCATAGAGTCGTGTGTGTGTGTTGTACTTGCATGAATCATGACATAACATATAACTACACACATACCTGCATATAACCTCACACCCCATCGTATAAACTAGTATGGGATAGCTTATACGATAGGAGCCTTGCAAAAGACCCTTTAACTTATAAGTTTGTATGAACATTCATGTAAGTTAAGGTTAATTATTTATCTGTGATAGCTAGATGTACTTTTCATTATTTACCTTTTATCATTGTTGTTCCATACTTCATGTTATATATAAAATCACTTAGCTTGTTTTATATATTTATATAACTGTTAGCTTAAGGCCGCTGTCACCTACTTTGATATATTCTGCCTTGTTATCCTTTCTCTTCATCCCATCCGCCCGGTTCCTAAGAGCCATAGGGGGAGGGGTGGGTGATCATTGACTTAGTCTTTTGACTAACGATCGGTGGACCATATCATTTTAGGGAATCGGGAAGCAGCACCAGGACACGCAACACCACCAGAGGCCGGTGCAGTGGGCCAATCTAGCACAGGAGTACCACCTACCGGGACAGTGAGTGGCTATAGTAGCTTTGCTACCGCCAGTGAATTGTAGTGAGGATGTGATGTATTGGGCAGGAGCCCGTTTATTATTTATGTCATTGTTTTTTATCATCATCATGTAGACACCTTACTAGTGTGATTCTATATTGCATGTGATCTCGTGGGCTTGGACTTGTATTTGTTCATTTGTACTTATACTTTCTTCTGTTATCGATATGGCCGGCAGGATCAGCGCTTTGTAGTGATGATCTTCTCGTGTGTTGGTGTCACCGTAAAGCGGCGGTTCTGGGCATAAGACCCGATGGTGAAGAGAAAAAAAGAGCGTCTTACATAGGCTGGCCTGCACTCGCCCAGTGCCCAAAGGGGCATTCGTGTGAATCAAGGGAAAATCAGGCCCTTCATGTGAGTGCAATCTTCCTCATGCACTCACGCCGTACTCGCGCCTCAGCGCGCATGTAGGAGGATATCTTGCCGAGCCAGGCGAGTGGTTTCCCAAGATAGCACTTGCCCTTTAGAGAAAGCCTAGGAGGCGAGTGCACGGCTCTCCCAGCACTCGCTCCTTTAGACGAGTGGTGACCTCATGGACTATTCGCCTAGTGGGACCCAAAAGCAGAATTACCTGGAGAGGGCTGCAAATAACCTTCCAGGACAATGGAGTTTGGCTGTTGGCAGACTCAATTGGGCTGCATATAGCCGTTTAGAATAGCGGAGTTGCTATATTTGTAGGCCAAGTTTAGAAATCTATAAATAGGCCCAAGGGGTACCTCAGAAGGCATGCTTTCTTATTCTCCGGTCTTCTAGTGCTTTTTGAGGTGCCCTTAGCTCAGTATTGGGTAAGGAGGGGAAGCACTCTAAGATCTTCTAGGTGTGTGGTGGGACCTCCGTGCTGGAGCCTTGGGTCAGTATTGAGTTCTAAGTTTTTAGTCAGTCAAGCTCAATAGGATAAGTAAGTGTACGGTCACCCCTTCCCCAAGGGTTCGAACACCATAGAAGTCGGTTCTCGCTTTCAACAGCTCTGGTTATCTTAACTCAAAGGATCAGACCCTACTTTAAACCTACCCTATTCAAGTGGTGACAAATATCTCCTTAAATGGTCTGTTGGAAAAACCCGAGTACTTAGGCAGGTTGGCTAAATGGGCAATCGAGCTTAGTGAGTTCAACATCTTGTATGTCCCAAGGACTACAATAAAAGCCCAGACTGTTGGGTATATTGGAAAATGTGTACCTGATTTGAAGAAGCCTAACTTAGCTCAATGATATACATCAAGGTGTATTTGATGTTATTTTGAGTTGAAATGTGTAGGTTAAGAATGTACTAAAATACAGGAAAAATATTCTAAGTCCATATGTCGACACCAGAAGAAGCTGTGTCGACACTTCAGAAAGATTGTGTCGACACTTGAAGAAGGCTGTGTCGACACAGAGAAAAAGAGTCGACAACAATTGTGTCGACACCGGGAAGCAGTGTCGACTCACAGAAGTATAGTCGACATCAACTGTGTCGACACTGGGAGGCTGTGTCGACACACAGGATTGCTAGTTGACAACACTTGTGTCGACACCAGAAGACTGTGTCGACATACAGAGGCAGAGTCTACATCAACTGTGTCGACACACAGGACTTGTGTCGACACACTGCAAAGTCTAGATCAAGTTAGTTGCTGGAGAATGATGAAGTGTTTGTGTCGACACAAATGCTCAGTGTCGACACATATTCAAGATGTAGTATCTAAAAGCTGGGTCGACATAAAGGCAGACATGTTGACATCATCAAAGGCTGTATTGACACCTAAGTCACTTATGTCGACATATATTGACAGATGGTCTCGACACTTTCTAACAGACAGTCTCGACGCTTTGCTGACAAAGACAAAGGCACAAGATCTGTTTGAAGACTTGACAGCTGTGGGTTACAACCGGTTTACAGAAGCTATCAGACTTTTCAGAAGTTTGTTAGAAACCGGATCAGCCGGTTACCAAGGATGAAGTCTATAAATAGACAGATTCAGAAGAAGAAGAAGAATAACGATACATATACGACACACATTAATCATCTATTGGGAGATAAGATTTCTGATCAAGAAAGTGCAAGGCACAGAAGAAGATCTTCGTGAGAAAATCTAAGAAGACATTCTGACGTGTACAACCACTCAGGATCAGTCTAAGTATAATTCTTTCAAGAATTCTGAAGTATCATCAAAGGTGTTGGATAGAGAGGGATCCAGCAATTTTTGAAGACAAGAAGGAAGCTGTCACAGGTTTCTCAAGAAGCTGTTAGGAAATCAACTCAACTAAGTTCTGATTCAAGAAGCTTTGAAGAAAGCTAAGATCCAGTTGATTTCATCCATCAGCTGATTAAGTGTAGTCTTGTTCCTTCTCTCTCAACAGGGGCAAGATATTTTATAACTTCAATTTCAATTTCTGTAGGATCTATTTGTATAGATCTGAGTTGTAAGCCTAGATTATAAAGGCTGAGTGTAGGAGAGGTATTCTCTTAGTGGTAGGGCTGTTTATGCCTGAGTTGTAGGAGAAGGTTTTCTCTGAGTTGTAGGCCTTGTGGCAAGACTGAGGTAAGGCTGGTTAGCCTGAGCTGTAGGAACCTTATAGGGTTCTGAGTTATAGGATCTGAGATAAAGAAGGAAGTTAGGCCGAATCTAGCACACTGCTAGATAGGTAAAGGGGGAAAGTGGATGTACCCAGACCTTGGCGAACCATTATAAATCTGCGTGCAATCTGTGGTGTGTGCATATCTGTGATTGCTATGTTGTGTTTGCTGAAGTGGTTTCAGAATTCTCTTATAATCAATAATTATATTCTGCCTTAAGTTAAAACAAGCATTAGAACCTATTCACACACCCCTCTAGGTGTTTAGGTGATCTTGAAAGTATAACTATCAAGTGGTATCAGAGGGAGGTTACTCAAAGAAAGACTTAACAGTCTGAGTTAGATCAAAAGGCAGAATAAAGAATCAAGAAAATGGGTTCAGGTGAGAATCACAAGGAGTTAGGATCTATGAAGTTACCCATCTGTAGAAAAAAAATCTTTGGAATCTGGAAGGAAAGGGTTAGGTTGTTTATGGAGGCTTCTGATCCAAGGATATATATCACAGTACAGGAAGACCCCTTCATTCCAATGAAGGTATCAGTTCTTGAAGCAAATATGCAAACTCCAAAGAGTTATTCTGAAATGACCAAGGATGAGATCATCCTGGCAACACTAGACAAAAGAGCACAGAACATTATTGTAAGTGCTATAGATGATGCCACATTTCAAAATCTGATTCACTGCAAAACTTTCAAGGAAATGTGGGACACTTTGATTGTCTACATGGAGGGTTCTGAAGAAGTAAGACAAGACAGAAAATCAATGCTCAACCAAGAATATGAGAGCTTCAGACAAGGAAAATCTGATAGCATTACTGAATGTTATAAGAAATTCTATAGGATTGTGAATGAACTAATGTCCTATGGAAGAGTCTTCAGTACATATGAGCTGAATGAAAAATTTCTCAGATCTTTGACAAAGGATTGGGATACCAAAATATGTGCAATTAGAGAAGTGGCCAAGTTAGCTGACATCTCCCCTCCAATCTTGTTTGGAAAATTGCTATCATATGAAATGCAATTGATGGCTAGGAAGGAGGAAGAAAGAAATACAAAAGGTGAGCATAGATCTGTGGCTTTCAAAGTTGAAGCCACTAGAAACAAAGGGAGGATATCTCCATCTCCTCTTAAGGAAGCTACAGAAGACATAACAGAAAATTCAGATAGTCCGAAATCAGGGAACAGTGATTCAGATGCTCACTTTGCTGCCTTTACAAGGCAGTTTCAGAGGTTCTTGAAGAAGAAGCAGTGGAAGTCAAGACCCTCCACATCACAGCCAGTGGATGATTACTATTAGAAGAGAAAATCCTCAAGAAAGGAAAGGAACAAATCTAAGCCCAGCAAAGCTACAACATCAAAAGTTGTTTGCTATTGCTGCAATAAGACTGGACATATGATAGCTGAGTGTCCAGAGAAGAGAAAGGAGTCAGTAGACAGAAAGAAGACTCAACACAAGGGCAAGAAGGAGAAATCTTTTGTTGCAAAGAAAGATAAGAGTCTTTCAGATCAGTCCTCATCAGAATCAGAATCTGAAGAAGATGCATACATAGGATTGTATGCAGCCAGTGATGAAGAGGAGTTTATGCAATTGATAAACTCCATCCATGATCAAGAAGACCAAGAATGCATGGGTCTGATGGCTGAGTCAGAAGATAACCAATGCCAGGATCAGCCTGGTCCTAGTAAGGTACAAAATAATTCTAGCACTTCTGATATTAGTACTGGTTCAGAGTCAGATTCATCTACATCAAGTGATGTGAATGAGTCTGAATCTGAATGTGATATTCATCAATTGATGGATGAATATAGGGTCTTACTGGAGGCTCTTAAGAAAAGCAAAAACCTGACCAAACCTCAGGCTCAGGAAATTGCTAATCTTAAGTTGGTTGTATCAGACTTGGAAAAAGAATTGGATCAAAAGTTGAATGAGGTTGCCAAACTGAAAACAATAACTGTGATTCAGATGGGCACAATCACATACAAATCTGATCAAATTAAAAGTCTGGAGGCAAAAATTCAAGTTGAGAGGAACTTAGTGGCGAGTTACTCTAAGCCAAAATCTGTCCTACCCTTGATAGATGAGTTTGTAGCTCAAAAGGGTAAGGCAGGCTTGGGCTTTAAAGGTAACACTAGAGCTGACCAATTCAAAAGAAAGGGCAAAGCTCCAGTTCAACCACAAAACTCCAAAGTCCCTATGATGTTTAGAAAAGTGCACTTGTCTTCTAACAGATATGATCATGAACACATTCATAATCATATTAAGACTGATGTTCTGAAAAACAAGGGTGTTAATGCCAATAGGTCTGCCCATGTTCATAAACCCAATGGTTATAAGAAATCAGTGGGTGAAGCTGCAGCAGCACCAGCACTTGACAGAAATTTTTCTACCAAGGGTATATCTAGACCTAGATACAACAAATATGAATGTTGGTGTTGTGGCAAGAGAGGCCATTTTGCTTTAGACTGCTGGCATAACACAAGTGGAAGGAAGAACAATAGTCTACCAGTTAGAAGAGCTGTTGGTAGTTTTGATGTGAATGGTGCTAACCTGAACCAAGGACCCAAGACTTACTTTGGTTCTAAGGGAAAGTAATTCTGTATTGCAGGAAAGTCCAAGTTGACATGCCCCTATATGGTACTTGGACAGTGGTTGTTCCAGGCACATGACTGGAACAAAGGGGCTGCTGAAGGAGTACACATCTATCAAGGATGGGCCTAAAGTTATCTTTGGTGGATCTGAAAGAGGGATCATCAAAGGGTTTGGTAACATTTCTTCAAACCAAATTACAATCACTCAAGTGGCTTATGTAAAAGGTTTGAAACATAATCTGATAAGCATAAGTCAGCTGAGTGATCTTGGATATGACATTTTATTTGTTAAGGATGGATGTCATATCAAAAGGTCAAGTGATCAAAAGGTCATATTGACTGGGTATAGAAAGAGAAATATTTATTGTCTTGATTTTGTATGTGAGAACAAGGTTTCTCCTATCTGTCTTGTAGCTGATGATAATGCATCTCATTGTGTCAAATGGCACAAGAGGCTGGCCCATCTTAATTACAAGACAATTGGCCAACTCTTTAGCAAAGAGTTAGTGAGGAATGGTCCTCAAGTTAAGTGTATAAAGAAAGGTATATGCTCAGCTTGTCAAAAGGGCAAACAGACAAAATCCTCCTTTCATAGCCTTGAAAGCAAGGATTCAGTGAGGTGTTTATACCTCTTACATATGGATCTTTTTGGTCCTATGCCAGTTCATAGTCTAGGTAGGAAGGTCTACACTTTTGTGGTTGTAGATGACTATTCTAGATATACATGGGTATTCTTTCTGAGACAAATCAGAAACCCCAAGTGTTTTACTTAGTTTTTTAAAACAAAATCAGAATGAACTGAACAGTACAGTGGTCAAAATCAGAAGTGACCATGACACTGAATTTCAATCTGAAAGTATGACAAAATTATGTGAAGACTTTGGGATTTTCCAAGAATTTTCCTCACCTAGAACACCATAGCAAAATGGTATTGCTGAAAGAAAGAATATGACATTGATTGAAGCTGGTAGAACTCTATTGAGTGACACTTCTCTTCCAGAATATTTCTGGGCTGAGGCAGTAAACACTGCATGTCATGTGATCAATAGGGCTTCTATCACCAGAGCCACAACAAGACTCCCTATGAAATTATGAAAGGTAGAAAACCAAATCTATCCTACTTTAGGATCTTTGGTTGCAAGTGCTATATACTTAACAATGGCAAGTCTTATCTAACTAAGTTTGCTGCCAAATCCCAAGATGAGATATTTGTTGGGTACAGCATCAATAGTAAGGCTTATAGAGTCTATAACTTGATTACTCAAGTTGTAGAAGAATCTGTACATGTTGTATTTGATGAAACAAGATTAATCAACAGTGAGTTGCCTTGTAGATCAAATAATCCAACAGGTATAAGCAAAAGGATGGACAAGCTTTCCATTGCAGAAGCATCAAATGCAAATGAAGTATTGGAAAATGAAGGCTACTGTCCAGGGGGAGTACAAGACTCAATAAAAGCTGATGACAACCAAGAGGTGCAACATAATGAAAGAGCTGGAGACATTCAACCTGAAGGAAATCTTCCTCCAGCTACAAGAAATCTAAAAGACCATCCAGCAAATCAAATTATAGGTGATCCAAGACAAGGAGTGCAGACTAGAAGCAAAAATTTGAGCACAGTCCTGCACTCAAGTTTTCTATCTCAACTAGAGCCTAAGAAATTTGAAGAAGCCATCCAAGACCAACACTGGATTAATGTTATGCAAGAGGAGCTAAATCAATTCAGAATGTGCAAAGTCTGGGAGTTAGTTCCTAAACCAAGAGACCACAACATCATTGGCACAAAGTGGATCTTTAGGAACAAGTTGGATGAGAGTGGAGTAATTGTGAAGAATAAAGCAAGATTGGTTGCTAAAGGATACAGGTAGGAAGAAGGGATTGACTTTGATTAATCATTTGCCACAGTAGCAAGACTGGAGGCAATCAGAATGTTCCTTGCCTATGCAGCATATCAAGGATTCAAAGTATACCAAATGGATGTGAAATCAGCATTCCTGAATGGTGATCTAAAAGAAGAAGTTTATGTAGAGCAGCCATCAGGTTTTGTAGATTCTCTTAAACCTGGTTATGTCTATAGACTTAGGAAAGCATTGTATGGGTTAAAGCAAGCCCCAAGGGCTTGGTATGAAACCCTGTCTACTTTCCTTATTGAGAACAAATTCTCAAGAGGTAAAATAGACAAAACTCTATTCCTAAGGGAATCTAAAGGCAAGATAATCTTAGTCCAAATCTATGTAGATGACATAATTTTTGGGTCTACAGAGAACAACCTTTGCAAAAAGTTTGCCAAACTTATGTAAGGGAAGTTTGAAATGAGTAGTATGGGAGAACTTAAGTTCTTCTTGGGACTCCAAGTGAAACAGACTGATGATGGATTGTCCATATCCCAGTCTAAGTTCACCAAAGAGTTAATCAAGAAATATGGTATGGAATCATCCTCTACTATGAAAACTCCTATGGGAACAAGTATGCCTATATGCAAAGATGATGCAGGTAAGCCTGTAGATGAGTCTTTGTATAGAGGATTAATTAGTTCTCTATTATACCTCACAGCTAGTAGACCAGATATTATGTATGCTACATGTGTCTGTGCTAGGTACCAGGCATGCCCTAAAGAATCTCATTACACTGCTGTTAAGAGAATTTTGAGATATCTAAAGGGCACACCTAATCAAGGCCTTTGGTACCCTAGGAATGGAGATTTTCAACTAATAGGTTATTCATATGCAGATTTTGTAGGCTGTAGAGAAGATAGAAAGAGTACTACAGGTACATGTCAATTCTTGGGAGGAAGGCTGATATCTTGGAGCAGTAAGAAGCAGACTAGTGTGGCAATATACACTGCTGAGTCTGAATATGTGGCTGTAGGAAGCTGTTGTGCATAGCTATTGTGGATTCAGCATCAGCTAAAGGACTATGGTATTCAAGTAAGTAGAACACCTTTATTGTGTGATTCTAAGAGTGTTATTTCTATTGCAAACAATCCTGTTTCTCATAGTAGAACTAAACATATAGAGATAAAATACCATTTTCTTAGAGAACATGTAGAAAAAGAAGACATCTCATTAGAATTTGTTAAAACTGATTATCAAATTGCAGATGTATTTACTAAGCCACTGGATGAAACTAAATTCAATAAATTTAAAATTGAATTAGGAATGCTGGTCATAGGTTAATTTACCCTATAAATTAACTAAGTAAAATGGTGTCGACACATTCAGTAATAAAGTGTCGACACAGAGAAGTCATGTCGACTAGTCAGGGAAATTGTGTTGACACATAAGAAAATGTGTCGACACCTAAGGGTCAATGAGTCGACTCATCCAGAAATGTAGTGTCGACACAACCAGAGTAATGGTGTCGACACTTACAGATTTTGTGTCGACACTTGTACTAAGTGTCGACACAGAATTTCTGATGCACTACTACGTATCTCCTGTGTCGACATATCATCAATTAGTGTCGACACAAAGTAGTCTACATTGATGTCGAGACAATAGAAGTTTGTGTCGACACATTCCAAAAGTGTCGACACATTTAGACTATTTTTGCCCGCCTTTTGACCTACTTTTATTAGAGGGTATAAATAGGTCGATAACGTATTCTGTCGACACGCTCACAAGGTTTTCAAGATAAAAACCTTGTGTCGACATTCTCTCTTCTCTCCAATCACTCTTTCACTTTCTTCCAATGGCGCCCAAAGTTGAAGACAACATTAATGAAGGTTACGAGCTGGTGCGCAATGCATTTGAGAATGCGTCGACAGATATACAAAGGGTTGTTACTCTACTTTCAGAATCCGGATTAGAGTTTCTTGTTTCCGAACCCACAAAGATCTGGAAGAAAGAGGCATTGGAATTTTATACTTCTGCAACAATGGATTCGTCTGGCCTCAAAATCAAATCCACAGTTCATGGAACTAAGGTGAAACTTACTCTAAAGAGGGTAGGGAAGATTCTTCGCATACCCTACATTCAAGATGAAGAAGAGGTCCCAGCCTCAAAGACAAGGGAGGCTCTGCAGTGGTGTGGATTAGATCCAACCATAAAGATTGGAGCAACCATCAATCGAAAGGGAATGAATCAACAGGGAAAGTTCCTATCTGAAGTAGTAGGGAAGGTGATTTTATGTAAACTAGGAGGCCATGATAGGATATCTGCCATGATGTTCACTCTCATGACAAGAATAATCTACAAGATTAACACAGACTGATCTGCAGTTCTGTTTGATAAAATCAAAGAAGGAATGAAGAAGCCAAATTTGGCTAGAATTATGAGTCTATACCTGGATGGACTCATTCCAGAGGTCATGCACCAAATTCCTGGGTCCAAAATCAATCACATGAGGAAAATAAACATGAGATTATTCTCCCGGTGGGATAGGGTTATGTCCAAAGAGATGCCTAATGTGGACATGCAGGACACTACTGAGACATCACTTGGACATGATCAGGGCACTGAACAACTTCAAGGAGAACAAGTTAGAGAGCAGGCTGAGGACCAGACTGGGTCTACTCCACTCCAGAAAGAAACATTACCTGCACAGGTGCAGGGGGAGGTAGTTCATTCTCCTGCCCAGAACATTTCTAATCCTGACCAGTTGCAAGGGGAGACCACTTTTAACCAAGTACAAGTGTTGAGAGACTAAACTTAGAAGAAGATTTGAACACTGCTGATATTGATATATCATCTCCTGCTCCAGCACAAAAGGAATACACTCTAGAAGAGTTGTTTCCTGACATTGGACAGGTAGCTGATAAGGGTGACACCCTAAGGGTTGAGGAGGAGAAAGGTGTTGTTGAGGGGGAGCAAGTGCTTGTTGAGGAAGAACAACAAGACACTGAGAAATAAATTCCTCCATCTCCTCAAGAAAGAGTTCAGATTGACAGTTCTTCAGAATCTGAGATAGAAGAAGCCAGGGAGGCTAAGAAAAGGAAGCTCATGGTCTTCAAGAGAAGAAGTCAAAGCTATAAGCAAGCTCTCCAGACTGCAAGTCACCAATCTCCTACTGAGTTTGATTACAATAAGTTCATGGTGGATTTGCAAGTGAAGATAGATGAGCAAAGAATAGCCTTGGAAAAATCTGTAGATGAAAGTAATAAGTCACTTCAGTTTGATCTTGCCCAAGACATCAAGTCAATCAGATTTGAGGTAAATCCGAATAAAAAGGAGATGACAGATTGCTTCCACAAGGGAGGTAATGATGTGGTATACCTAGCTAAACAGCACCAAACTATCTTTACTAAGGTGGATGACATTGCATTGAAACAAGGATATGTTCTAGAAAATCAGCTGAGAATGAATGACAATCTGACTCAATCTCACAATACAATTATCACTGAGTTAACAGATACTGCAACAAAGCTGACTGCTGCAAGGACTAAAGATGTGGAAGACTTTGATCAAAAGCTCAAAGATGCCCTAGATTCAGTTCAAACTGCAATAACTACCTCACAGAAAGAAATATCTGCCAAGCTTCTCAAATTAAAATCATTCTTTAAAGAGAGTGTGAATTTTCTTGATGGACAAATAAGGTTTCAAAAGGATGATCTTAGAGATCATGTTGCCAGAGAAGTCCTAAAGGGGGAGAGGGTACTTATTCATGCTGGCTCAGAACATGCCAAGTGGGTCACTAACAGTGTCAGAGCCACATTGGGATATCCACCCCTTTGTGATGATGATAACATGGCAGAGTCAGGAGTACAACAAAAGGGTCTACTTGAAGGCAATCAACCTGAGGTTGCCCAAGTCATATATCCCCCTGCTGATTTTGACATGATTCATCAGCAAGTGCAAACAATGTACAGTCCTCCACAGGAGGTTACAAATGTAATTTTTGAAAAAGTAGATCAGCGAGGAGCCAATTTGAAAGATCAACAAGATGCTCAATTATCCAAGAAGAGATTTAGAGAGCAAGCTGAACAAAGACCTGATTTTGAGCAGTGGAGTCCCACCTCAAGGAACATTATACTAACTGCCTGGAAGGCTGTGAAGGATCAAATGCATGAAAGAGGAAAGTGGTATAATGAAATTGAATGGCAAAAGTATGAGGCCAGGCAGGAGGCCATAGTACAGTTCAGAAGGAAGGCTAAGATGGGGAGGCTACCACCTGAAGCTCAGGAGCCGAGCGAGTATTTTCCCAAGCCCTTTCATTACTTTGAAAGGCAAAGGCTCAAGGAGGAAGCTCAAAAGAAAGCTGAACTGAAAGGCAAAAAGCCTGCTGATGTTGCTGAAACTGCTGTGAAGGCTCAGATTCAATCAGGAAAAGGAATTGTCATCCAGGAGCCTGATCAGTCTTAGTTTTAAGTTTATCAAATCATTCAAATGTTTTGTAATGATCTGTTTGTTAATCCAATCAATGTAAACAAGCTGTAACAAACATTTCTAAATGAATAAACTAAACCTTGTTCTGTAATCATTTCTTCATGTTCATCTTTATTCTGTGATGAATCTGTGGTTAATGTTTTGTTTATAGAAGATTCTTGTTGTATTATGCTCTTATTCATCATCATATTAAATTTTCATAAATGGTGTATATCATTAGCTAAAAGGGTTATGACTTCTCCAAATAGGGGGAGATTGTTGGGTACATTGGAAAATGTGTACCTGATTTGAAGAAGCCTAACTTAGCTCAATGATATACATCAAGGTGTATTTGATGTTATTTTGAGTTGAAATGTGCAGGTTAAGAATGTACTAAAATACAGGAAAAATATTCTAAGTCCATATGTCGACACCAGAAGAAGCTGTGTCGACACTTCAGAAAGATTGTGTCGACACTTGAAGAAGGCTGTGACGACACAGAGAAAAAGAGTCGACAACAATTGTGTCGACACTGGGAAGCAGTGTCGACTCACAGAAGTATAGTCGACATCAACTGTGTCGACACTGGGAGGTTGTGTAGACACACAAGATTGCTAGTCGACAACACTTGTGTCGACACCAGAAGACTGTGTCGACATACAGAGGCAGAGTCTACATCAACTGTGTCGACACACAAGACTTGTGTCGACACACTGCAAAGTCTAGACCAAGTTAGTTGCTGGAGAATGATGAAGTGTTTGTGTCGACACAAATGCTCAGTGTCGACACATGTTCAAGATGCAGTATCTAAAAGCTGAGTCGACATAAAGGCAGACATGTCGACATCATCAAAGGCTGTGTCGACACCTAAGTCACTTATGTCGACATATATTGACAGATGGTCTCGACACTTTCTAACAGACAGTCTCGACGCTTTGCTGATAAAGATAAAGGCACAAGATCTGTTTGAAGACTTGACAGCTGTGGGTTACAACCGGTTTACAGAAGCTGTCAGACTTGTCAGAAGTTTGTTAGAAACCGGATCAGCCGGTTACCAAGGATAAAGTCTATAAATAGACAGATTTAGAAGAAGAAGAATAACGATACATATACGACACACATTAATCATCTATTGGGAGATAAGATTTCTGATCAAGAAAGTGCAAGGCATAGAAGAAGATCGTCGTGAGAAGATCTAAGAAGACATTCTGACGTGTACAACCACTCAGGATCAGTCTAAGTAGAATTCTTTCAAGAATTCTGAAGTATCATCAAAGGTGTTGGATAGAGAGGGATCCAGCCATTTTTGAAGATAAGAAGGAAGCTGTCACAGATTTCTCAAGAAGCTGTCAGGAAATCAACTCAACTAAGTTCTGATTCAAGAAGCTTTGAAGAAAGCTAAGATCCAGTTGATTTCATCCATCAGCTGATTAAGTGTAGTCTTCTTCCTTCTCTCTCAACAGGGGCAAGATATTCTATAACTTCAATTTCAATTTCTATCTATTTGTATAGATCTAAGTTGTAAGCCTAGATTATAAAGGCTGAGTATAGGAGAGGTATTCTCTGAGTGGTAGGGCTGTTTATGCCTGAGTTGTAGGAGAAGATTTTCTCTGAGTTGTAGGCCTTGCGGCAAGGCTGAGGTAAGGCTGGTTAGCCTGAGCTGTAGGAAACTTATAGGGTTCTGAGTTGTAGGATCTAAGGATCTAAGATAAAAAAGGAAGTTAGGCCGAATCTAGCACACCGCTAGATAGGTGAAGGGGGAAAGTGGATGTACCCAGACCTTGGGGAACCACCATAAATCTGTGTGCAATCTGTGGTGTGTGCATAGCTATGATTGCTGTGTTGTGTTTGCTGAAGTGGTTTCAGAATTCTCTTATAATCAGTAATTATATTCTGTCTTAAGTTAAAAAAAAGCATTAGAACCTATTCACCCCCCCCCCTATAGGTGTTTAGGTGGTCTTGAAAGTATAACTATCACAGACATTAACATACTTCCTAGTAGATACAATGGAGGCTTGTATGGCTCAAGAAGTAAAATCCCCTTTGGCGTGGACAGTCTATATAGTTAGAGCATTATGAAAAGATTCCTCGGGAGTAGGAGTGGTTCTCATTAATCTGAATGGCATAAGATTATACCAAGCAGTTAAGTTTTACTTCCCAGTCACCAATAATCAAGAAGAATATGAGGCACTCCTAGCAAAACTAAGGTTGGCAAAAGAATTGGGGATAGAATATATTCAAGTAAAAGTCGATTATCTAGTAATGGCATCTCAAGTGCTCGATAATTTCGAGACCAAGGATCCGATCCTTTGGAAGTACCATGCCCTTGTCAAAACCGAAATTGAAAGATTTAAGAGCTTCACAATTGAGAAAATCTTGAGGTGAGAAAATTCAGAGGCAGACAGCTAGCAAAGTTTAGTCTTCTATCAAGAGGGACAACTTTAGAGCTTTTTCGTCTAGTAGTGGAAGAAGGAGAGTTAATGCAGATTGCCCAACGTCCATCCTGGATGGATCCTTTGATTCTTTACATCTCTACAAGAACTTTCCAGCCATCAATAAAGGATAAGAAGAGGTTCAAACTAAAGGAAACTCATTATTACTTATGTCAAGAGTTCTCTATAGGAAGGTTTTCCTCTCTCCTCTAGCTAGATGTGCATCGGAAGAGGAAGTTCTGATTATTCTTCAAGAGCTTCACTCCGGTGAGTGTCACAGTCACCCAGGAGCAAGAACTTTGGAGAAAATGATTCTTTGACAAGGTTATTTCTGGCCCCAAATGAGAAAGTGTAACGCCCCCGAATTTTCGATGATTTATTTTAAATCCTTTTTCGGCGTTACGTTGACGTTTTCCGTCTCGAGCCGTTGTTAGAGTACCTCGTTAGGTGTTCTTAGAGGTTTAGCCTGTTTACGGGTTTCCCCAGCTAGCCGGTGTCTGTTTTGGAGACCCGGTTGAGCCTCTCAGGGAATTCTCGTGTTTTGGCTTCGGGCGAGGTTAGCTCGAGTTTTGTTCGTCGGAAGTCGTTTTTGACTTCGCCGTTGTTCTCGTAGCCCGGGTTTTTAGCTACGGTGCGATTTTGGTCGAAATCCGAGGACGTCGCGTTTTCGCGTCGTTTTGGCGGTTGTTAATTTGCGCGAGTCGTCATTTTCTATGACGGCATGTCTTTTTACGCATGTGTTGCGTGCCGGTATTTTGTACGTGCTCGTGCGCGCGTGTGCGCGCGCGCGTGTGCGTGCGCGCGGGGTTGAGTATGTTTTGTGCGTGCGTGTGCGTGCGCGCATGTGCTTGCATGCGTGGATGTAAATGTGTGCGCAGAGGTGTGCGCATCCGTGCGTTTAGCGCGTGTATTTATATGCAGGAATGTTTGTGATTGTGATTATGCGTATATGTGTATAGAGTATAGGTATGTGTATACATGGATGAATAGGTTTGAATATGTATAAATGTGTATAGGTGTATAAGTGTATTAGTTATATTATTTATTAGGTTTGATATTATAGTATAAGTTATGTTATATATTAATTAACATTAGGTTAGTTTATATTTAGGTTTATAATAACACCACCCTTCCCCCTAATAAAAAGGTGCAGCCGGCCCCCCCCCTTATTAATTAGGTTTTTATTTAAGTTTTATAATAAACCCCTCCCTCCTCTCACCCGTGAACCAGCAAACCGCCCCCCTTTACCTTTTTTTTTTTTTTACTTTTCTCCTGTGCGAGCTCCCGACCCGAGCGGAAGAAGAGAACGGCGAGCCCTAGCCGCACCTTCCGCCGCCCGCCGCCGGCCGCTCCGGCCTCCCCTTCCCGATCCGAGCCCGGATCTGTGTTCCCCTCGCCGAGAGCTTCGAGCCGAGGTAGTCTATTCGTCATTCCTCCATGATTTCCATTTGGATTTCGTTTTGGTTTTCTCTTTTTTTTTTGGATATTCTTGTTCTCCTTTCATGAGTAGTTGCTATCTTAGGTTGCCTTGGTGATTTTGGTGAATTTTGGGAGTTTCCGGAATTTTTGGGCGTCCGCCATAGCGCCGTTGTGCTGGCGAAATTTTTGGTGATTTAGCAAGGCAAGTGTTTCTCCCTTTCGCCGTTTGGCCTCTCTTTTCCTCTATTGCATGTTAAATTCATGATCAAAATTGTTAATTTAATTTCTCCTAACCCTAACCCCTACTTGTAGCGCGCTAGAAAAATTAGGATTTCTACCCTCCCGCTAGTAGCTTCCGATTTAGGACGGCGTCGCGGTAGGTGTGTCGCGTAGATATGGGTTAGCGTCGGGTTGAGTTTATGTTAGGCCTAGGTGTAGGTCTAGGTTTTGGGATTTTTTTTGCCTAGCTTGCCTATTTGAGGCGTTTAGGTGTGATTGTGCACGCACGGCCTGTGGTCGTGCGTCTAGTAATCGTGCGACCCGATGTCGGTGCTCGTACGCTAGGCTTAGAATCGAGTGAGTGTACTCACTCGCAGCGGCGTTGCGTAATCGCAACGGCTAATCCCTTAGCGTTGATTTCTCCCCGAGTGTTTTGCTCGTGTATCGAGAGTCCCTTGTCGGCTGTTACCTTTCGAAGGCCGAATCGTGGGTTGTGGTCAGTAGTGGTGGTGGATGGCTCTTTTAGGGGTTGTGTGGCGTGATGTAGCCTTGACCACGCTCTTTACCTTGACCCGAGTAGTTTCTGGGCAAGTGAGTGTTGGGTCTTTTGTGCCTTCACGTGTCAACCCTTGAGCAATTTGTTGACTTGGAATTAGTGGTTGGGCGTTTTGGAACGCTTTCAACCTGATGCCAAGTTTCTTGTTTTTGCTACTGCCGCCTCTCACAATTTAGGATGTTAGGCGTTTCTTCCGTAGGCGTTGCAGCATTTTTGGCATCATGGCCATGTTGACTCTGCAGGTTTTTAGGCAGAGTAGTTGCTGTTTTCCCGCACTTGGTGCAGGTTTGCTTTCGCCCTTCCTTGGGCATTGTTGCTTTTACTCTACTTTGTACTCTCTTTACCTTACTTTACTTGCTTTTACCTTACTTTCCTTTTTAGCACTTGCATTCCTTGCTCTGAGGTGTTCTATTTTTCTTCTGAACGCCTCAGGATCTGGGCGGTAGCCAGTAGGTGGCTGTTGCTGTGGTGCTGTTGGAGGCTTCCTTTCTGTTGGCTGTTGAGACTCTCCTGAGTCATTGTGAGGTAGTTTTACTGTTTTCTTACAGACATACATACTTGCCAGTGGGTTCGTGTCAGCTGTTGGCGCCCCTGGTAGTTTTACCTTTTTGTACTAGATATGCTTTTCTTCTTACTGCTACCCTTTCTGGGAGATAGTCTATTTGCTCTGGGAAGTTTTATGCTAGGTTGCTAGTTACTTTAAAAGCTAAAAGTAAAACTATATTATGTATAAGCATATGATCAGCATGATTTCTAAAAAGAACTCACTCAACGTACTTTCTTAATTACGTATAACAAATGATTTTCCTATATATGTATAAATTAAAACTAGAGTTTTGGTTCAGCGTAAGGGTCCTTCGGGATCACTTATGCGCTCATTTAGGATGTGGTCATAAATGAAGTATCTTCCGCTACGTATTAAAAAATCAGTTTTGAAACCGTGGACTCTTTGGTCCACTGAGCCGAGGGATACGGCCAATAAATAAATCAAGTTTTCCTAATCAATTAATTCATGATTTGAAAGGATTTGGAGTGTCGCCTGAACGTCGGCAGTTATCCCCTGCTCGACGTGGCATCACAGCGCGTAGATTTTCTCTTACTCTGATTTAATAAATAGTGAGAAAAATGCGGGTTGTGACAGTTGGTATCAGAGGGAGGTTGCTTGACAATTGGTCGGGCAACCTTCCTTTGTTGTGTTAGATGTTTAGAGTCATATCATACACACACCGACATGTCATCGGCACGTTTTGGCTGAAGCACGAACACTGCACTACACGCATAAGCATAACATGAAGTATACGGGGCATATTATGTAGTATGGGATGCATAATATGTGTTCGTATATGGATCCACCATAGGGGCTACATGTGAGGGTTATGTAGTATGGGATGCATAACCTCACCACATGACTGCGACTAGCACGTTTTCTTTTTAGTCGCATGGGAATGTTATGTAGTATGGGATGCATAACATTTTCATGTGTACTCCGCCATGGCATGCACTAGGGCCTTTTTAGAATGCATAGCATAATCATGCATAGCATAACATTGCATAAGCACAACGCGCCAAGCTAAAGACGTGCAGGATGACATGTGTACACACATAGTTTTTGAGTCAAAATAATATAAATTCATGCATTCCCGATCTAGGCACAAGAGTTAGTGTGATGGTGGTGAACCATCTTAGGCTAAGCATATCATTCCTTTTGTATTAAATAAAATAAAATCTCAGAGCAAATATAGCAGTAGAAGATCATATTTATGTATGTATTGTCTGTACCTTTTGTCTAATCCTAGGAGTTTAGCTAAGTTCTAATCGTTTGTTATGTTTTAATTTTCCTTATAGTATGCCGCCGAAGCGTAGAGTGACGAGGTCGACTCCCCAGTCTGAGGGTGAGTCCTCCGGTGCTCAAAGTGATGCGTTGGTGGAAAGCCTGAGGCAGAGTAACGAGGCCTTATCAAGGCAGGTGGTGGAGTTGCAGGCCCAGATGCAGTCCTTTTTATCCGGAGCGGCGGGTCAGACTCCGGGAGTTCAGGACCCCGCCGTGGGTACAGCTGTTCTAGCCCCTCCTGCCCCCCCTGCCCCTCTCGTGCCTCCAGTGGTGGTGCCCCCCGGGATGACTTTCATCTCCCAGTTCCAGAGGCTGAGCCCTCCCACGTACGATGGGAAGACGGATTTCATGGTATTGGACGACTGGCTGATCACTATGGAGGAGATGCTTCACTATTCAGGTATCTCAGATGATCAGAAGGTGATGCTGGGCGTTTATCAGCTGAAGGGTTTGGCGAAGACCTGGTGGTTAAGAGAGAAGGAAGGCATGGTCGGAGAATGTTCCTGGAGTTCTTTCAAGGAGTTGCTGATGAGGAAGTTTCTACCCTCAGTAGAGCGAGACAGGCTGATGAATGACTTTATTCATTTGAAGCAGAGGCAGCTATCCGTCAGCGACTACGAGATTGAGTTTAGCAAACTCAGTCGCTTTGGTCCTAGCTTGGTGAGCTCCGAGGAGGACAGGGTGAAGCGGTTTCTTGGTGGCCTCAGGAGCGATGTCCAGCAGCTTGCGGTTGCTCACGGCGCAGTTACTTATGCGGGAGCAGTTGAGGCCGCTTTGAAGGTAGAGGCTATCGAGAACGCGAAGCAGCGTGGACAGCAGGCGAGAAACGAGAAGAGGAGGTCAGTTGAGGAAAAGGGTCCCCAGGTTCTTGGTGCTGCTTCTGAGAAGAAGAGCAAGGTAGTGTGCAGTTTCTGTGGCCATCCGGGCCACCCAGCTGAGAGGTGCTTCAAGAGGGCAAGGGTCCAGAAGAAGGAGCATGTGCATGCTATCCAGGGTGCTCCTAGGAGGGATGTTCCTTGTCCTGTCTGCAAGCGACCCGGTCACGATGCTGCTCAGTGCTGGTCCAAGGATCGTGTTTGCTACCAGTGTGGCCAGAAGGGCCATATTAAGTCGAGGTGCCCTCAGGTTCAGTCCGCTCTACATGCCGTTCCGCTCCAGGCCTTACCTCCGCCTCAGCCGGTGGACAAGGGTAAAGGGAAGCTGAATGTGGTATCTTCAGCGGAGGCTGAGACTTCGACGCAGGTCATTTCAGGTAAACCCCGCCCCCCTCGCTTGGCTTTCTCTTTTGTAGCAGTTTTAGTGTTGCTGTTGTTTTGTTTATTGCTTGTGCGTTTATGGTTTTGTTTGTGTATAGGGAAATTTAAGGTAAGGAACCGCTGGGCCCGCGTTCTGTTTGACTCAGGTGCTACCCACTCCTTTGTGGCTAGGGCCTTTGTCGAGCGGTGCCAGTGGGTTCCTGATCGTGTTGGTGGTGCCTTTCGCGTCAAGTTCCCCTCGGGTGAATCCGTGATATCAGATCAGGGCATTCTGGACTGCCCTATCTTGTTGGGGGATTATCTGGCCAAGGCTGATCTGAAGGTGTTGGACTTAGAGGATTTCGATGTCATCCTGGGTATGGACTGGTTGTCCCGATATGATGCAGTGATTCAGTGCAGGGGAAAGCGCTTGGATTTCAGGAAGGACAGCGGTCAGCCCGGGAGTGTTTTCGGTGATTCGCGTCGGGACTCTCCGGCGATTTCTGCGGTATGTGCTCAGAGGGTCTTTCCTGCTAGCTGTTTTGCTTGTTTAGTCTCAGTGTTGGGGACTGTTAGCAGTGTGCCGTTTTTGGATGAGATTCCGGTTGCGCGAGAGTTTCCTGACGTGTTTCCTAGCGATCTTCCCGGTCTTCCTCCAGACAGGGATGTGGAGTTCGTGATTGATTTGGAGCCTGGTACGCGTCCGATTGCCAAGGCGCCGTATCGGATGGCCCCGCGAGAGCTGGAGGAGCTTCGTACTCAGCTTGATGAGTTATTGGAGAAGGGCTTCATAAGGCAAAGCTCGTCGCCCTGGGGTGCTCCGGTTCTCTTTGTGAAGAAGAAGGATGGTTCGATGCGCCTTTGTATCGACTATAGAGAGTTGAACAAAGTCACCATCAAGAACAGGTATCCACTGCCCAGAATCGACGACTTATTTGATCAGTTGCGTGGCAGTTCAGTATTTTCGAAGATAGACCTCCGTTCGGGTTACCATCAGCTTAGGATCCGAGAGTCGGATGTTCCACGGACGGCTTTCCGATCGAGGCATGGTCATTTCGAGTTCCTGGTCATGTCTTTTGGGCTGACCAATGCGCCTTCAGCATTTATGGACATGATGAACCGGGTGTTCAAGGACTTTCTGGACAAGTTTGTCGTCGTGTTCATTGACGACGTTCTGATTTATTCTCGAAATGCGGTGGAGCATGATCAGCATTTGCGGTTGGTGTTATCCGCCTTGAGGGATCATCAGTTGTATGCCAAGCTGAGCAAATGCGAGTTCTGGTTGCCTCAGGTTTCCTTCCTGGGTCATGTGGTGAACAAAGATGGTATTTCAGTGGACCCGGAGAAGATCTCAGCAGTGATGGATTGGAGTAGGCCGAGCACACCCAAGGAGATCAGGAGCTTCTTGGGGTTGGCCGGCTATTATAGGAGGTTCGTCGAGGGCTTTTCTACCTTGGCAGCGCCCTTGACAAAGCTGACGCAGAAGCATGCGGCGTTCGTTTGGAGTGATAAGTGCGAGGAGGCCTTTCTGGAGCTGAAGAGCCGGTTATGTTCTGCCCCTGTGTTGACCTTACCGGCGGAGGGACAGGACTATGACGTTTATGTGGATGCCTCGCACGTTGGACTCGGTGGCGTGTTGATGCAGGAAGGGAAGGTGATCGCATATGGGTCTCGTCAGTTGAAGATCCATGAGCGGAACTATCCTACGCACGACCTCGAGTTCGCAGCGGTGATTTTTGCCTTGAAGCTGTGGAGACACTTACTTTATGGGGCCCAGTGCAGGATCTTTACCGATCATAAGAGCCTGAAGTACGTGTTCACTCAGAAGGAGCTGAATTTGCGCCAGCGGCGGTGGCTTGAGTATGTTGCTGATTATGATGTTGAGATTCAGTACCATCCGGGCAAGGCCAATGTGGTGGCCGACGCCTTGAGCCGGAAGACGGGGAAAGTCTTCAATCTCACCGCGGATCGTTTAGTGGAGGAGTTTCTATTGATGGATATCACCGCAGGACGCTGTGAGTTGCAGAGCAGTTTGGTAGTGGCAGAGCCGTCATGGATTTCTCTCACCAGATTGCATCAGAAAGAGGATCCGGATTTGTTGCACTTGTACCTCAGAGCTGAGAGGGGAGAGTTGCCAGATTTCTCCATCGACGAGGCAGGTACTCTGAGGTACCGCGGCAGGTTTTGCATCCCCGCAGTTGGAGACATCAGAGTATTGACTTGCAAGGAGGCTCACGGATCCAGTGTTTCCTACCACCCGGGATCTACGAAGATGTACCATGATCTGAAGCAGATCGCCTGGTGGTATGGGATGAAGGGTGATATAGCTCGTTTTGTCTCGGAGTGTTACACTTGCAGGCGGGTGAAGGCCGACCATGGGAGGCCTGGTGGCAAATTGGCACCTTTGGAGATCCCGACTTGGAAGTGGGAAAGCATCTCGATGGATTTCATTACAGGCTTACCGAGATCTCCGAGAGGGTTTGATTCTGTTTGGGTGATCGTGGACCGATTGACGAAGTGTGCGCACTTCGTACCATATAAGATCGATTACTCGATGAAGAAGATTGCTGAGTTGTATTTGGATGAGGTCGTCAGATTGCACGGCGTTCCAGTTAGCATCGTTTCAGATCGAGACTCTCGGTTTACATCCCGTTTCTGGAGGAGTTTGCAGGAGGGTTTGGGCACTGATTTGAGGTATTCCACAGCTTACCATCCGCAGACCAACGGGCAGACCGAGCGTGTGAATCAGATTGTGGAGGATATGATCCGGTGCTATATTCTCGATCATGGAGGTGCTTGGGATGAGCGTTTGCGGCTCATGGAATTTGCCTACAACAACAGCTACCAAGAGAGTCTACAGATGGCTCCCTTCGAGGCGTTGTATGGGAGGCGCTGCAGAACCCTCTGTTTTGGGCCGAGGCCGGCGAGAGGCTTGTTTTGGGTCCTGATGCACTCGAAGAGATGGAGGTTTCCGTGAAGCTTATTCGGGAGAAGCTTCGAGTTGCCCAGGAGAGGTATGAGAAGAACGCCAATCGGCGCAGGTCCGATTTGGAGTTTTCAGTGGATGATTTGGTCTTCTTGAAGGTGTCTCCGATGGTAGGAGTGAAGAGGTTTGGCAAGAATCGGAAGTTGGATCCGAGATTTGTGGGCCCGTTCAGGATTTTGGAGCGTATTGGTGTGGCTGCTTATAGGCTGGATCTGCCAGCTAGCTTCCCGGGGGTTCATAATGTCTTTCATGTGAGCCAATTGCGGAAGTGTGTGCGGAGCAATGGGCAAGTCTTGGACGCTGTGCCCCAGTTGGAGCCAAATCTTTCGTATGTCGAGGTGCCGGTCCGCATCTTGGAAGCTCAAGCTCGAGTGTTGCGGACGAAGTCTATTCCTATGGTAAAGGTTCTTTGGAAGAATCAGGATTTGGAGAGCGCGACTTGGGAGCTAGAGTCAGCTATGAGGGAGGCTCACCCTCATTTGTTCCCCTGAGTTGTCGGGTACGTTTCCTCTCTAGTGGTTGGTTTCTTTCCTTCTGTTGTAGGAGTAGTTTTCGCAAAGTTTCGGGTCGAAACTTTTTGTTAGGGGGAGTGACTGTAACGCCCCCGAATTTTCGATGATTTATTTTAAATCCTTTTTCGGCGTTACGTTGACGTTTTCCGTCTCGAGCCGTTGTTAGAGTACCTCGTTAGGTGTTCTTAGAGGTTTAGCCTGTTTACGGGTTTCCCCAGCTAGCCGGTGTCTGTTTTGGAGACCCGGTTGAGCCTCTCAGGGAATTCTCGTGTTTTGGCTTCGGGCGAGGTTAGCTCGAGTTTTGTTCGTCGGAAGTCGTTTTTGACTTCGCCGTTGTTCTCGTAGCCCGGGTTTTTAGCTACGGTGCGATTTTGGTCGAAATCCGAGGACGTCGCGTTTTCGCGTCGTTTTGGCGGTTGTTAATTTGCGCGAGTCGTCATTTTCTATGACGGCATGTCTTTTTACGCATGTGTTGCGTGCCGGTATTTTGTACGTGCTCGTGCGCGCGTGTGCGCGCGCGCGTGTGCGTGCGCGCGGGGTTGAGTATGTTTTGTGCGTGCGTGTGCGTGCGCGCATGTGCTTGCATGCGTGGATGTAAATGTGTGCGCAGAGGTGTGCGCATCCGTGCGTTTAGCGCGTGTATTTATATGCAGGAATGTTTGTGATTGTGATTATGCGTATATGTGTATAGAGTATAGGTATGTGTATACATGGATGAATAGGTTTGAATATGTATAAATGTGTATAGGTGTATAAGTGTATTAGTTATATTATTTATTAGGTTTGATATTATAGTATAAGTTATGTTATATATTAATTAACATTAGGTTAGTTTATATTTAGGTTTATAATAACACCACCCCTTCCCCCTAATAAAAAGGTGCAGCCGGCCCCCCCCCCTTATTAATTAGGTTTTTATTTAAGTTTTATAATAAACCCCTCCCTCCTCTCACCCGTGAACCAGCAAACCGCCCCCCTTTACCTTTTTTTTTTTTTTTACTTTTCTCCTGTGCGAGCTCCCGACCCGAGCGGAAGAAGAGAACGGCGAGCCCTAGCCGCACCTTCCGCCGCCCGCCGCCGGCCGCTCCGGCCTCCCCTTCCCGATCCGAGCCCGGATCTGTGTTCCCCTCGCCGAGAGCTTCGAGCCGAGGTAGTCTATTCGTCATTCCTCCATGATTTCCATTTGGATTTCGTTTTGGTTTTCTCTTTTTTTTTTGGATATTCTTGTTCTCCTTTCATGAGTAGTTGCTATCTTAGGTTGCCTTGGTGATTTTGGTGAATTTTGGGAGTTTCCGGAATTTTTGGGCGTCCGCCATAGCGCCGTTGTGCTGGCGAAATTTTTGGTGATTTAGCAAGGCAAGTGTTTCTCCCTTTCGCCGTTTGGCCTCTCTTTTCCTCTATTGCATGTTAAATTCATGATCAAAATTGTTAATTTAATTTCTCCTAACCCTAACCCCTACTTGTAGCGCGCTAGAAAAATTAGGATTTCTACCCTCCCGCTAGTAGCTTCCGATTTAGGACGGCGTCGCGGTAGGTGTGTCGCGTAGATATGGGTTAGCGTCGGGTTGAGTTTATGTTAGGCCTAGGTGTAGGTCTAGGTTTTGGGATTTTTTTTGCCTAGCTTGCCTATTTGAGGCGTTTAGGTGTGATTGTGCACGCACGGCCTGTGGTCGTGCGTCTAGTAATCGTGCGACCCGATGTCGGTGCTCGTACGCTAGGCTTAGAATCGAGTGAGTGTACTCACTCGCAGCGGCGTTGCGTAATCGCAACGGCTAATCCCTTAGCGTTGATTTCTCCCCGAGTGTTTTGCTCGTGTATCGAGAGTCCCTTGTCGGCTGTTACCTTTCGAAGGCCGAATCGTGGGTTGTGGTCAGTAGTGGTGGTGGATGGCTCTTTTAGGGGTTGTGTGGCGTGATGTAGCCTTGACCACGCTCTTTACCTTGACCCGAGTAGTTTCTTTCTGGGCAAGTGAGTGTTGGGTCTTTTGTGCCTTCACGTGTCAACCCTTGAGCAATTTGTTGACTTGGAATTAGTGGTTGGGCGTTTTGGAACGCTTTCAACCTGATGCCAAGTTTCTTGTTTTTGCTACTGCCGCCTCTCACAATTTAGGATGTTAGGCGTTTCTTCCGTAGGCGTTGCAGCATTTTTGGCATCATGGCCATGTTGACTCTGCAGGTTTTTAGGCAGAGTAGTTGCTGTTTTCCCGCACTTGGTGCAGGTTTGCTTTCGCCCTTCCTTGGGCATTGTTGCTTTTACTCTACTTTGTACTCTCTTTACCTTACTTTACTTGCTTTTACCTTACTTTCCTTTTTAGCACTTGCATTCCTTGCTCTGAGGTGTTCTATTTTTCTTCTGAACGCCTCAGGATCTGGGCGGTAGCCAGTAGGTGGCTGTTGCTGTGGTGCTGTTGGAGGCTTCCTTTCTGTTGGCTGTTGAGACTCTCCTGAGTCATTGTGAGGTAGTTTTACTGTTTTCTTACAGACATACATACTTGCCAGTGGGTTCGTGTCAGCTGTTGGCGCCCCTGGTAGTTTTACCTTTTTGTACTAGATATGCTTTTCTTCTTACTGCTACCCTTTCTGGGAGATAGTCTATTTGCTCTGGGAAGTTTTATGCTAGGTTGCTAGTTACTTTAAAAGCTAAAAGTAAAACTATATTATGTATAAGCATATGATCAGCATGATTTCTAAAAAGAACTCACTCAACGTACTTTCTTAATTACGTATAACAAATGATTTTCCTATATATGTATAAATTAAAACTAGAGTTTTGGTTCAGCGTAAGGGTCCTTCGGGATCACTTATGCGCTCATTTAGGATGTGGTCATAAATGAAGTATCTTCCGCTACGTATTAAAAAATCAGTTTTGAAACCGTGGACTCTTTGGTCCACTGAGCCGAGGGATACGGCCAATAAATAAATCAAGTTTTCCTAATCAATTAATTCATGATTTGAAAGGATTTGGAGTGTCGCCTGAACGTCGGCAGTTATCCCCTGCTCGACGTGGCATCACAGCGCGTAGATTTTCTCTTACTCTGATTTAATAAATAGTGAGAAAAATGCGGGTTGTGACAGAAAGGATGCAAAATCATATGCAAATAAGTGTGTTCAGTTCCAAAAGTTTGTTCCTCTTCAGCATCAACCAGCTCAGCAGCTTAGGTTCGTAAAAATACTTTAGCCCTTTGAAGTTTGGGGAATGGATCTCCTCGGTCCTTTTCCAATTGCAAGCGGGAGGCATCGCTTCATCATTGTCATAATCGACTACTTCAGCAAATGGATTGAAATAAACACATTAGCTAGGACACCACCCAGATTGTCAGGAACTTCTTTCGGGGGAGATCGTTTGTCGGCATGGGATTCAGATGGCTATTATCATTAACAACGGTCCTCGGTTCAATAATTCCAAGATGATCAAATTCTGTAATCAGATTGGGACAGAGTTGTGATTCTTATCGGTACATTATCCCAGAAGCAATGGACAAGTCGAAGTTGTCAACAAGTTAATCCTCAATCTCCTCAAGAAGAAGGTGGAAAATCTTAAAAGCAATTAGGGTGAGCAGCTTCCTTCAGTTCTTTGTGTTGAAGCCAAGAAAATCCCGACCTCAGAATCGGACTAGGCGACCTAAGGCTACCGGTCTCGCAGTGAAGTCAGACGGCCCTCAGAAGAGAGAACAAGGACGAGCTCAATAAATAAGACCCCAGGCCGCTACGGCAGGAAGGTCCCACCACGTACCCGGTTGCTTAGAAGAAGCAACCCCTTCTCTCAGAATGGCCGAGCTAGATACAAAGGAGACGCGCGAGCTAGGGTTCGCGAGTAACTATCTGAGAATCTCTGGTCCCTCCTTCATACCCCGAAGTCCTATTTATAGGGAAATCAAAAGAGAGGGGGGGTCATACATATACCCGCCCCCCACCCTGGCGACTATGTGACTTCCCGAGAACTCACACGGGATGGGCGAGCATCCCGCCTTAGTCGCCTACCGGGCGAGTATGCCTAGGGAGCTCGCCATACTCGCACGAGTCTTCCACGGCCTGGGGCGCTGATCCTGACCCCCATCTTGCCTTGTTAACCTTGACTCCTAATGACCTGGCGGTGGTAGGGTCCACCCTCGTCGAATACGGGTTGTAAACAATCCCCGCTCTTTTTGGGCGACGTAGGAGCCCTGAAAGAAACATCCATCACTTATTCGGCGAGCTGTCATGCCGAGTATCTGACTGCTCGCTCTGTCTACTACTCATCGAGGTCTATAAATAGGGGGGCCTGGTTGCTGGGATGGATACCCGAAACTCGCCCACCATGTCAGATGCCAACGCGAAGCTTCTCGAAGACAGCCTCGCCGCCCTGTTTGGCCTTCTCGGCATCGCCAGACCGAAGAGGCCGCGCGAGGGAGATGTCGCGGCCGATTTGCCTCCACTGAAGAAAAAGAAAATCAAGAAGCCCAAGCAACCTGCCTCCTCAGCGGTCGACTTGCCTTCGCCATCTGGGTCAGTTACGGTGGTGACTGCCGAACCCGCGTCCTCCGTCAGTACCCAGAAGCTCCTCGACGACCTTGGTCTCGGCGATGTTCCGGACTCGGTCGCCCTCAGCCCAGACAAGAATTCCGAAGTCGCCAAGGTGTCGACGACATCCAAGGCCGAAGTCGTTACCGTAACAGGTCGCCGCTCCGACCCCCCCCCCCCCCCTTTCAATCGCTAATCATCGTGCGTCTCGCTGATCCGATTTTCTCGTGCAGACTCCCCTTCGGGCAATGCTGACGCGCCACTGGACGTCGCCCCCTTGAGCTCTGCGCCGCTGCTCTCCCTCGCCGCTGGTAAACCTCCCTGGATCGCGCATATAGTCCGGATAAATATCGCTAAGAAGATGACGGGGACCTCTTTGGTGAAAGGAGCCCCTTTGGCAAGTAAGTCTCTTCCGGCGGATAAAGATTTCCCGGTGAGCAAGGATCCCCCGGCGAGCATGGATCTCCCGGCAAGCAAGGATATCCCGGCGAGCAAGGATCTCCCGGCCTCCTCCGTGCCGGATTCATTGTTGCCAGCGGCGAGCAATCCCTTACCGCCGCCGCCACCTCTGGACGCGGCTTCTGAACAGGAGAGGGGCACCGTTTTGCCGTCGCCGCCTCCCTTGTCCGCCCAACAGAAGGTGGCCTTGCAGCGACATCCCCCGCCTCCTCTGTTGAAGACTTCGCAGCAGCCGGCGAGCTCGTCGCAGGCTTCGCCCCCGCTGAAGAAACCAGATAGGCCATGACTGAGTTATTTTCCGCCGCGGGTTGGGGACCCCGACCATAGAGGACGCGGGCAGGGAGGTTGCGGTCAGGGCAGACCAGCCGACCACCCTAGAGGCTCATCGTCGGGTAGGCGAGATACCTCTGGTCGCATCTCTCCACCACGTCGGTCTTGGTCTCCTCGCCGCGGTGAGCCCTTTATTGCTTGCTACTTTCGATCTCGTTTGGGTGCCGATTTCTGATCGCGACTTATCTTCCTGAAATGACAGATCGCCCGACGACTCCTGGGTCGGCCTTCATCGACGTCATTGGGTTGTCGGGGAGCGAGTATCGTCACGCTGCATCCCGCGCCTACATGGAGCTGGAGAGTAAGTTCGACCAGCTCGCCATCTGCGAACCTCGTCGCCGAATCTCTGCCCTGGAGGTGCGCATGACGAGGGTAGAGGAGATCCAGACCACCTTGGAGAGCTTCGAGGCTCGCTTTCACATGGTGAAGGAGAATGATCGCCAGCTGCCGTTAAACAACCACCGCCTTCAGCTCGTCCTGGACGAGTTGGCTGAGATTCGAGCGAGCATGGGTTCTGTGGGGCGGCTGACGAGGATGGTGGAGCAGTTGCGGCTTGGTGACGACGCGATGGCGCTGGCGACGGAGCACTTCCGGAGGGCGTGCGAGATGGGCTGCGATGGGCGACATCCTCATCCTCCGGAGCGGCCGCCTAGGACGTAGATTTGTTTTTTGGTTGTATTCGCCATTTGGCAATATTGTAACGAACACTATTCACCATTTAAATAAAACGAGCGACTATGAATCTCTTCTGCCCAACACCCAACTTGACCTCCTTACGGTTGCAATCGATACAAGCCTTCTGCTCCGAAAGCCAATCCATACCGAAGATGACGTCAAACTCTGCTAGCAGCAGCAACGACGCTAGTAAGTCGAACTCTTGGCGAGCGCCGCAGTGCCCCGTTTCGTCGCGCGAGAGAAGTCCGATGTCGCTGGTGTGCTGCCCCTTCTCTCGCGCGACGTCTATCAATGCTCGCGGGAATGAACCCCCCCCCCTCCCGCCCGTCTGTTTTGCCCTGGCCTATAAATATGGGGGGTAGGTAGAACATAAGTACACTACTGTGAATTTCTCGATCTGTCTGGCGAGTATCTCTCCGGCTCGCTTCGCCTTCCTCTCTTCTTCCGTTCGTCCCTTTTCCCATACTCAGCTCGCAGAAATGGTCGGCGATGACGCTAATGCTCGCCGACAAGCTAACGCCATCAATTTCACCGACACGGCTTTTAAGAAGTCGATAACTTCAGACAAGGATCTGGAGAGTTTTAGGGAGCGTCTACTGCCAGAGGAATACTCGGCGAGGCTTCCTGCTCGCGGTGAGCGACTCAACACCTATGTTGAGGGCGGGCTAGTGTTGTCGCTGCGCCATTTCGATGCTGGCCTGCGACTTCCCTTCTGGCTTGAGTTCTGTGAGATTCTGCGTTATTTCGGGATCGTCCCCGCGCAGATCAACCCCAATGGGATGGCGATCATCATGGGGTTCCTCTGCTACCTCCGGGAGGAGAGGATCGCCTTCGACCTCTCCGTATTTCGCCGAGTATTCGCCTTCGCCGCGACTTCGGAGGGGGTCGTCTTCTTCAGCAGCCATGTCTGCACTCTAGTGTGGATTGCGAACAAAGTCCATCGCTGGAGCGAGCTGCTGGTGATTGTGCATGGCGACTTCGAGGGTCTCCTGGGAAGGCCACACCAACCCGTCGACATCGCCTTTCTCCCGCCGATCTTGGAAGGCATTCGCGAGCAGCTGTTTGAATCCTTATGAGGTCGCCGGTTCGACGTTATCTACTAGCGGCTCAACGTCGATGTACTGGAGGCGATTCATCCCAACGAGGGTAAGGCTTGAGCGGGATGTTGTGTGTAACGCCCCGTTTTTTTCAGCGATTATTTTTATTCTCGTTTGGCGTTACGATGACGCGTTTCCGTGACTTGTGCCATTTGTGGAGTGTGGTTTAGCTCCTTAGAACTGAGTGCCCTATTCTGTAGCCTGTTGGCAAGATCTCCCTAGCAAGCCGAGTCGTTTTGGGTGACCCGGTGTGGCCTCTCGGGGGGATGTTGGTGTTTGGCTTCATTTGGGTATAACTCGAGTTCTGTTCGTCGAAAGTTAATTTCGACTTCGCCGTTGTGTTCGTAGCGTGGGTATTTAGCTACGGTGCGAATTTCGCCGAATTCCGAGGTAGATCGGTTTTCGCGTCGTTTAGGTGCTTTATGTAATTTTGTAATAAATTATATTATTATATATTAATATATATATATATATATATATATATATTTATATATATATATATTATTAGAAAAGGCACGGCAATCATCTTCTTCCCCGCTTGAAAACCGCCGGTCCTGTACGAGAGAAACGGAGAAACCGCCTACCCTTCCCTTCGGACGCCGATTCCCGGAGCGTTTGTGGACGGAATTCGATTCCGAGAGTGGATTCGGATTGCTCTCGTAGACCTTCATTCCTACGGTAAGAAATTCGATTTTCGTGGAGTTTTGGGAGGATTGGAATTTTCGGTTTTGGAGTTTTCCGCCATTAATGGCCGAGTGTTTGTTCTAGGTGTTGCGGCCGTTTTGATCCGTGCGAAGAGGAGGAAAGCAGTCCAAAGCTTCGCTGTGAATTGAGGCAAGTGGTATTCTTGCCCTTGCCAAGTTTTTTTTTCGATTTTACTTGCTGAAATTGAAATCCCGGTTAGCCCAGGTTAGAGGCCTTGTTGTTCTCATTTTCTTGCTAACTATAGGGCTTAGTTCTTCCTACTGAAACCCCCCCTATTTTTGTGATGATTGGAATCCAAATTGTCGGCGTGGAGCCGTTGTTTTCCTTTACTCTGATTGTTGCTCTGGTTCGGGTGTAGCCGAGAGGGAGAGTTAGGAGGGGGGGTGTGGTGGCTGATTTTCGTTAAGGTATTACTCGAATGATTAGGCATAGTTTGTATAGTAGTGGTGCGCGACGTTGGTAGTTTCCTGCTGCTACTGCAGTTGCGTGAGTCGTGTGCGCGTTCCGGTGTCGTTCGGGAAATTCCAAACGGTACAGGTTAGCCGCGCACGGTCATTAACCGTTAGGGCGCACGACCACTGGTCGTGTGCCTCTGGTCGTGCGCGTATAACTTTCAGTTTCCAAAGTTCTGTCTCGTAGATCGCACGAGCGCTGGCAAGCAGTGCGCACGACCACTGATCGTGCGTCACTGATCGTGCGCTGATGCTAAGTTTTCTCAGGTTTTCCAGGTTCGCTTCGCACGATCATCAGCCGATGAGTGCGCACGACCACTGATCGTGCGTCACTGATCGTGCGCTCTGTATATTTTCTTTTGCTAGGCGAATTTAGCTTGTTTTGAGTGCGGGAGTTTAGATACTCAAGTGGCAGGCAACTACTCGAGTTCTGGATCTTCTGCCTTGGTCGTTCGACTATCGTCGAGCTCCGTATTCTTTAGCGGGTTTGTGGGTAGTGACTTTATTTTGGCGGCGAGTGAGGCTAGCTCACTCAACGCCAAAGTTTAGGTAGGCACTGAGTGGGTTTCACTCAACGCCTAGTCGTGTTGGTTTATTTCAACACTCTTCCTTTACCTTGTCTTTCGTTTCCGAGTGGATTTCCAGTTGTATTTCTGGGTTTTCCTTGTCGGCCGTTTTCTTTATTTTCCTAAAGGCCGAATCGTGGGTCGTGGTTAGTAGTGGTGGTTGTAGCTCTTTATGGGGGTGGAGTTGTGTGATATAGCCAAGGCCACCCATGTTTTTCTTGCTCCAGGTACGGGCTGGGCATGTCGGGTGGAAGGTCCCTTGTGTTTTCACGTGTTGACCCTCGAGCTTTTGACTTGGACATGGTGGATTGGGGGACTGCGTTTGCCTTCGATCCGGTTCCTCGTTGTTGTTTTTGCTACTATCACTTCCCACAGTTTAGGGTGTTAGAAGTTTCTTCCTTGGTAGTTTGCAGTACTTTTGGCTCTTGGTAGCCTAGTAGTCCCTGCAGGATGTGGTTCCTGGGCTGGGTCGTTGCTGTTTTTTTGCACGTTGTGCATTTATTGGGGTCCTGTTTTGGACAGTTGTGACTCTTTCTACTGCATGTTTTTCTGGTACTTTTCCCCTTTTGGTTGACTCTTTCATGCAGTTTTACTTTGTTTAGCTTGCTGAGGTATTCTGTTTTCTTTTAGAATACCCCAGGTTTTGAGCCGTAGCCAGTCTGGTGGCTAGTTGGAGGTGGTGTTGTTGGTGGACTCCCGGACTTTGGAAGTTCTGTTTACCTTGTTAGTGAGGTTGTTTTCAGTACCTTCTTACAGACATATATTTGTGCTAGTGGGTTCGTGTCAGGTTGTTGGCGCCCACTGGTAGTTTTTACCTTGTACTAGATATATACTATTGCTGCTACCATTTTCTGGAGATAGTCTACTTGCTCTGAGAAGGTTTTATGCTAGGTTGCTAGTTATTTTTAAACTATAATTATTATTATAAATAAAGCTCATGATCAGCATGTTTTATAAGACGTATTCACTATTTTCCAAATCACGTATAAAGACCGTTTTCTTATATATTATATAAATTAAATGTAGGGTCTTGCATAGCATGAGTGGTTCTCTTGGAACCCTTATGCGCTCCTTAGAATGTTAAACCTAAATAAAGTATTTTTCCGCAGCGTATAAATATAGTTTTTCTTTTGTGGACTAGGTGATCCACTGAGCTGAGGGATACGGTCTCTAAAATATAACTGATTTTCTAATCATTAATCACATGATTTTCTTTCATTAAGTTGGTAGTTGGTTTTGCCTGAGCGTCAGCAGTTATCCCCTGCTTGACGTGGCATCACGACGCGTGTTTTCTCATACTCTGATAATTCTTAATTCGGAGAAAATGCGGGTTGTGACAGTTGGTATCAGAGGGAGGTTGCTTGACAAGTTAGTTGAGCAACCTTCCTTGGATGCTTTTAATGGTTCAGCATCATGCCATTCACACACCGATATGTCATCAGCACGTCTTGGAAAAAGCACGAACACTACACTCATAGCATAACATGAAGTATACAGGGCATATTATGTAGTATGGGATGCATAATATGTGTTCGTATATGGATCCACCATAGGGGCAATATGTGAGGGTTATGTAGTATGGGATGCATAACCTCACCACATAGCTGCGACTAGCACGTTTTCTTTTTCGTTGCATGGAAATGTTATATAGTATGGGATGCATAACATTTTCATGCGTACGCCGCTCATAACATGCATTAGGGCCTTTTTTTTAGAATGCATAGCACAATCATGCATATCATATCATTGCATAAGCACAACGCGCCGAGCTGAAGATTTGCAGGATGACATATGTACACACATGAGTTTTCAAATTAACATAAATTCATGCATCCGATCTAGGCACAAGAGTTAGTAAGGTGGTGGTTAACCATCCTAGGTTAGGGCATATCATCTAATTTTTGTGAAGAAGATAAACTCTCAGAGCAAGTTTAGCAGCTTTAAGTCTATATCTACATATGTATTGTCTGTACTGGTAATCGGTTCTAGTCGTTGGATTTGGATCTGATTTGCGTTGTAATGATTTTTAGGATGGCTAGGCGTCCTGCGACTCGATCGACTCCCCTGTCTGAGGGTGAATCTTCTGGAGCTCAGAACGATGCGGTGATCGAGAGTCTGCGTCTGAGTAGCGAAGCTATGGGCAGGCAGTTGGAGGAGGTGCAAGCCCAGATTCAGTCTTTGGTGGCTGTTGTGGCAGGTCAGGCTCAGGGTGCGCAAGTTCCTGCTGGGGGGTTAGCTGTTCCTCCTCCTCCTGCACCCTTGAGACCTCCAGTGGTGGTGCCAGCAGAGATGGCCTTCATCTCGCAGTTTCAGAGGCTGAGCCCTCCCACTTATGATGGGAAGGCAGATTTCATGGTGATAGACGACTGGCTGATCTCCATGGAGGAGATGTTCTCGTACTCAGGGATTTCAGATGACCAGAGGGTGATGTTAGCCACCTATCAGCTCAAAGGATTGGCTAAGAGTTGGTGGCTGAGAGAGAAGGAGAGCTTGGTAGCCGGATGCTCGTGGGAGATGTTCAAGGAGATGCTGTTGAGGAAGTTCTTACCCTCGGTCGAGCGCGACCGCCTCATGAATGACTTCCTCCATCTGAAGCAAAGGCAACTCACGGTGGGTGAGTATGAGATAGAGTTTAGCAAGTTGAGCCGTTTTGCCCCGGGATTGGTCAGCGTTGAGGCTGATCGAGTTAAGCGATTTCTCGGTAGTTTGAGGAGCGAGGTGCAGCAGTTGACCAGTGCTTATGGGTCAGAGACTTATGCACGTGTAGTAGAGGCTGCTCTGAAGGTGGAGGCTATTGAGACGGCGAAGAGCAGAGGCCAGCAGTTGAAGAAGGATAAGAGGAAGTTGGTAGAGGAGAAGAAACCCCTGGTACCCGATGCTGTTCCGGGAAAGAGGAGCAGGGTGGTGTGCAGTTTTTGTGGCCGGTCAGGCCATCCTGTCGAGAGGTGTTTCAAGAAGGCGGCAGCTCAGAAGAAGGAGCAGGTTCATGCGATTCAGGGTGCTCCTAGGAGAGATGCCTCCTGTTTTATTTGTAAGCGATCCGACCATGATGCGGCCCAGTGTTGGTCCAGGGATAGAGTCTGCTATCAGTGTGGGCAGAAGGGACACATCAAGTCGAGGTGTCCTCTGTTTCAGCCAGCTCTTCCTGTAGTTCCGTTACAGGCTTTACCTCCACCTCAGCGTGTGGACAAGGGAAAAGGGAAGCTGAACGTGATTTCTTCCGAGGAGGCTCAGACTTCGACCCAGGTGATCTCAGGTTAGTTGTTTGTTGTTTTTCTTTCTAGCCTGGTAGTTTAGTTGCTAGATTATTTGCGGTACTGTTGTGCTAGTTCCTTAGCTTTGTGTGTTCCTATAGGGAAATTTAAGGTGAAGAACCGCTGGGCGCGTGTTCTGTTTGACTCTGGCGCTACCCACTCGTTCGTGGCTAGAGCCTTTGTGGAGCGTCATCGGTTGTCTCTAGATCGTGTTCGGGATTCCTTCCGTGTCAAGTTTCCCTCTGGTGAATCTGTGTTGTCGGATTTGGGTATTTTGGATTGCCCGGTTTTGTTGGGGGATTTTCTTGCGAAGGGGGACCTGAAGATGATTGATCTAGAGGACTTCGATGTCATTTTGGGCATGGACTGGCTCTCTCGGTATGATGCGGTCATTCAGTGCAAAGGAAAGCGCTTGGACTTCATCAGGGACGACGGTCAGCCCGGCAGCGTGTATGCTGATCTGTGTCAGGATTCTCCTGTTCTCTCTGCGGTATGTGTTCAGAGATTGTTTCTTTCTGATTGTTGTGTTTGTTTAGTCTCGGCGGTTGGAACCGTTGTTAGCGTGCCACGCTTGGAGGAGATTCCTATTGTTTGTGGTTTCGCCGATGTTTTTCCTGATGATCTTCCTGGTATCCCTCCTGAGCGGGATGTGGAGTTTGTTATTGATTTGGAGCCGGGTACGCGTCCTATTGCCAAGGCGCCGTACCGGATGGCCCCTCGTGAGTTAGAGGAGTTGCGAATTCAGTTAGATGAGTTGTTGGCCAAAGGTTTTATCAGGCAGAGTTCGTCGCCTTGGGGTGCTCCTGTTTTGTTCGTAAAGAAGAAAGATGGGTCAATGCGGCTTTGCATCGACTATAGAGAGTTGAACAAGGTCACTATCAAGAACAGGTACCCTCTGCCGAGGATCGATGATTTATTTGACCAGTTGCGTGGTAGCACGGTGTTCTCCAAGATCGATCTTCGTTCGGGCTATCATCAGCTCAGGATCCGTGAGGCGGATATTCCACGGACTGCGTTTAGGTCGAGGCATGGACACTTTGAGTTTTTGGTGATGTCGTTTGGTTTGACCAATGCACCATCAGCTTTCATGGACATGATGAATCGGGTATTCAAGGATTTCCTAGACAAGTTCGTGGTGGTCTTCATTGATGACGTGTTGGTTTATTCTCGCAGTGCTGAGGAGCATGAGCAGCATTTGCGTTTGGTCCTATCAGAGTTGAGGAACCACAAGTTATTCGCCAAGTTGAGCAAGTGCGAATTTTGGTTGCCTCAGGTTTCTTTTCTAGGCCACGTGGTGAACAAGGATGGGATCTCGGTTGACCCAGAAAAGATTGCAGCAGTGATGGATTGGAGTAGGCCGAATACTCCTAAGGAGATCAGAAGTTTCTTAGGGTTGGCTGGCTATTACAGGAGATTCGTGGAGGGTTTCTCTTCTCTAGCCGCACCTTTGACCAAGCTGACTCAGAAGAATGTGGCTTTTGTTTGGAGCGAGAAGTGCGAAGAAGCTTTTCTGGAGCTAAAGAAGAGATTGTGCACTGCTCCCGTTCTAACCCTTCCTACTGAGGGCGTGGATTATGATGTGTATGTGGATGCTTCGCATATAGGTCTGGGATGTGTATTAATGCAGGATGGAAAAGTAATTGCTTATGGGTCAAGGCAGTTGAAGACTCATGAGAAGAATTATCCTACGCATGACCTTGAGTTTGCAGCGGTTATCTATGCGTTGAAGTTGTGGAGGCACTTACTCTATGGGGCTCAGTGCAAGATTTTTACTGACCATAAGAGCCTGAAGTACGTGTTCACGCAAAAGGAGTTGAATCTGCGTCAGCGGCGGTGGCTTGAGTATGTGGCGGATTATGACGTAGAAATCCAGTATCATCCGGGCAAGGCCAATGTGGTGGCCGACGCCCTGAGCCGAAAGACAGGAAAGATCTTTAACCTCTCCGCCGATCGGTTAGTTGAGGAGTTCCTCCTTATGGATATTTCAGTGGGATGCTGTAGTTTGCAGAGTAGCTTGTCAGTGGCAGAGCCATCCTGGATTTCTTTGACCAGACTGCACCAGAAGGACGACCCGGATCTGTTGCACTTGTTCATCAGGACAGAGAAGGGAGAGTTGCCAGATTTTGCTATCGATGATGCGGGTACTTTGAAGTACCGCGGCAGGTTTTGCGTTCCCGCTGTTGGGGACATTAGAGGTATGATTTGCAGTGAGGCTCATGGTTCCAGCATTGTCTACCATCCAGGATCTACGAAGATGTACCGTGACTTAAGGCAAATTGCCTGGTGGTATGGTATGAAAGGAGATATAGCCCGATATGTTGCTGAGTGTCACATTTGCAAGCGTGTGAAGGCCGATCATGGAAGGCCTGGTGGCAAGCTGACCCCGTTAGAGATCCCGACTTGGAAGTGGGAGAGTATATCTATGGACTTCATTACGGGTTTGCCAAAATCCCCGAGGGGATTTGATTCTGTTTGGGTTATAGTGGATAGATTGACGAAGTGTGCTCACTTCGTGCCTTATAAGATTGATTACCCGATGAAGAAGATAGCGGAGTTGTACTTGAATGAAGTCATCCGACTCCACGGTGTGCCGGTTAGCATCATTTCTGATCGAGACTCCCGGTTTACTTCTCGTTTTTGGCAGAGTCTGCAGGAGGGTTTGGGTACGGATCTGAGGTATTCTACTGCGTACCACCCTCAGACCAATGGGCAGACGGAGCGGGTCAATCAGATTGTTGAGGATATGATCCGGTGCTATATTTTAGACCACGGTGGAGCGTGGGATGAGCGTCTGCGACTCATGGAATTTGCGTATAATAACAGTTATCAGGAAAGCTTGCAGATGGCTCCGTTCGAAGCTTTATATGGGAGGCGCTGTAGGACTCCGTTGTTTTGGGCCGAGGCTGGTGAGAGGCCGTTGTTGGGTCCTGATGCGCTGGAGGATATGGAAGTCGCCGTGAAGCTTATTCGGGAGAAGCTTCGTTTAGCTCAGGAGAGGTATGAAAAGAACGCCAATCGGCGTAGGTCTGCTTTGGAGTTTTTAGTAGGGGATCATGTATACCTCAAGGTTTCTCCAATGGTTGGTGTGAAGAGATTTGGTAAAAATCGGAAATTGGACCCAAGGTATGTGGGCCCGTTCGAGATTTTGGAGCGGATTGGTGTGTCTGCATATAGATTGGATTTGCCAGCGAACTTCCCTGGTGTTCATAATGTTTTTCATGTTAGCCAATTGCGGAAGTGTGTGCGCAGCAGTGGGCAACTCTTGGATGTTGTGCCCCAGTTGGAGCCCAACCTCTCTTTTGTTGAGGTGCTAGTTCGTATTTTGGATACTCAGGAGCGTGTGTTGCGAAAGAAGTCCATACCGATGGTGAAAGTTCTGTGGAAAAATCAGGAATTGGAGAGCGCGACTTGGGAGCAAGAGTCGGCCATGAGGAGGGCGTACCCTCACCTGTTTCACTGATTTGATCGGTATGTTTCCCTTTGTAACTTTTGTTTGTTACTTTTCCTTCTTTAGTAGGAGGGTTGTGCGTAAAGTTTCGGGACGAAACTTTCTTTTAGGGGGAGTGACTGTAACGCCCCATTTTTTTTCAGCGATTTTTTTTATTCTCGTTTGGCATTACGATGACGCGTTTCCGTGGCTTGTGCCATTTGTGGAGTGTGGTTTATCTCCTTAGAACTGAGTGCCCTATTCTGTAGCCTGTTGGCAAGATCTCCCTAGCAAGCCGAGTCGTTTTGGGTGACCCGGTGTGGCCTCTCGGGGGGATGTTGGTGTTTGGCTTCATTTGGGTATAACTCGAGTTCTGTTCGTCGAAAGTTAATTTCGACTTCGCCGTTGTGTTCGTAGCGTGGGTATTTAGCTACGGTGCGAATTTCGTCGAATTCCGAGGTAGATCGGTTTTCGCGTCGTTTAGGTGCTTTATGTAATTTTGTAATTAATTATATTATTATATATTAATATATATATATATATATATATATTATTAGAAAAGGCACGGCAATCATCTTCTTCCCCGCTTGAAACCGCCGGTCCTGTACGAGAGAAACGGAGAAACCGCCTACCCTTCCCTTCGGACGCCGATTCCCGGAGCGTTTGTGGACGGAATTCGATTCCGAGAGTGGATTCGGATTGCTCTCGTCAAGACCTTCATTCCTACGGTAAAAAATTCGATTTTCGTGGAGTTTTGGGAGGATTGGAATTTTCGGTTTTGGAGTTTTCCGCCATTAATGGCCGAGTGTTTGTTCTAGGTGTTGCGGCCGTTTGGATCCGTGCGAAGAGGAGGAAAGCAGTCCAAAGCTTCGCTGTGAATTGAGGCAAGTGGTATTCTTGCCCTTGCCAAGTTTTTTTTTCGATTTTACTTGCTGAAATTGAAATCCCGGTTAGCCCAGGTTAGAGGTCTTGTTGTTCTCATTTTCTTGCTAACTATAGGGCTTAGTTCTTCCTACTGAAACCCCCCTATTTTTGTGATGATTGGAATCCAAATTGTCGGCGTGGAGCCGTTGTTTTCCTTTACTCTGATTGTTGCTCTGGTTCGGGTGTAGCCGAGAGGGAGAGTTAGGAGGGGGGGGGGGTGTGGTGGCTGATTTTCGTTAAGGTATTACTCGAATGATTAGGCATAGTTTGTATAGTAGTGGTGCGCGACGTTGGTAGTTTCCTGCTGCTACTGCAGTTGCGTGAGTCGTGTGCGCGTTCCGGTGTCGTTCGGGAAATTCCAAACGGTACAGGTTAGCCGCGCACGGTCATTAACCGTTAGGGCGCACGACCACTGGTCGTGTGCCTCTGGTCGTGCGCGTATAACTTTCAGTTTCCAAAGTTCTGTCTCGTAGATCGCACGAGCGCTGGCAAGCAGTGCGCACGACCACTGATCGTGCGTCACTGATCGTGCGCTGACGCTAAGTTTTCTCAGGTTTTCCAGGTTCGCTTCGCACGATCATCAGCCGATGAGTGCGCACGACCACTGATCGTGCGTCACTGATCGTGCGCTCTGTATATTTTCTTTTGCTAGGCGAATTTAGCTTGTTTCGAGTGCGGGAGTTTAGATACTCAAGTGGCAGGCAACTAATCGAGTTCTGGATCTTCTGCCTTGGTCGTTCGACTATCGTCGAGCTCCGTATTCTTTAGCGGGTTTGTGGGTAGTGACTTTATTTTGGCGGCGAGTGAGGCTAGCTCACTCAACGCCAAAGTTTAGGTAGGCACTGAGTGGGTTTCACTCAACGCCTAGTCGTGTTGGTTTATTTCAACACTCTTCCTTTACCTTGTCTTTCGTTTCCGAGTGGATTTCCAGTTGTATTTCTGGGTTTTCCTTGTCGGCCGTTTTCTTTATTTTCCTAAAGGCCGAATCGTGGGTCGTGGTTAGTAGTGGTGGTTGTAGCTCTTTATGGGGGTGGAGTTGTGTGATATAGCCAAGGCCACCCATGTTTTTCTTGCTCCAGGTACGGGCTGGGCATGTCGGGTGGAAGGTCCCTTGTGTTTTCACGTGTTGACCCTCGAGCTTTTGACTTGGACATGGTGGATTGGGGGACTGCGTTTGCCTTCGATCCGGTTCCTCGTTGTTGTTTTTGCTACTATCACTTCCCACAGTTTAGGGTGTTAGAAGTTTCTTCCTTGGTAGTTTGCAGTACTTTTGGCTCTTGGTAGCCTAGTAGTCCCTGCAGGATGTGGTTCCTGGGCTGGGTCGTTGCTGTTTCTTTGCACGTTGTGCATTTATTGGGGTCCTGTTTTGGACAGTTGTGACTCTTTCTACTGCATGTTTTTCTGGTAATTTTCCCCTTTTGGTTGACTCTTTCATGCAGTTTTACTTTGTTTAGCTTGCTGAGGTATTCTGTTTTCTTTTAGAATACCCCAGGTTTTGAGCCGTAGCCAGTCTGGTGGCTAGTTGGAGGTGGTGTTGTTGGTGGACTCCCGGACTTTGGAAGTTCTGTTTACCTTGTTAGTGAGGTTGTTTTCAGTACCTTCTTACAGACATATATTTGTGCTAGTGGGTTCGTGTCAGGTTGTTGGCGCCCACTGGTAGTTTTTACCTTGTACTAGATATATACTATTGCTGCTACCATTTTCTGGAGATAGTCTACTTGCTCTGAGAAGGTTTTATGCTAGGTTGCTAGTTATTTTTAAACTATAATTATTATTATAAATAAAGCTCATGATCAGCATGTTTTATAAGACGTATTCACTATTTTCCAAATCACGTATAAAGACCGTTTTCTTATATATTATATAAATTAAATGTAGGGTCTTGCATAGCATGAGTGGTTCTCTTGGAACCCTTATGCGCTCCTTAGAATGTTAAACCTAAATAAAGTATTTTTCCGCAGCGTATAAATATAGTTTTTCTTTTGTGGACTAGGTGATCCACTGAGCCGAGGGATACGGTCTCTAAAATATAACTGATTTTCTAATCATTAATCACATGATTTTCTTTCATTAAGTTGGTAGTTGGTTTTGCCTGAGCGTCAGCAGTTATCCCCTGCTTGACGTGGCATCACGACGCGTGTTTTCTCTTACTCTGATAATTCTTAATTCGGAGAAAATGCGGGTTGTGACATTGTGTGCTCGCCTGCTCGCTCCTATTTTACTGAATCTCGCATTAATCATATCACGTGATTTTTGCAGTGGCCAACGAGCTCCCGGAGAAGCCGCTCCCTACGGCAAAGGAAGTCTCCTCCCCTCTCTCTAAAGCCCGCCCTCCGCCCGATATTGGGGAGAATAAGAAAATCGCCAAGGGGAAGGCGAAGGCCAGGTCGCCGGGGCCTGTGAGCAAGAAGGCTAAAGTGTCGTCGCCCCAGCCTGATGACCAAGAGTCACCGCCGGATCTTCGGGCACCTCGCTTCCACCCTAACTACAATCTCGGGCGAGGGGTGGTGGATGCGTATGGTCGCCCGCTGGTGACCTGGTCGGCGGAGGAGCACGTGGTGTCGTTGAGCACCAACCTCCTATCCTGGTCGACGGGCTGGGAGGACAAGGGGGAGGCCTTTGCCATCCTCCATGCCTTGTACGGGCGGGTTGACGCCGAGTCGATGTTGGAGCTCGCCCCGCCAGAGCTTGCACATCAGTCCGCCTGCTCGCTCGCGCGAGCTGCTGAGTTGGGACATTTCACGACGAGAAAGTTGCTGGAGACGACGAAGGCTCTGAGAGTCGTCTCCAAGAAGGACATTGATCTCGGCATACAATCGGTCCGCTGGAAGGACTTTGAGGTAAGTCGCCTACTTGCAGCGATATTTGCTCCGTTCCATTTGGACGTACTGATTTTTGACGTATCGCAGGCCGCCGAGGTCGAGGCTGCGAAGAAAATGTCCGAATGCGAGGAGAAATTCGCCGCCTCGCAAGTCGAGCTGGAGACGGCCCAAGTTCGCACAATCGAGATGGAGACTCGGCTAGTCGCTGCTGAAGCACGCGCAAACTCTGCCTCGCTGCCGGGGGTGCAGCGACCGGAGGACGATCCTCAATGGGCTGTCAAGCGGTCCCGAGTTCTATGGGAGGAGAGGTCGTCCGTCCGCCGCGAGATAGCGCGGGCGGCTGGGAACATCATACTCGCGCGGCTAATAATTAACGGACAGCTCGTCGAAGGGGATAAGCAGCTCATCGTTGACGAGCTTATCCCTGAGTTGCTCGCTGAGGGCGACGATCTCGCCAGATCGTGTTCCCTCTCCGTTGTCAGGCTCCAGCGACTCAAGCAGCAGCGGCAGTGGCAGCAGCAGCGGCGAGAGCAGGGACGACGGTGAGGAAGAAGAAGATGCCGATGTAGGAGATGAGGAATATCGGCCAGATACGGGTGACGATGAATCCTTGCTGCTCGTCGATTGTCAGTGGGTGTAATTTATGACTTATAATTTGTAAAGCTTTTGGCATTTTATACAAGTTCACTTGCAACTCTTTACTCGCATGATGGTTGATGTCATTCGCTAGGCTTGTAGGCTCGGTGAGGAGCGCTCGCGACGTGCACTCGTTTAACTCGTCTGGACTTGCATTAAACACATATTCATCTGCTTGTCAACATATACTCTCCTTTGTTCCCAAGGCGTGCTCGCCTATTCGCATGAGGCGTGCTCGCTGGCTCGCCTGAAGTACTCGCCTGCTCGCCCGAGGTATACCCGCCCCGTGCTTGAGGCATGCTCGCTTCTGTCAAGATGTTATCTGAGCTTGGCGGGCGGCGAATAATCGTCTCCCGGGGGCAAGTAGTCGGTCTGCGGGAGAGAAGCTCGTGCAGAGACATGGACTTGCACTTACCCTGCCACTCCGGGCTTTGCTCTTAATCGAGGAGATCGGTCGATCCCCCAAGAGAGGAGCTCGTGGGAGGCCGGACTTACGATTTTCCTGCCACTCGAAGTCTTGATTTCAATCGAGGAGATCGGCCGATCCCCAAGGAGAGGAGCTCGTGGGAGACCGGACTTACGACTTCTCTGCCACTCGAAGTCTTGGTTTCAATCGAGGAGATCGGCCGATCCCCAAGGAGAAGAGCTCGTGGGTAACCGGTCTTACGACTTTCCTGCCACTCGAAGTCTTGATTTCAATCGAGGAGATCGGTCGATCCCCAAGGAGAGGAGCTCGTGGGTAACCAGTCTTATGACTTTCCTGCCACTCGAAGTCTTGATTTCAATCGAGGAGATCGGTCGATCCCCAAGGAGAGGAGCTCATGGGTAACCGGTCTTACGACTTTCCTGCCACTCGAAGTCTTGATTTCAATCGAGGAGATCGGCCGATCCCCAAGGAGAGGAGCTCGTGAGTAACCGGTCTAACGACTTTCCTGCCACTCGAAGTCTTTATTTCAATCGAGGAGATCGGCCGATCCCCAAGGAGAGGAGCTCATGGGAGGCTGGTCTTACAACTTTCCTGCCACTCGAAGTCTTGATTTCAATCGAGGAGATCGGCCGATCCCCAAGGAGAGGAGCTCGTGGGTAACCGGTCTTACGACTTTCCTGCCACTCGAAGTCTTGATTTCAATCGAGGAGATCGGCCGATCCCCAAGGAGAGGAGCTCGTGGGTAACCGGTCTTACGACTTTCCTGCCACTCGAAGTCTTGATTTCAATCGAGGAGATCGGCCGATCCCCAAGGAGAGGAGCTCGCGGGAGGCCGGTCTTACGACTTTCCTGCCACTCGAAGTCTTGATTTAAATCGAGGAAATAGGTCGATCCCCAAGGAGAGGAGCTCGTGGGTAACCGGTCTTACGACTTTCCTACCACTCGAAGTCTTGATTTCAATCGAGGAGATCGAACGATCCACAAGGAGAGGAGCTCGTGGGAGGCCGGACTTATGACTTTCCTGCCACTCGAAGTCTTGATTTCAATCGAGATCCTGTTACTGGAGGGATGTCGAGGATTAATCACATAGATATCTTTGCAAGAAGATAATATTTCTCTTCGAAGAGACGCTCTTAAACCCGCTAAATTGGGAAGTTGGCGTCCAAACCTGTTCCTAATAATTTTTCCAGTCGGAGGAGAGATGCACTCGGGGAGACATAGGCCGACATGCAAGGGGGGAGCTGATCTCGGCCAACAATGCAGAGGCTCGGTCTTACAAGAGCGCTTAAAGTCCCGAAGCATCATCATATCATCCGTACTGGGTTATTTAGAAGGAATGGGTTGAAGGCACGTATCCCGATTTGATAGTGAAGATTGATTCCAGCTACGCTTAATGGCCGTAAGTGCCATCATCCGGACGGGGGGGTGATGTTCATCGAGGGTCCTTTTCAGACGCACTCGGAACCAACACACCCCCCTGGGCTCGTCCCTGTCCCTTGTTCGGCAGGTTATCCTGCTTTATTAATAACTTGAAATCCTCTTATGGTTGCTTGACGAGGTCGGCCTCTTATCGAGTCCGGGAGGCTAGGGTACAAGTTTGATCCTGGTAATTCCTCCAGTTGGAAGAGAGATGCACTCGGGGAGACATAGGCCGACATGCAAGGGGGGAGCTGATCTCGGCCGACAATGCAGAGGCTCGGTCTTACAAGAGCGCTTAAAGTCCCGAGGCATCGTCCTATCATCCGTATTGGGCTGTGTATAAGGAACAAACCGACCACTGGTCCTCGGAGTCGACTACGAAGCGGATCCTATGAGCACTCAGAAGCCTTCAGGGATATTAACACAAAAAGGGAGAATAATCCAGTCACCATTGCATTTCAATCAACATGCTTATAAAGTAAATAAAGCGTTACCACTAGGGGTAGAATCTTTTCAGATCGTCCCCACTCCAGGTTCCGTTTAGTTGCTCTCCAGCTTGATCTTGCAGGTAGTATCCCCCTGTTGTCAAGGTCTCTTGGACAATAAAGGGCCCTTCCCAATTGGGATACAGCTTGCCGACGGTGGCCCCCCGTCCCGCAGCGTCCACTTTCTTCATGACCAGATCTCCGACTAGGAAATGCTTGAGGCGGACGTTTTTGTCAAAGTGCTTCGCCATGCGCCTCTTGATCTTTTCTTGGCATACGGAGGCCACGTCCCGAAGCTCCTCGACGTAGTCTAGAGAGAGCCTCTGGGCGTCTTCATTCTCCAGACGCCACTCTTTGTCGTCGTCTTCCGCTGCAACTACTCTGGGGCTCCGCACCTCGAACTCCACCGGGATGAGTGCCTCAGACCAGTGGGATAACTTAAAAGGTGTTTCCCCCGTGGCCAAGTTTGGGGTTGTTCTCAGGGCCCATAGGACCGAGGGGAGCTGCTCGGCCCAGTTTCCTTTGAGATTGGTGACCTTTTTCTTCAGCAGGTTGACGATAAGCTTGTTGGCAGCTTCTACTTGTTCGTTGCTCCGAGGATGGTGTACTGAAGCGAACTGAAGGTTAGTACCCAACTGCTTGCAGAAGTCTTCCAGCTCTAAGCTGGAGAATCGCGTCCCATTGTCGGTGACGATGGCCAGTGGGATCCCAAACCTGCACGCGATTTCCCCCCAGATAAAGTTTTTGACGATCTGGGAGGTGGTCTTGGCCAAGGCTCTGGCCTCGATCCACTTGGAGAAGTAGTCGATCATCACCAGTATGAACTTCCTCTGTCCACTAGCTTGAGGGAACGGGCCGATCAGGTCCATTCCCCAGATGGCGAAGGGCCACGGAGCGGTGATCGAGCGGAGGTGTTGAGCTGGTTGAAGCTGGAGGGGCGCGAAGAGCTGACACTGGGAGCACTTTTTAGAGAAGGCATCCGCCTCCTTTCGGATGGTGGGCCAGAAGTAGCTATGCCTCAGGATTCTCTGCTCCAAACTACAAGTCCCGGAGTGGCTGCCGCACTCCCCTGAGTGGATCTCCTCGAGAACTCGGGGGACCTTGATTTCCGACAAGGATCTGGCTAGGGGGCCCGAGATGGTTTTTCAATAAAGCTCAGCGTCTTGAAGCAGGTAATACGCGGCCTTGTATCAGAATTTCCGTCGGTCCTGCCCGTCCACGGGCAGCTGACCCGTTGCTAAGAACGTAACGAACAGATCCTTCTACAAGGGCCGCTGCTCGATCTCCATCATTTCTCCTTCCTCGATGGATGGTCGAAACAGCTCGGTGACCGTTCCCCCGGCCCGAGGACCGTACTTAGAAAGGTAGTTAGCTTCGGCATTGTCTTCTCGGGGCACATGTTCGACGAAGAAAGACTGGAACCCCCCGATCAGACCCTTAACCTTGACCAGGTATTGCTGCAGGATGCGGTCGTGGACCTCGAACTCTCCTCTGATCTGGAAAGCGACCACCATTGAATCGGTGAAAGCTCGGATGTCCTTGATTGACAGCTCCTTGGCGAGACGTAAGCCAGCCACCATGGCTTCGTACTCCGCCTGATTATTCGTAACTGGGAAGAGGATCTCGACGGCCTGTTCGATCCTGGTTCCCTGGGGGCTAACCAACATGACTCCGGCTCCCACGGAATACTTGCCGGAAGCCCCGTCCACAAACACCTTCCAAGAGACCGGGCGAGAAGCGCCCACGTCTACCTCCACCTCGGCCGAGAAGTCGACAAGGAAGTCTGTTGCCGCCTGCGCCTTGATTGCTACCCTTGGGGAGTAAGAGATGTCGACCTCGCTTAGCTCCACCGCCCACTTGGCCAACCTGCCAGAATGCTCCACCCCCTCTAAGATACTCCTTAGGGGATGATCGAAGACCACCTTGATGGAGTGAGCCTGAAAATATGGGCGGAGCCGCCGAGCCAAATCTACAAAAGCGAAAACTAGCTTCTCCAGGATAGGATACCTCGTCTCTGCTTGCCGCAACACCCGGCTCACGTAATAGATGAGGAGCTGCCTCCTTCCTTCTTCTCGAAGCAACACCGAACTAACTACCTCGGCCCCTACTCCAAGATAAAGTAAAAGATCCCCGCCGCCCTGCGGACCTTGGAGGAGAGGAGCTCGGGTCAGCTACTACTTAAGCTTTTCGAAAGCTTCCTCGCACTCCATGGTCCACTCGAATTTCTGATTCCACTGAAGGGCCTTGAAGAACGGGGAGCATTTCTCTCCGGCCTTGGAAAGAAAACGGCTAAGGCCTGCCAGCCTTCCAGTCAGCCTCTGGACCTCCTTGGAATCTCTTGGGGAGGTCATCTCCATGATGGCTTTTACCTTGTCGGGGTTGGGCTCCACCCCCCCGGGGAGTAAGGAGGTGACCCAGGAACTTTCCCCTTCTCGCGCCGAAGACACACTTGGTCGGGTTAAGCCGCATCTTGTACTTCCTCAGGGTGGCAAAAGTCTCTGCCTGATCCGCTACGTGCTCCGTGACGCTCTTGCTTTTGACGAGAAGGTCGTCCACATAAACCTACAAATTCCACCCCTTTTGCTCTTTGAACACCTGGTCCATCATTCTTTGATAAGTTGCGCCGGCATTTTTGAGCCCGAAGGGCATCATCTTGTAGCTATAGCACCCGTCTTCGGTGATGAAGGAAACGTCACGACAATCGGGGGGATGCATCCGGATCTGGTGGTATCCTGAAAAAGCATCAAGGAAACTCATCACGGGAAATCCCACGGCAGAATCAACCAGCGCGTCGATTTGAGACAAGGGGTAACAATCTTTCGGGCAGGCTTTATTCAACATATAAAAATCGATACATAGCCTCCAGCCCCCTCCGAACTTCTTTACCATTACAACATTGGAGACCCAGCCTGGATACTGGATCTCCGAGACAAACCCCGCCTCCAGCAGCTTCCTCACTTCCTCCCGGATTGGCTCGGCCAGCGCGGTGGCGCTCTTCCTCTGCCTTTGGCGAACCGGAGCTACCGTGGGATCCAGGTTGAGGCGATGACAGGCAACATCGACATCAATCCCTGACATCTCGGTGACACTCCACGCGAAGATGTCAGCATTCTCCTGCAGGCAAGAACCTATCTCCGCCTTCCCTTCTAGGGGCAAGGCTCTTCCGACCTTCAGCAGCTCAGGCCCTCCTCTCGGGGAGATCACCTCCACTTCTTCTAGCTCCTCGGCAGCTTGCAGGCCCTCCTCCTGCTCCATCATCCTCTCCAGCCTTTCCGCGTCACACATCCAGCTGATGGTGCTGACAACGTTCAGGTAACACCCCCTTGAGGCCTTCGGATCCCCCCTGATCCAGACTTGGACATCATCCCGGCAGTACTTCAGGCACTAATGATACGACGACGGGACGGCTTTGAAATAGTTAATGAGAGGCCGCCCGAAAATGGCGTTGTAGCCGCTGGGTGCGTCGACGATGACAAATCGGCATTGGATTGAAGTGCCTCCGAGGGTGACCAGTAGCTCCACTCCCCCTTCCACCTCTTTCTTCTCTCCCGAGAATCCAAAGAGAGGCCCATCCGCGGCCTAGACCCTGGATGCTTCTACCTGAAGCCCGACAAAGGTTCTTTTGAAAATGACATTCACCGAGCTCCTGTTGTCCGCGAGGATTCGGGCGACGGTGAAGTCTTCGATGGCCGCTTGTATCACCAACGAGTCATGGAAGGGGTTCTCGTTCCACGGCATATCCTCTTCCGAGAAGGTTATCTCGTTCAGCAGTAGAGGAATCTGCGACGTCAAAGCGACGCTCCTCTTGTAGATCTGGTGGAGACTACCCTTGCGGGAAGCTCCAAGCCCTGCACCCCCATTGATCACCCCGACGTGTCCGCCTCCCGGACCGGGAATAACATTTCCTCGACCTCCCTGGTCAACCATGTCCTCATTCCTCCTCCTCTACAGAGCTTGGAAGGCTACTTGCCCGACCGGGGCCTCTTGACTTGGTTGCTCTCTCTGCCTCCGTCGCCTCCAACCTTCTCCTTGCCTCCCAAAACTCTGGGCAGGCCAAGGTCACATGCCCCTCTACTCGATGGATATCGCAGTAGAGAGGGATGGTTGTCTCCTGCTATCTTCCCCGGCGCTCCTCCTTTCGTCGACGCTTGTTGGCCTGCTGCACGACAACCATTGTCTCCCTTCTTCCTCATCCTTGCTCTCTCGGTTTGTTATCCCTCATGTCCTCCTGGCGGCTCGGCCGTCTCCACTGAGGACAATCTCTCGGGTACTGGAATCTTCTTTATTCCCTTCTTCCTTCCGGGGCCTCGACGAGCCTCCTTTCTTCTTGCCTTCGAGGCATCTCCTGCCTCATCTCCTCCACCCTCCTGGGCTCCTCTCTTTTCTTCCTCTCTTCCTTCCTCTTTGGCTCCTCCCGCCTTCTACCATTGTGTTTCTCAGGACGCCTCTCCCTTTCCAGCAGTCTTCCCCTGTTCTCCCCTAGTAGCTTATCCCTGTCCAGCCTTGCCAGGAACTCCTTGTTCCTCTCCTCCCCCTGAATGAAGACATTCACCCTCTCCACCATTTCCTCGAACGACCTTGGAGGCCTATGCCCCAGCTCCATGTTGAAAAGTCCCTGCTTCAAGCCGAACTTGAGGGCCACCATCAAGGTAAACCCATCCACCTCCTCCGCCTCACAGACCTCTTCCTGGAACCGGTCGATGTAGTGACCCAAGCTCTTCGGCTGCTCCTGCACGATCTTAAAAAGGTCCTTTGCCTCCTTATTTCTCTTCTTGGATGTCGTGAATCTCGCTATGAGACCCCGACGAAGGTCGGAGAAGCAGTAAATGGAACCTGCCGGCAGTTGGGGAAACAGTCTCTTGCACTTCCCTTGAAGGTGATGGATAAGAAGCGGCACTTGAAGGCGTCAGACATGTTGTGAATCGAGACCACGTCCTCAAACCACTGAAGATGCCTTACCGGGTCATCTCTGCGGGAGTAGTAGGTGAGGGCGGGTTCTTGGAAATTATCGGGGACGGGGGCCGCGAGGATCTCATCGCAGAAGGGGCTCCTCCCTTCCTGGAGGCGGCGAGTATCTTCTCCGCTCGAGTAATCATACTCGCTCCATCGGCGAGTATCCCTATATCTCGCCGAGAGTTCCGGATCCCGAAATCAGATCCCCTGGTTTCTTGCAGGGTGCTGATGTGATGGGATCAGTTGCTCTTCTCTCGCCCAAGCGGGATCCTTTCCTGCTCGCCGGGTTGGAACCTCCTCGCCCGGTGGGGTCAGGCGACGGGGAGAAGTTGCCGTGACCTCAAGGGGGTTGGCAAACCCGACGAGTATCGCCCTCTCCATTCTCTTCGCGAACTCCTCGAAAGTTGCTACCGTTACAAACCCGCCACCTCGCTCCGAGGTGCCTACTCCCGCCGAGTTGTCCGCCAACTCGCCTTGATCGCCACCATTGACCATCTTTCTTAACCACAAAACTTTCCTCCTCGGCTGCTATCCACTCTCACCGCACCAAGTGTTGAAGCAAAGAAAATCCCGACCTAAGAATCGGACTAGGCGACCTAAGGCTACCGGTCTCGCAGTGAAGTCAGACGGCCCTCAGAAGCGAGACCAAGGACGAGCTCAAGAAACAAGACCCCAGGCCGCTGCGGCAGGAAGGTCCCACCACGCACCCGGTTGCTTAGAAGAAGCAACCCCTTCTCAACCAGAATGGCCGAGCTAGATACGAAGGAGACGCGCGAGCTAGGGTTCGCGAGTAACTATCCGAGAATCTCCGGTCCCTCCTTCGTACCCCTGGGGTTCTATTTATAGGGAAATCCAAAGAGGGGGGGGGGGTCATACTTATACCCCCCACCCTGGCGACTATACGACTTCCCGAGGAACTCGCACGGGATGGGCGAGCATCCCGCCTTAGTTGCCTACCGGGCGAGTATGCCTAGGGAGCTCGCCATACTCGCACGAGTCTTCCACGGCCTGGGGCGCTGATCCTGACCCCCGTCTTGCCTTGTTAACCTTGACTCCTGATGACCTGGCGGTGGTAGGGTCCACCCTCGTCGAATACGGGTTGTACACTTTGGAACCTCAAAACTACACCTTCTTCAACTATCAGGGAGACACCCTTCAAGCACTCCCACGGTTCAGAAGCTCTCATTCCAGTAGAGTTCGAGGTGTTCAGTCTAATGGTCATGATGCCAAGCAAGAAGATGAAGATTGAATGGTAGTTAATGATGAAGACATAAAGTGTAGCTTAGATTTGATTGAAGAACGTCTAGATGAGGTCGTCATCAGACAGAAAGAAGTCAGTAGCAAAATATTTTGACAAAAATGTCATGGTCAAGGAATTCAAGATTGGAGACGTGGTATTAAAGAAGGTTGATGCAGTAGTCAAAGATAGCTTGATGGGGAAGCTCAACCCGAACTGGGCAGAACCCTATATCATCAAAGAAGTCCTCAAGAATGGAGCATATTGACTTCAGATGTATGAGGGAGAAGACATTGCTCATACCTGGAACGGCGATGATCTAAAGCGGTTCTACTCTTGAGCACTGCCTTCTTTTGTATTTTCTTTTAAATCTCAATACAATGTTTATATCAGTGAGGACTTTATACTGACACCTTTTTGTCCAGTGCTTCTCTCTTTTGGTAACTAATGGGCAAAAGATCCTAGACCCGAGAGATATCACTGAATTCTACTTGAACCCCCATGAAATTATTATCATTAGTTTAACACCACGATGATCATATGTAGCGGGGAGATTTTGCACTGTATAGTGGGAGCTTGCCAATTATTATGCAGGGGACTTCAGGATGTCGGATCCCTGCTGATATCTAGCACACCTTTGCATCAAGGAAGGTCTATATGTCAGTTATCTCTACCATACATCGATAGGGATATCGTTACACTTTTGATGATCTCTTGAGGAAAGCAATGCGGATGTATACGCACCTGCCTAATTAATCGTCTTATCTTATTGTTGAAACCGGAAAACCGGTCTCTTGTGGAGTTCGACCCTTGGGGAAGGGGTGGCCGCGCACCTACTTCACTCCTGCAAGTAAATGACAAAGAAAAGAGAAGAAACAAGGACTAGACCAAGGGCCCGGCGGGGAGGTCCCACCACACACCCGGAAGATCTTAGAGTGCTTCCCCTCCTTAGCCAAATGCCGGGCTAAGGTACCTCAAAAAGCGCTAGTAGGCCGGAGAATTAGTAAGCGTGCCTTCTGGGGTACCCCTTGGGTCCTATTTATAGGAAAAGATGGCCTGCCAATATACAACCTTCACTGTTTTCGAGGACTACAGGCAAACCAAAAGGGGCCACATAGTAAAAGTATGCCATGGCCAAGATGCGAGCTGGACCTGAGGGGGCACTTGCTCGGCAAGGGGCCCGATTCGCCTCGCCCTGGGCCTAGGCGAGCACGCACTCGGCGGACTGTGCTCGGCTAGCGCTGAGCTCGGCTTGACTACCGCCGAGCTCGGACTCGGCACGGCGATCGTCGAGCTCGGACTCGGCACGGCGATCGTCGAGCTCGGACTCGGCACGGCGATCGTCGAGCTCCAACAGAGACCGAAAACGGCACAAGGATCGTCGAGCTTGGCTCGACCACCGTCGAGCCCTGTTTCCGCACCCGAGCTCGGTCTCGGCGTGCCGGGCTTCGTTCGACCATCGTCGAGCTCGGCTCGACTATTGCCGAGCTCGGGCTCGGCATGCTGGGTCCAAGTTGGTCTGAGCCGGCTGGTTCAACTCCTGTCGACCACTCGCGGGATACGGGGTTGTACATAATCCCCGCTCTTTACGAGGTTGGGACAAGCTTGGAAAGAAACATCCAACCCCATAGGATCCGGCGAGTGCGACAGGGGCAAAAAGGAATCTTCTGGTAGGCCCCACAGGTAGCTATATATATGTACCCCTGCGCATCTGGCTGACCTTTGCCCTTCCCCAAATTCTGTCAAGATGCCGCTCCCCAAGGAAGTCTTAGAGCGACTCGCACGTTCCCGCGAAGAGATCGCTGCCCAGGCCGCGGGGCTGACCAACCTTGAGGCCCCTGCTCGCCGTTTTGCCGATTTTGGCTCGGCCAAGCGGGCGAAGCCCCTTCCCCCGGGGGCCGAACCCATTCTGGCCGACTTTACTGCCGCCTTGGGGAACGGGGCCGGTTCCTCCAACCAGCCAGTTCTTGGCTCTTCTGCCAAAAATCTAGTGGAATTGTCTTCCGACCGGGAGAACAGCGGCGAAGCATCCACCCCTCGGGCCAAAAGTATTCCCGTCAACTCGCCACGGCAGGATCCCGAGGTTAAGGGGCCGGGCTCGCGGGAGCCGGCGTCGCCGAGTCGCCTCCCTTCCCGGCAACCCTCCCCTGGATCCCTGGTCGTGGGGAGAGGCGCCGGGATTATCCCTGTTCCCGGCTACTAACTTGCTCCTCAAGAACTGCCGGGGCGTGGCAAGGACCTGCGCCACTTCTCTCCTCGCGCCAACCCGGAGGAGCCAGGCTCGCGCGGTAAGTTTCCGGCATTGCTCTTCTGTTCCGTGGATATTTGCTTTTCTGACCGTCTTTCAGCTTTTCACCCAGAATTTCCCGGGCGTACGGAGGACGGCGAGTCCGTGGATCGACCTCCTTACTCGCCCCTCCCTTCTCCAAGCGCCCTGGACGCCTTCCTGGACTCCGAGGTGGGCAGCCCTGAACGCGCGAGACGGGAGCGGAAGGTTCTCAAGAAGCTGGTGCGCGAGCTCCACGACCTTCGGAAGGACAACAACAGGCTGCAGTGGGAGTGTTCGCGTCTCACGGACGGTGCTGGAGTCAGCCTGGCGTTCGAGGAGGCGTCTTCCCTGGTGCTGATGGACGAAATTGATGAGAACCTGCGGGTGATAAATAGGAACATGGGGCGACTTCGTGAACTTCATGCGCGGCGGCCTGCGACGGCGGGCCGACGAGACCGGGGAGAATGAAACGGCTCCTCTGTCAGTTGGCCGGTACTCGCCCCCGCCCTCGCATGGTCCTCGCGCCCTTATTTATATTTTTTCTTTTATTTGCTCTGAATGGTCTGCTTGTAATAACTTGGAACAACTTTTCAACCACTTTGTATATGTAGATGCTTTTTCAATATTTTGGTGAGTCTTTTCGAATTCCCCCTTCGGGGGCCTGGCTGGCTCGCAGGACTTGCGAGGAGAGGATGGCGAGGTGGCGCGGCGAGATCGGACCGATCGGCCGACTCGCCCTCCCTCTCGCCCTTCTTTACCTTCTTCTATAAATAGACCTTCTCACCTACCCCCGAGGCACGCTTTTATTGCTTTCGAATCCTTGCTTCGTCTCTGTCTTTCCGAGCTCGCGGTTTTCCTTTTCTCTGTGACCATGGTCAAGACCAACCCTGACGCGGACGGTCGGTCTAAGTGCGCGCAGCACTTTGTTGACCATTGCTTTTTTGAGGGGCACATTACAGAGGAGGAGCTCGTCGAGTTCACGGCGGCGTTCGTCCCCCCCGGCTTCCAGGCTCGCAGGCCCGCCGAGCATGAAGCCATCAATTCTTTCCCGGAGGGTGAGCTCGCCTTCCCCATCTCGCACTTCGAGGTGGGACTGCGCCTCCCCCTCTGGCCAGAAATCCGCCAGATCCTGAAGTACTACGGCGCGGTGCCCGCGCAGCTGAATTCCAACGCCATCGCTATGATGGTGGCGTTCGCCTGCTTCCTCCGCCGGGAGCGAATTGAGTTCAACCTCGCGGTGTTCCGCAAGTTGTTCTCTTATAAGGCTACCCCCGACGGGGTCGCCTACTTCGGCGGGTCCTTCATCAAGGTTCGCGAGCTAGCGAACAAGAATCACAATTGGATGACCCGGCTCGTCTTCATCAAGGGCGAGCTCGGCAACATCCCCTTTCGCCCCCTGCAGAAGAGCGAGGACATATATCGTCCTCCTTCCCTGTCTGGCAGCGACGCCGACCTCCACAAGTTTTTCCTCCACAAGGACTTCGAGGTCGCCTTCCTCCGCCGCGGCCTTGACTCGCTTCAACCCGTTCTCCCCGGTGAAGGTATATATCGCTCAGCCCTCTCGCGAACTTTATCAAGGTGGATCTCATATAATTTTTCCCTCTCTCTTCTTCTTTTTTGACCAAGTCTTTCTCTGCAGGGGAACGAGTTCTGCCGGAGCATCCGCCGTTCGCCGACTCGGGAATATTCTCAGATCCTCTAGAGCTGGCCCGGGCGGCGGCACTGGCTTGTCGCGAGGAGCACGCGCGAGACCAACTCCCCGGCAGGAAGCGCCTGGAGTCTGGGGGGTCAAGCTCGCGCCACGAGCCTTCACTCCCCAAGAAGAAGAGGGCGAAGGTAGTCTCGCGCGGGCGGCTGCACCTTCCTCCGTCGCCTACCAAGTTCATGAGCTCGCCGGAGGCTCTGTCCGACGAGCCGCCCTTGAGTCCGCTGAAAGAAGCCTCCTCCCCCCGAAAGGGGAAGAAGAAGAGCGGGCCGTCCTCCGATTCTACCGGGGAGGACACCTTCCGCGAGCCCAGTCTGCCGAAGGATCATCCCAACTTCGACAAGGGGTGCAAGAGCAAGGATGCGGCTGGCGAGCCCATCCTGAAGTGGGACGAGGGGGCTCACCGAGTTTCCGTCTCTACTCGCGCCCCCTCCTGGGGAGCTCGCCGGCCGCCCACCGCCCACGCCTTCGCTTTCGGCTTCGGCCTCTACAGCCGCAACAGCGCCGAGTCGTACAAGAAACTGACCCCCAGTCAGCTCGGCTACGAGGGGATGCAGGCTCACCTGCGGGCCTTCGAGCTCCATCACATGATGGTCCGTCGCGACTTCCAGCTCAGCAACGCCCTGCTGACTGCCGAGCAGGAGCGCGACCTGGCGAAGGAGAGCGCGGTCGACGCGGAAAGGCGGTTCGGCCTCGCGGACGCTCTACTCGCGAAGTCTGTCGGTGGCTTGGTAATCACTGGATACCTCTATTTACCTTGCTTAAGATTGTTCCTGCGCGTGTTCTGAACTTTTAATCTTACAGGACGCCGAAGCCGCTAGCGCGATGCGAGACGAGGTAGCTCAGTTGCGGGCTCAGCTCGCTGAGCGGGAAGCCCAGCTCGCCGAGCAAAAGACATATTCCCGGGAGCAGGAGGCTGTTGCCGCCCGGCTGGGGGCGGAGGTGGAGGAATTGAAGGAAAAGAACAAGGGGCTCCTGGGAGAGGTCCTCCGCCAAGCCGACGCTCTCCTTCCCCCGGACGCCAGCGAGCCGGCCTTCCCCTTCAAGAGGCCCCGGGTGTTTGGCGAGGCTGACGTCGCGGAGCGGCTGCGAGTCAACTCCGTCGAGGCTGCCGAGTGTCTTCTACAAGCCATGAGGGGGACGGGGATTTTGGCGGAAGGCTGCGAGGAGGTCACCGTCCGGGAGCTCCTGCCAACCCTGTTCCCGCCCAGCCCGCTCAGCGAGAAGGAAGATAGCTTCGACTCGCTCTTTGCGGGGGTGAGGGAGAAGGATGCTCGGCTTGGTGACGAGGAGGACCGTCACTCGAGGGGGGAGGGCGAGAGTTAACTTTTGTTTTTTTCTCTCTGTTTTTTTTGTACCCTGCCGAGGCGGGCCTTGTAAACTTGTAATGATGAATCAAAGATATTTTGCACAATTTTACTATCTTCTTTTCAAGCTCACTCGCGATATTATACCCGCGCGCTTGGTAGAGCGACCTCGCCTGTAGAATGTCTTGAGTTAGGACCAGCCCCCGCGGTGCTCGCGGCGAATCCCTAGGACACGTGCTCGCGCCATATCCTACTCGCGCCTCACCTTCCCCAGCCATGTCTCGCCTCAGTTTTTCGATAATTCAGACAAGTGAAAATACGCTTGGGTCAAGATGTTGCCTGCATCCGCCTTAGACATCAGGGCGTGTCGTTCGCCGAGTTAGTTGGAGCGAGGTTAGGCTCGCTGGAGAGAGCCGCTTTCCTTCCCCTGGGTCTGGGACAGGACCAGGGCTTCCTTAGTAGCGAGCTGCAGAGAGAGAGGGGGGGGGGTAGGATATTCCGAGCTCGCCGTCTTGACTGGCGAGCTCGCACCCTGGTGTTTTCCTCGGGCCAACTCCCAGTCTCAACTCCAGGGTCGTAGCGATGCCCATCGAGACTCGGCCGTGCCAGCTAGGTGGGAGCCTGGCAGGGGAGTGACGAGACCTAACCCCAGAGCGAGAAGACTTAGGAACTTTTGCCTCTCCCGGGTGCTACCACCGGGCCAGTCAGCTAGGTGAGAGCCTGAGGGCGGGTGTTGAACATCCTCCGGGCTCAGCCCCAGGGTCATAGCGATGTCCATCGAGACTCGGCCATGCCAGCTAGGTGGGAGCCTGGCGGGGGAGTGACGAGACCCAACCCCAGAGCGAGAAGACTTAGAAACTTTTGCCTCTCCCGGGTGCTACCACCGGGCCAGTCAGCTAGGTGAGAGCCTGAGGGCGGGTGTTGAACATCCTCCAGGCTCAGCCCCAGGGTCATAGCGATGTCCATCGAGACTCGGCCGTGCCAACTAGGTGGGAGCCTGGCAGGGGAGTGACGAGACCTAACCCCAGAGCGAGAAGACTTAGAAACTTTTGCCTCTCCTGGGTGCTACCACCGGGCCAGTCAGCTAGGTGAGAGCCTGAGGGCGGGTGTTGAACATCCTCCGGGCTCAGCCCCAGGGTCATAGCGATGTCCATCGAGACTCGGCCGTGCCAGCTTGGTGGGAGCCTGGCAGGGGAGTGACGAGACCTAACCCCAGAGCGAGAAGACTTAGAAACTTTTGCCTCTCCCGGGTGCTACCACCGGGCCAGTCAGCTAGGTGAGAGCCTGAGGGCGGGTGTTGAACATCCTCCGGGCTCAGCCCCAGGGTCATAGCGATGTCCATCGAGACTCGGCCGTGCCAGCTAGGTGGGAGCCTGGCAGGGGAGTGACGAGACCTAACCCCAGAGCGAGAAGACTTAGGAACTTTTGCCTCTCCCGGGTGCTACCACCGGGCCAGTCAGCTAGGTGAGAGCCTGAGGGCGGGTGTTGAACATCCTCCGGGCTCAGCCCCAGGGTCATAGCGATGTCCATCGAGACTCGGCCATGCCAGCTAGGTGGGAGCCTGGCGGGGGAGTGACGAGACCCAACCCCAGAGCGAGAAGACTTAGAAACTTTTGCCTCTCCCGGGTGCTACCACCGGGCCAGTCAGCTAGGTGAGAGCCTGAGGGCGGGTGTTGAACATCCTCCGGGCTCAGCCCCAGGGTCATAGCGATGTCCATCGAGGCTCGGCCGTGCCAGCTAGGTGGGAGCCTGGCAGGGGAGCGACGAGACCTAACCCCAGAGCGAGAAGACTTAGAAACTTTTGCCTCTCGGGGGTTTAAACTGCGAGCCCCTCTACCCTCACTATTCTGCCAAAGCATAAGATGAGATAATGAGATTCGTTTTTATTCATGAGGCCAAGATATCTACAATATTTTCAAGGATAGAAACGTTTCAGATCGTCGCCACTCCAAGTGTGGCTGAGGGTGTCCCCTCTTACATCTTGGAGGCGATACCCCCCCCCCCCCGATTTCAAGACCTCCTGCACAATGTAGGGGCCCTCCCAATTGGGGTGGAGTTTTCCCACAGCGGCTGATCTCCCTGCCGCATCCACTTTTTTCAAAACAAGGTCCCCCTCTACGAACTGCTTAACACGGACGTGTTTGTCGAAATACTTGGCCATCCTTCGCTTGGCCTCTTCCTGCCTGACGATGGACAAGTCGCGTAGTTCTTCCACCATATCCAGGGAGAGTCGAAGCTCCTCCTCATTTTCTGACCTCCATTCTTCCCTTCTGACTCCTGCCTCGACGACCCGAGGCGTCTGGACCTCGAATTCGACAGGTAGAACGGCCTCGCAGCCGTGAGAGAGTTTGAAAGGCGTCTCCCCTGTGGCCGTATTGGGGGTGGTCCGCAAGGCCCAGAGGACTGATGGGAGCTGTTCCACCCAGCTTCCCCTCAAATTTTCCACTTTCTTCTTTAAGAGGTTCACGATGATTTTGTTGGCCGCTTCCACCTGCCCGTTGCTCCTGGGGTGATGGACAGAAGCAAACCGAAGGTCAATCCCTAGCTGTTCGCAGAAGCGAATGAACTCCGTGCTGGCGAACTGAGGTCCGTTGTCCGTGTCGATAGCCTGTGGCAGCCCATGCCTGCAGATGATCTCTCCCCAGATAAAGTTCCTGACTACTTGAGAGGTCACCTTGGCTAGAGCCTTCACCTCTATCCACTTAGAAAAATAATCAATCATGACCAACAAAAACCTCCTCTGACCGCTGGCCTGAGGGAAAGGTCCTACGAGGTCCAGCCCCCATATGGCGAAGGGCCATGGTGCCATGATGCTTCTTAACCTCTGAGCCGGCTGGAGCTGGAGCGGGGCATACAGTTGGCACTTATGACACTTTCTCGCGAATTCGGCTGCATCCTGACCGAGGGTGGGCCAGAAGTACCCTTGCCTGACGATTCTCCCTTCCAGGGTCCGACTCCCCGAATGACTCCCACATTCACCGGAATGGACTTCCTCCAAAATTTTGTGCACCTCTCTTTCGGCTACGCAACGGGCCAACATCCCTGAGAGGGTCTTGCGGTACAACTGTCCCTCACGTAGGAGGTAGTATGCCGCCTTGTGCTTGAGCCCTCTTCGGTCCATTCCCTCCGGGTATTCTCCGGTGGACAAGAAGGTGACGAAGGGATCCATCCATGAGGGGTGCTGTTCTACTTCCATTAGTTCCCCCTCCTCGATGGAAGGTCAGAAGAGATCCGTAATGGTGCCCCCCATCCGGGGGCCGTGCTTTGCTAGCTGGTCGACTGACTCGTTTTCCCCTCGCGGTACGTGCTTGATTGAGAAGGTCTGGAAGGTCCCAATGACTCCCCTTACCTTCATCAAATAGAGCTGCAGGGTGGGCTCCCTCGCCTCGAACTCCCCCTTGATCTGGGAAGCCACCACCATGGAGTCAGTGAGGACCTCCACGTCATGCACCCCCAAGTCTCTTGCCAGGCGCAGACCTGCGATTACGGCTTCGTATTCGGCTTGGTTATTGGTGATAGGAAAGTGCACTACCACAGTCTGCTCGATCTTTATCCCCTGGGGGCTTTCCAAGATGACCCCAACTCCTAAAGAATGCTTCCCCGAGGCACCGTCCACCCTGACTTTCCAGGGAAGAGGGCAAGTGAGTCTCTCCTCCGCCACCTCGACCACATACTCTGCCAGGAAGTCAGCCATAGCTTGGGCCTTGATTGAGAGGCGGGGGACGAAGGAGATGTCGAACTCGCTCAGCTCCACTGACCATTTGGCCAACCTACCTGAATGCTCTACCCCCTTGAAGATGTTGCGCAGGGGGTGGTCAGTCACTACTCGGATTGAGTGTGCCTGGAAATAAGGCCGAAGCCTCCGGGCTGAGATGATTAAGGCGAAGGCCAGCTTTTCCAGGATGGGGTACCGGAGCTCGGCCCTCTTCAATATCCGACTTACATAATAGACGGGGAGTTGCCTCTTCCCTTCTTCCCGAACCAAAACCGAACTCAAGGCTTCAGCCCCGACCCCTAAATATAGGGATAAGTCTTCCCCTTCCTTGGGCCCTTGGAGCAGGGGGGCCTGAGTCAGCTGTTTCTTTAAAGCCTGGAATGCCTCCTCGCACTCCGAGGTCCATTCAAACTTTCGACCCCCTCTCAAAGTTTTGAAAAACGAGGAGCACCTCTCCCCGGCCCGGGAGAGGAATCTACTCAACCCTGCCAACTTCCCTGTCAATTGCTGTACTTCCTTGGTATTTTGCGGCGACCTTAGTTCCAAGATTGCCCTCACCTTGTCTGGATTAGGTTCTACCCCAGCGGGGGTGAGAAGATGCCCTAGGAACTTTCCCCGGCTTGCCCCGAAGACACACTTCAGGGGGTTCAGCCTCATCTTAAACTTGCGGAGAGTGGCGAAGGTCTCTTCCAAGTCCTGGATGTGGGAGTCGACATCCAAGCTCTTGACCATGAGATCATCCACGTACACTTCGAGATTCCTCCCCTTCTGCTCTCGGAAGACCCTATCCATCATTTTTTGATAGGTAGCCCCTGCATTCTTTAGCCCGAAGGGCATCATTTTGTAACAATAACATCCGTCTCCCGTGATGAACGAGACGTCTTTGACGTCAGGGGGGGTGCATCCTGATTTGGTGATAACCTGAAAAAGCATCCAGAAAACTCATTACAGGGAAACCGACGGCTGAGTCAACCAGCGCGTCGATCCGAGGCAAAGGATAACAATCTTTCGGGCATGATTTATTAAGAAGAGAAAAGTCGATACACATCCTCCACCGGCCGTCTCCTTTTTTAACCATTACAACGTTGGAGACCCAGCCGGGGTATTAGATTTCAGATATGAAGCCAGCCTCGAGGAGCTTGGCGACTTCCTCTCTGATTGGCTCGGCGAGCTTGTCCGTGATGGATCTCTTTTTCTGCTGGATGGGGGGAGCCTCCGGGTCTAGGTTGAGGCGGTGGCAGGCCACGTCGGGGTCGATCCCTGGCATCTCCGCGGCGCTCCAGGCGAAGATGTCCACGTTCCTCTGGATGCACTCCAGCATACTGCCTTGAGCTTCCGGGGTCAGGCCTCCGCTGACGCGGACCTTCTCCACCCTGCCTCCAATGGTGAGGACCTCCATCTCCTCCACCTCTTCCGCCGCCTCCAGACGGGACTGCTCCTCCCATTCCTCGATACCTCCACTTCCGGGGGCGAGGACCTCTTCCTCAGCCTCCTCGACGGCCATGGCCTCGGCCGACTCCCGAGTCTCTTCCGCGACCTCCTCGCGAGCGTGGCACTCCACCTCCATTTCTTTGTCAGCTTCCTGCTTCTCCTCCTCCAACCTCCGCCCCATCTCCTCGGCCCCCTCCAGCCAAGAGATGGAGTTTACCGCCGAGACGTAGCACTCCCTTGCCTCCTTAGGGTCTCCTCGGACCCGGATCTGGACCCCCTCGACGTTAAGCTTTAGACACTGGTGGAAGGACGAGGGGACGCAGCGGAAGGCGCTGATGAGGGGTCTCCCGAAGATGGCGCTGTAACTGCTAGGGGCGTCCACGATAACAAACTTGCAGTTGTGTGACTGCCCCCCTAGAGTGACATGGAGTCCCACTCCCCCCTCGACTTCTTTCCTCTCCCCTGAAAAGCCGAACAGAGGCCCGTCCGAGGCTAACACCCTCCTGGCCTCTACCTTCATCGCATCGAACGCCTTCTTGAAGATGACGTTGACCGAACTCCCATTGTCCACAAGGATTCGGGAGACAGTGAAATCCTCGATGGCTGTCTGGATAACCAGCGCATCGCAGAAGGGGTCCTCGTGACCCGGCAAGTCCTCTCTGGAGAAGGTGATTTTCTCCTCCGGGGGAGGGGATTGGGATGTGGAGCCAACGCTCCTCCGGTACATAGTGTGGAGGCTTGACTTACGGGAGGCCTCGATCCCGGCCCCCCTGTGGATCGCTCCGATCCTCCCCCGGGTGCCCACATCAACCCGGTCTTCGCACCGATCCCCCTCCTCCCGAGGCCGGATCTCCTCTATCCGAACTTCCTGATGGCCTTGTTGTTGCTGTTCCCTTCTCCCTCTCATCTCGAGGAACTCCGGGCACGTGGATGTGAGGTGCCCCTCTTCCTGATGAAAGTCATAATAGGGCAGGTCCACCCTGACCTCCCTCCTTCTCCTCGGCTGTCCTCTCCTCCTCCCCCTCATGCCAATTGCCATTGCCTCCTCCTGGTCGGGGAGAGGGGGTCTCTGACCCTGCCTACCCCCCTGGGGGTTGTACTGCCCTCGGCCACCCTGGCGGTTATCTCCTCCCTGATAACCCCTTCGTGGTGCCTGGTCTTGCCACTCGGGCCTCCATCCCAAATGGTGGGTCTGCTCCGGACGCACCCACCTGGGTTGCGGCTGCTGCTGCGGCTGCTCCCTTTGCCGAGGTTCAGCCCTCCTCTCCTCCTGAATTCGGCCACCCCTTGGCCTTTCCTCTTCCACGGCCCACTTGGCCAACCTTCGAGCAAACTCTGGATGTGCTGCCTCCATTTCGGCCTCCCTGGCTGCCCTCTCTAGGAGTGCCTCAAAAGACACTGGAGGTGACCTCTTCAGTTCCATTGCGAAGAACCCGGACTGGAGACCCAGGGTGAAGGCCACCATCATGGTGTGCCCTGGCATCTCCTGAACTTGGGACAGTTCCTCTTGGAACCTGTCCAGATAGCTTCCCAGGGTCTCTCCCACCCTCTGCTTGATGCGGAACAAAGACTCCGCCTCCCTCTTCCTCTTCTTAGAAGTGGTGAACCTCAGCATGAAACCCCGTCGCAGATCCTCAAAGCAGTAAATGGACCCAGTCGGGAGCTGGTGGAACCACTCTCTCGCCTTTTCTCTGAGGGTGATGGCGAAGAGTCGGCACTTGAAGCCGTCTGACATCTGTCGAATGGAGACCATGTCCTCGAACCACTGGAGGTGGTGGACCGGGTCTCCTCTCCCGGAGTAGTAAGTCATCTCCGGCTCGCGAAACCCCTCGGAAACTGGGGCTGAAGAAACGAACTCGCTGAAGGGGCTCCCCCCCTCAGCCGGGCGAGTCGGGAACTCCCTCCCTGCAGTCTCGCCGAAGTGGTACTCGGCGGCCGAGCCGGGGAACAGGACTCGCCCGTGGAACTCGCGCTCGCCCCTCTCGGCGGGTTCTTTCCCTGGTCGCCTGAGCGGCGCGTCGTCGCCGAGTGCGGGAGCGGCGACCACCGGGACTGCCGGCGTCGCACTCTCAGCTCGCATGCCGAGGGCGGTCCTGACGAGCCCGAGGATCTCCTCCCTAAGCTCCGCCGGCACACTCGCTGCTGGGGGTGGGGGAGGGGGTGGCGAGTTGCCCCTGCCTGATCCTTGTCCTTCTTCTCCAGTCATCGAGCCTGCAGAAGGTTTTCTCTGCTGACCACTCTCCACGCTCACCGCACCAAAATGTTGAAACCGGAAAACCGGTCTCTTGTGGAGTTCGACCCTTGGGGAAGGGGTGGCCGCGCACCTACTTCACTCCTGCAAGTAAATGACAAAGAAAAGAGAAGAAACAAGGACTAGACCAAGGGCCCGACGGGGAGGTCCCACCACACACCCGGAAGATCTTAGAGCGCTTCCCCTCCTTAGCCAAATGCCGGGCTAAGGTACCTCAGAAAGCGCTAGTAGGCCGGAGAATTAGTAAGCGTGCCTTCTGGGGTACCCCTTGGGTCCTATTTATAGGAAAAGATGGCCTGCCAATATACAACCTTCACTGTTTTCGAGGACTACAGGCAAACCAAAAGGGGCCACATAGTAAAAGTATGCCATGGCCAAGATGCGAGCTGGACCTGAGGGGGCACTTGCTCGGCAAGGGGCCCGATTCGCCTCGCCCTGGGCCTAGGCGAGCACGCACTCGGCGGACTGTGCTCGGCTAGCGCTGAGCTCGGCTTGACTACCGCCAAGCTCGGACTCGGCACGGCGATCGTCGAGCTCGGACTCGGCACGGCGATCGTCGAGCTCGGACTCGGCACGGCGATCGCCGAGCTCCAACAGAGACCGAAAACGGCACAAGGATCGTCGAGCTTGGCTCGACCACCGTCGAGCCCTGTTTCCGCACCCGAGCTCGGTCTCGGCGTGCCGGGCTTCGTTCGACCATCGTCGAGCTCGGCTCGACTATTGCCGAGCTCGGGCTCGGCATGCTGGGTCCAAGTTGGTCTGAGCCGGCCGGTTCAACTCCTGTCGACCACTCGCGGGATACGGGGTTGTACACTTATGACCCTCGAACACTCCTTGGTATTCTTAAGAGATGGCTACGGGGGCCCACAACTTTGTTGATCTCTTGAGAAAAGCAATGCAGCCTTGTACGCACTTGCCTGATTGATCAACTTAGCATATTACTTTAGGCATGAGAGCAGTGGAACTCGTTAAGGGTGCTACAGTTTTAGTAATCTCTTGGGGAAAGAAATGTTGATCTAAGTGCACCAGGCCAATAAATCACCTTAATCTGTACACCTTTCTTCTTCTCTAATGATCACCGCCGACACCTGACACACCTCTGCATCTGATTGAAGCCTAAGTGTTCGATCAACTTTGTCGTGCATGAGGGGGTGACGTTACAGCTTCTGTGACCACTTAAGGAAAGCATTGTTGCGCGCGCATGCCCAATTAGTTACTCTAGCCCTCATGCTCTTCTGTGAAGTTAGCGGTTAGCCTCTTCAGACTGCGGAAGTTGCCATTTCATGAGGGTTCGCGACCTTGATGATCTATTGAGAAAAAACAATGCTTGTTATTCGCGCACCTGTCCGATTGATCATCTTGTGTTATGGACTACCCGCGCTCATGCCCAATTAGTTACTCTAGCCCTCATGCTCTTTTGTGAAGTTAGCGGTTAGCCTCATCAGACTGCGAAAGTTGCCATTTCATGAGGGTTCACGACCTTGATGATCTCTTGAGAAAAAACAATGCTTGCTATTCGCGCACCTGTCCGATTGATCATCTTGTGTTATGGACTACCCGCGCTGCTAGTTTTATTTACTAAAGTAAATCGCCTCTTGGGGAATTACAGCTCTGACGATCTCTTGAGGAAAGCAATGCACTTGTATGTGCACCTGCCCGATTGATCGTCTTAGGCTGTTAACCTCAAGTATGATTAGCCTTGTTTTAACCGCATAGGTCGCCATGCTGCACTACTCGTCCCTGCCTGATTGATCATCCGGAACTGTGGACCTCATTCTTTGTCCAGGAGACTAACATTCTTTGATAGTCAAGGTTCTATTATGAAAATCTTTGAGGTAAAGTTGTATTATTATTAATGGTTGAAGAATTACATCTTTTACCCGCACGGTTAACAAAAAGTACTAGACCACGGGCTTAACAAAAAACAAAAAAATCGCATGTTCCACCTAATTGTATCTAATAATCCGATCTAAGCTTTTTGGGCACCGGAGATCCATCTGAATCATTCGAGCTGTCAATATCTACTAGCTGCGAGTAGTCTCCAATGCGCGACTTAGAGCTCGTCATGTATCCCATCACCCCTGTCGGGTTCACTTGTACCCCGGGCAGTCGATAATCTTAGCCTTGTCTGTTTAGGCAGGCCCCAAAACCTACAAATAAGGGGAACACCACTTCAAAAGCACACTGACTTGAATCCAGAAGCTCGCTTGTTAGCAATCTCGATTCTTGTGTCTTTGTGATCTCATGTTTCCTAGACTCTCTCTTTGTTAACCTTGTAACCGAATCTTTCAATTAATAGAAAGTCCACCTCAAGAGAGACATTTGTCGCGGTGGGCAGTGTCTGTTGTTGTCGCTTGGCGGCCTTCTCGCTTTTTGTTATTCATAGGCGTTTTCAGTTCCGAGCCTCGTTTCCTCCGCCATCCGACCCATCTTGTGGTAGTGCACGAAGAGTTGGTTGCGAGATTTGGTCCCAACAACGACAATGCCTTTCTTTTTGCAGACAATACTATTGATATGAACCTGTATTACAACTGAAGTTACATCCGATTACATGAAAAGAGAAGTAAATAAGATTAGAAAGAGGAACTGGCGATTAGAGTATAGGTCGCCCGGACATACTAAGACCACAACTGGAGGTCGAGAGGTGATTACTCTTCTATGCGCCTTACTGCCTACGGTAAGTAATACCGCCCACGACAAGTCATACCGCCCACGACAAGTCATACCGCCCACGGCAAGTCATACCGTCCACGGCAAGTCATACCGTCCACGGTAAGTCATATCGCCCGGTGCTAGCCACAGAGTCTGATGAGGTCACTTGAGGTCTTTTGATACCTGCAGCCTTTGCTGGACTTGCTGAGAACCTGATCGCTGAGTCTAGCCGCCTGGAGCTAGCTGTAGAAGCCGCCGAGGCCGCCTGGAGCTAGCTGTAGAAGCCGCCGAGGCCGCCTGCTAACTGCGAACTACCCTAGAATTGATCTCAAAGCCTTGTCATGCTACCGCCGACGATTAGGCTAACAGCCGGGCGCTAGTTGTTGAGACCTCCTTCCACTGCAGCTTGCTTCGCAGATCTTGAGGCCTTGTTGCCACGACTTTCTAGCCTCAAATGGCTAGGTGTAACTTGGTCTTGCCCCCCCCCCCCCCCCCCCAAGGAGAGGGGTTGGACCCCAGTTTATAGGGGAGGAGGGAATATTCCCGGAATAATCTACCATGTAGCTGTAGTGCTTTCCCCTACAACAAGGCGGTTACTAACATACTGACTGCGGCTTCTTCACGAGGAGACCTCTTTGACAAGGGAATGAGCTACCGTGGGTGCTTTCCCCTACAACAAGGCGGTTTCTAACATACTGACTGCGGCTTCTTCATGAGGAGACCTCTTTGACAAGGGAATGAGCTACCGTGGGGCGGTAGTACTAAAAAGGTTAACCGCGACCATCAAGAAGGGGAGGCCCCGACTGCCACTACGGTGAAGAAAGAAAAACGAGTCTTACCGTTCGTCTTGGAGGAGATCAACGATTTTTGAATAAACAAGCAGGAAAGAGGATTTTTTTTCGGCACAAGGCTGATAATAAAAAAGTGAAAACAAGTGGAGGGGCCGCATATTATATTTTTATTGACCTTCCCACAGGAGACAATCATACACACCCAAAAAATAATTTCCATGCCGAACGCCACAAAAACCGGGAGTGGGCCAGGGTGGCGGCAATCAATATCAGATCTAACGGCGACAATTAAATTGATTCCCGTGATATGATAAATTCCGAGATAAGAACACCACGGTGTCTTCCAGAAGATGGGTCCCACTCAGCTTCCCGAGCTTCTAGCCTTCTAGACGTGGCTCCACGTCCCGGTTCGCATGCACTTGCACAAACCGACAGGCGCCCCTGTTTTCCTTCCCTTTGCATTCCCGTTTCCCCTCCCCCCTATAAAAGACAAGCCAACCCCTACCCGATGAATTCTAAGCCCTATCCAGTTTTTGATCCAAACTTCTATTTCGATTCTTCCGGCCGAATCTTCTCCGATGTGCTCTACTGCGATCTCTACGGGATTCCCTTTCGCCCCTGCGCCGATTAGGTTAACGGCAAGGCGAAGAGGGGCGGTGGCCATGGCTGCTACTCCGGCGGCGGCGAAAGCACCAGGTAATACGGGGCTTTATTCGGTTCTTGAAGTGGCGGAAGGAGCTAGCATGGGGGAAATAAAGACGGCGTACAGGAAGATGGCGAAGAGATGGCACCCTGACGTGGCGGGCGATGGCTCTGCCTCCGTCTTCCTTCAGATCCAGCAGGCGTATGCGGTACTTTCTGATTCAGCAAAGAGGAATAAGTATGATAGCTCCATGGGCCATTTGGGGTTAGGGTTCCGGCGAGGTGAGAGGTTTGGTAGGGTAAGGAGGTGGGAGACGGATCAGTGTTGGTAGGAATGGAGGCAGCGAGTGATGGATGATTTCGCCATTCCGATTTTGCCGGTGCAGTGGTGGGTTTCTGCGATCTGTAAATATTCCTTGACTGGATAACGTTATGGCATAGAGAGTAAATTGAAACCTGTTTTTCTTCTTCTTGTAAGAGTCAACAGAGTAGTCTGATCTTTCTCTCTCTCTCTCTCTCTCTCTCTCTCTCTCTCTCTGTGAGATTTTGAGTCACAAATTGATCGGTTCTAGTATTTCTTCACCGCCGCGAATTATACTTCGATTGAGGGCTCCTTTGGCGCTGCGGGAGAAGACGGTGCCCCTGATTGAACTGAAGGGGGAGGCCTCCAATTGAAACGGAGGAAATCCCTCCATTTTTCATGACGCCGCTGCGGGAGAGAATGGGGCAAACGCCGCTGCCGGGTATTTGGTTACCCGCTGCAGCGGCGTTTATGCGGCCTCTAAACGCCAGGCCAAATCAGGCCTGAGTGATTTAAATAAAGCTAATTGGATCTGATCGCAATTGATATGAATTTAATGGCTACTAGTGCATTTATTCATCTCTTTGTTATGCATCTATAATATTTATGGGAATGCATTATTTATTTGTTGGTTAAATCAAGAATTAAGGCCTTTATAGAAGGTGAGTAGATCGTTGAGCCAGGGCGATCGCAAAGCGGTGGCGTCCTTGAGCCAGGGCGATCGCAAAGCGGTGGCGTCCTTGAGCCAGGGCGATCGCAAAGCGGTGGCGTCGTTGAGCCAGGGCGATCGCAAAGCGGTGGCGTCGTTGAGCCAGGGCGATCGCAAAGCGGTGGCGTCGTTGAGCCATCGCTCCTTCGGGATCAAAGAGTCACAAAAATCAATAATGTAAATGCAGTCGCCTTCAACAAATACTCCCCTTGCCTCAAAGAACTAAGAACCTTCTTCATGGTGAGCAGAGCCTCCATCTCCGGACTGCCAACATCCCAATGGGAAAGCTGAGAATTCAGCTGCAATTAGTGCCCACTCCCGCATCATTCAGCACAACAATTCCCAATCTGGCAATGTGATCCTAACTGATCGCACCATCAGTGTTAAATCTTCAGCCGTCCGAGAGAGGGGACGCCAAAATTGGGCATGAGATAGCCGTCCAGGATGGTTGGTTTGCCACGGCCCTCGGATAGGATAAAGATTAGCCCTGGTGGTGTTCTGTATGGTTGAGGCTGCCAGGACCATCCAAGTTCAAAACTCCGTATTATGAACTTTTGCATTTTGGGCTCGCCAAACTCGATAAACCGCATAACAAAATACCCACAGAGCAGCGCCCCACTAAGGTAGGGTTTGGTTAGGCTTTTAGGTTGCGGTGCGGTTGGAACGCATCAGGATTTTGGTAATAAGTAGTGTTTGGTTCCACTTTTTTCAAAAACACTGTTTATTAGCATCCGACTTTTCCTTCAGTAGGCCATCCGCGGTTTTTTTTTGCTGTCCGTCGTAGGTTTCGTCGTTTCATCCTTGATTTCTCGCGATCGAAGGAGGAAAAGTTCGTGAAGCAAGTGTTATGTCGCCCGAAACATCCCGGGTGGTGGTCAAAGTGTAATTACCTTCCCGTTGACCCCAGCTTGAGTTTTATAACAAATCTTAGATTTAATAAGGGTATCAGATATCCCGGTATCCGAAGTAGACCAGTTAAGTCTTCAAACCAATTATGTAACAAAATATACATTAACAATCACCTCCTATATTTGTGGTATATAAAGTTTACGTTTCAAAGTGCTGGAAAGTAGAGAGTACTAAATTTCAGATTTTAAACATTATACAGGAAAGAAAAACACAATTGAACATAAAAGAGTTTTGCATGACACAAAAACAAACATTCAACATAAAGTTCTATCTCAGTAATAAAAGTCTGAAAATATAGTAAAAAATGGATCAAACGTGTAACAATTCTAGTCAGAGAGTAGATCATCATTATCCATGTCAAAGTCTACTTTCTCTCCTCCATCTTCACTAGTGCTTATAAAGAATTTCATGAGTTTAAAATTTATGAATTCATAAATATATGCAGAGGCGTTTTAAAGTAAACTAGTTCTATCTAAGTGAGCTTAATACTTGTAGCAGTAGTGAAGTAATACTGTCAGCATCTCTATCCATTAATGATCACTTTGTACCTTATCATCAGGTGTGGAATGATTTGATATAATAATATCATTTGCAACATTATCAAGTGTAAAATAATGTGTTATGATCATTAATATTTATATTAACCTTTACAACTTTTTGTTCCCAGTTGAATAATTCTCAAATCAACTTAAAATGAGAAATATGTTAAGTAATTAAATGTGGAATGACTAGCATCAAACCATCTTGGGTTTTCATCAAAAAATTATTTGAGATTTTTAGTCAGTTATTAGTTGCTTGAATATTGCGATTATAAGTTCTTACTATCAAAACATAAACATAGGAGAAAATTTTCATATTTATATGAATTGTAATCACATCTCCTCTGATATTTTGAGTGTGAGAGCTCTATTTAAGTTTTTTGTCAAAACGTCTGTAATATTATCTTTTGACATCACATCAATTAGAGTCATAATACCTTGACTTGTGAGGGAGGTCAACCAGTCTTGCTTCATCCTTAGTTGCTTTCTTTTGTCATTGAACAAAGTATTCGTAGCAATCATTTTAGTAGTCTGATTGTCGTAGTAAACTGCAACATAACTCAGGTTCAGGCTCGTTAGTGGAATGTCCATCACCAAATCTCTTATCCATTCTGCCTTTTCTTTTTCTGAAGCTAGAGCATAGAGTTCAAATTCTATAGAAGATAATACAATACATGATTGCCTCTTGAATTTCTAGGCTACAACTGATCTTCGTAGTGTGAAGTTGCTTAGCATGCCAACCGTAAAAGCTATGTCAGGTCTGATGCAGACCATAATATACATGAGACTACCAATCAATTTAGAATAATCTAACTGTCTAACTTTAGCTCCTTCAGTGAGCTTTAAGCGGTTATTATATTCATATGGTGTCTTTACTTCTTTACTTTTACTGTATCCCTATGTATGCAACATTGATTTTATGTAGTGACTTTAACTTAGAGAATTGTCATTTTTCTCAAAATTCACTTGCATGTCTAATATAGTTTCAGCTACACCTAGATATTTAATGCTATATTCTTTTATTAGACCTGACTTTACGTCATCAACTACAGATTGATCAGATCCTAGAATTAGCATATCATCTGCATACAATCATATTATAACGACTTTATTTGATATATGACGTATATAATGCATTTATCAAAGAAACTCGACATGAATCTCATGTTATTTACAATATAGTCAAAAATTTTATGTCATAATTTTGGTGCTTGTTTTAGTCCGTATAGTGAGTTGATTAACTCACAGATCTTGCTTTCATGACCTTTTACTATGAAATTTTTAAGTTTTCTCTTGTAGATCTCTTCGGTCAGATCTCTATTCAAGAACGCAATGATTGGGGTGAGTATGGAGCAGTGATTTCTGCTATGATTCCTTGAGAGGTAAGAAAAAACTTGAACTCACTGGACATGTATTCTCCTCTTCTATCAATTCTAAATATTTGGATTTTCATGTCAAATTGTTTTTTACCCTGGTTTGAAAAGACAACTTTTCAAACGCTTCATCTTTAGTTTTAAGAAGGTAAATGTGACAGAACCCAGAGCATTCATCTATAAAGGTGTTCATGTACTTCCTACCCCCTCTTGTGAAAAAACTTTTAAAGTCACAGATGTTAGAATGTATTAGCTCTAGAGGTGGTGTGCTCCTACTAACCACACTAAAAAGTTTCTTAGTGATCTCAATGTCAGCACACACTTCACATTTCTCAGGTTGATTTTTAGTGTCTAATGTGATCTGATGAGTTCTAGATATTTAGAACATTTTTCTATAGTTCACGTGTCCTAGTCTCTCTTATAGAGTATTAGGGCTAACTAAGTTTGATGCACTTATTGAACTATTACGTTTGCTAGACTTAGACGGTACATTCTATTTTGGACGTATGCACATCCAAAATAGTGTGTGTTAACTGACAGTGTTACTCTACCGCTATAGAAATTGAAAGACATATCAACATCATATAATAAACTAATAGACACTAAATTAGCAGCTAGTAAAGAAATAAATTTAACATTCTTTAACGCTAAAGTTTTACTTGAGGAGAGAAATAATGTTGCATTCCCCACCTTCAACACGTCAGCTGTCTCACAATTTGCAACTGTCACAGACTCTTTTTCAGTAGTGAGTCATGTCAACAGATTAGCATTATTGCAAACATATCAAGTTGTCCCTGAATTCAGGTACAACTCAGTGTTGGCCTTCACATTTTCAACCATTGCGACAAAATTGGATGGCTCAACAAGACTAACCATATTGGTCTGGTTACCATCTTGTGGTGCCCTGGTCCATTCCTTCTTAGGAAGCCTGCAATCAGATGCACTGTGCCCCACTTGTTGCAGTTAAAACATTTTTCCTTAAACTTTTTGATTTTTTTTATTTGTGCCTACAACATGGGAGCTACTTTAAGAAGGTTTGGTTTTTTTTTGAGTTAGACACATGTTTAGAACTATAAATCATGTTAGCAACAACTTTCTATTTGCTAATAGCTTCTAATACATGTCTAATCCTATTCTCATCATCAATGTGTATAAAACACTTGAGATCATTCAGACAAACATGCATCTTCTTGTGGTATATCTCAGTTTTAAAATTGCACCCCGTTGAAGGCAATTTAAAGATAATTGTACCAGCAACAAAACTATTTGGTAAGAAAATATTCTCACTATGAAAAGATTCTACTAAATTTTCAAATTCAGATATTTGAGGGAGAATCGCTTTCTCCTCATCGAATATGAAGGAGTGAAACTTGTCCACCAAGTGCACTTTGGAAAGGTTCTCCTGCTTAAAGTGCTCCTCTAGTGCCTCCCAAATCTCCTTAGCAGTCTTCATCTTGATGTATGTCTTTGTCAGGCTGGAGGATAAACAGTTCAGCAAATAGTCTCGACAGAAGTTCATCGGCGATCCATTGTGCTTCATCATTAGTCCCCATAATGCCAGCACGATTAGGCTTAACGGTGTAGAACACGTTCAGGTACTTCATCCCAAACTGAGTATTCAGCTTCCAGTCGTTGAACTCTAATGCCGTGAACTTCTCCAATTTTATCATCGGAACGGGAGAGGAAAAAATTATCCCCCTTCATCATTGTATATCACTCTCTTTTCAAGCACTTGGAAGCAAGATCCGGATGCAAAAAATAGAAGAGAAGATACGAGGATCTCCTCTTGATTTCTTAAGATCTAAGAATACCAAAACGAATATGGGTTAAGCAAGTGCTTGCTTCCTCCAGATCTGAAACGGAGGTGTTCTATAGATGCACACCACCAGCCGATCACTCCTCTGAATGCTTGATGAGGGAAAAACAAATAACTCCTATTCCCGACCAGTCTTCTTCCTGATCCAGGCGGCGCACAACATAGGTCGCCGGAAAACACGAGCGACGCACAAGAGACCTCTCGTCCTCTTTCGATCGAGTGGCGATGGAAGAGAAAGTGACTTCACGCGGGAAGGAGCGATAGAATTTTCTTTTCCCGATCCAGAGAACAGCAGCGGCGAGAGCTCAGATCCGGCGAGATTTGGGCTGGTGGAGGAAAAGGCGAATGTTGACATTGATAAGGAGTTCTCACTGCCTCCCTCTCCTAACTCAATTGCAACCTTCTTGGGCGACCCGAAGGATGTTGTTGTATTGAAGAGGCGAATGACCGAGCTATTCCGGAAACACACCCTCATGCTACGCGAGATCTATAATCGGGTTCAAGAGAACCAAGACTCCATCGAGGAACGACTGCTCAGCCTGAAAAACAACTATTCACAGTTGGTGGAGGAGCTGAGGGGAGGAGCTGGCAGTAGCACGGACTACCCTATAATCCATATCGCGCGAGCCGAAGATCAGCTGCGCTTGGCGCAACATGAGCTACAAGACATTCGCGCGCACTAATGTTTGCGCATGCCACCTAGGGCGGAGATGAGAGGTCGGGGACCATGCTAACGGCCCCGTGATGGGCCAGCTGGCACTCACTCTTCTGCCCCTCTTTTTCTAATTGCTCATGCTGTAAAATTTTACTATTGGTTGTAAAACAATGCTCTTGTCGCATAAATATAGCGAATATGAACATTCACTTGATTCTTTCTTACGATCTTGCCTCATGATTTTTCTTTTCTCCCGCTGATCTTGCCTCATGATTTTTCTTTTCTCCCGCCGATCTGCTTTTAAAGCCTTGAATATGGCAATAACTCAGACTCGGCGGTGAGTGGGGGAGTGCCAGATCGGTCTAGGGACCTAGCTGGGGTGGGGCGCGGCAAGTTGGCTATCCGCACACCCCTTGCCCTGGATCCTTCCCGCCTAATATTTTCTATAAATAGCTCCCCTCATCCACCACATTTACTATTGCTCGAAACCTTTGACCCTATTATCTTTAACTTATCTTTCTTGCACTCGCGCTTTTCGTTCTCTTTCTGATACTAGCGCAATGACTGGTGATACTGATGGTCGAACCAAATGCGTTGCGACCTTTGCCGACTACCCCTTTCACAACTACAATCTGACGGAGGACGAATACCACTCGCTAGTGGGGCTCTACATCTCGCCCGGGTTCAGAATGCGTCACCCAGGGAAGGAAGAATAATTAAGCCACTTCTCGCCTAACGAGCTCGTAATACCCGTAGAACACTTCAAGGTAGGGCTCTGCTTCCCTATGTGGCCAAAGGTGCGCCAGGTCCTACGGTACTTTGGAGTTTTTCCCGCTCAGCTCAATCCCAAATCCATCGCCCTGCTGGTCGCATCCCCCTGCTACATGTGGGAGGAGCGGATAGAGTTCAGCCTTCCCATCTTCCGCAAGCTTTTCAACTTCAGGGCCAAGAAGGATGGGCTCACCTTCTTCTCCAACGATAATCTCAAGGCCATCGGTCTCGCCAACAAGAACCACCACTGGATTCGCAAATTTGTCTTCGTGTCAAGCGATTTCGGCAACCTACCCCTCTCGCCTGTTCAACGGGAAAAATCGACCTATCGCCCTCCCAACCTTGGAGGTCACGTGGACAAACTCCATCAATTCTTCTTCCAGAAGGAATTCGATGTCACTTACTTGAGGAGAAATGTCGACTCGCTCCTTCTTGTGTTCGTCGGTGAAGGTACCCTCCACCCTTTTGTCTTCTAAAACTCTCCTTCCTCAATGGAAGGGTAGAACAAATCCATCAAGGTCCCTCCTGCCCTGGGTCCGAACTTGGCCAATCGATTCACATAAGCACCCTCTTCCCACGACACATGTTGAATGGAGAACGTTCGGAACATCCCAATGAGACCCCTCACCCTTGTTAAGTGTCGTTAGAGTGTGAGCTCCCTTGCTTCGAACTCCCCCTTGATATGGGAAGCCACCACCATCAAATCTGTCAGCACCTCCACATCCAGCACTCCTAACTCCTTGTCTAGATGCAGTCCGACAAAAAGACCTTGTATTCTGCCTGATTATTTGTGATTGGGAAGTGTATTACCACCGCATGCTCTATCTTCGCCCTGGGGGCTTTCCAACACCACCTAGGGAATGCCTCCCTAAAGCTCCATCTACCGGGAACTTCCAGGCGACTCGCTGAGAAGAGCTTACCTCTTATCACGTAGTCGGCTAAGAAGCCTGCCACTGCTTGGGCCATCATCGATATACAGTGAAAAAACAAGATATCGAATTTGCTTAACTCCACTGACTACTTCACGAGCCTTCCTGAGTGCTCCACCCTCTCGAAGATGTTGTGAAAAGGGTAGCCGGTGTAAAAATAGCTAAATAAAGACAAATTTTATTGCTCCAAAAAGAAATAATACGTAGGTATGCCACCTTATTTATAGAAAATGGGGGAGATGAGAGAATATAATAAGAGATGTGGGACTAAATACAATCCGCGCGGCTTATGCGGCTTGACATTGTCAAATCGCAACACTTTACAAAGCTATTGATTACCTAGCGGCAACAGAGGTAAGCCGCAAAACCGCCACTGAAGACCGCTAGACCGTCGCTTCTAGCCGTCAGGCCGCAACTGCGGGTTGCCACCAGACCGCAGTTGCGGACTCCCATCACTTCTGCTATGGCTAACCAACAGGCCGTTGTTACGACAGGTCTCCAGGTTGCTGCTGCAGCTAACAATCAGGCTGCTGTTGCGGTAAGTCTCCAGGCCGCAGCTGTGTCAACCTTCAGACCACAGCTGCGGCTAGCCTCCAGACCGCAACTGCGACTAGCCTCCAGACCGAAGCCGCGGGAAGACCTCCAAGACTGGAAAGCCCTGCGGTAAGCCTATTACAAAACCACAACACTGCTAAACAGTCATACCGCCAATCCCGCCAAGATAGCCACCAGAGATAACCGTTGCCAATAACTAAACCGCCACATAATCAGACTGCCTGGACAAACCGCCTGACCGCCCGAACTACAAGCCGCTGAGACTAGACCATCAAACTGCCAAACTCTAACACTCCCCCTCAAGCTGGAGCATATATATCAACCATGCTCAGCTTGCCAAAACATCTAAAAGAGAAGCGGAAATTGGTTTCGTGAAGATGTCTGCCAGTTCTTTATCAGAAGTGACAAACAGAGTGCAGATCTGGTTCTTCAACACCTCTCTCTTATGAAATGACAATCGACTTCAATGTACTTTGTCATCTCATGGAAGATAGGATTCTTCAATTTGTAAATACTGGCTTTATTATCACAGAACATAGGGAGAGGGTGATCATAAACTGCTCCCAAGTCAAGCATAAGCGCTCGTAATCACTTCAATTCGCAAGTTGTTGAATTCATGCTCCTATACTCAGCTTCAGCACTTGACCTTTAAACCACTGACTGTTTATTGCTTTTCCAGCTAACACGATTTCCTCCTACAAAGGTGCAAAAACCTGATGTAGACTTTCGATCTTCTTTGTTATCAGCATAGCTGGCATCAGAATACACTTCAATCTTTAAATGATTATACTTCTGAAACAACAAGCCCTTTCCTAGAGACCCTTTCACATACTCCAGAATTTTCATGGTAGAACGCAGATGAACTCTCTAGGAGTTTGCATAAACTGACTGACCTTCCCAACAACATAACAGATATCTGGTCTTATAACAGTCAGATAGATGAGTATTCCTACAAGTCACATGTACACAGTACAATCTGGGAGAAGAGGAGAATCTTCAGTCCACCCCTTATCATTCCCAACAGCCATCAGGCAACGAGCAGGTCTTATGCCAAGAAGACCAATTTCCTTTAAGAGATCTAGCGTATACTTCCGCTGCGAAAGAACCATAGAGTTACGCTTTCGTGAAATCTCAATTCCCAGAAAGTACTTCGGAGTTCCCATATCTTTAGTAACAAAATGTTGTCGAAGATGTTATTTTGCCAGATCAATACCTTCTTTATCATCACCAATAAGAAGGATATCATTAACATAGACAGCAAGACCCACAAGACCTTTAGTAGTCTTGCGTATAAACAGATAATGATCAGCAGAACTCCGATTGAACCCAATAAGAGAAACAACCCCATTAAACTTGTCAAACAAAGCTCGTGGACTCTGCTTTAAACCATAAATTGCTTTCCAAAGCTTGCATAACTGAGACTCCCCATGAGAAACATACCCAGGAGGAAGACATTCTTCATATCTAATCGAGACATTTCCTAGTCTCTATTAACCGTGACAAATAAAAGCACACGTATAGTACTGATGCGAGCAATAGGAGAAAATGTATCAAATAAGTCGACACCATACGTTTGAGTAAATCCTTTGGCAACAAGACTCGCTTTATAGCGGTCAACAAACCATCTGGAAGATACTTGACAACAAAAACCCATCGACAACCAACCACATATGTGCCCAGAGGTGTGAGAATAAGTGTCCAAGTACCTCTCTTAGTTAAGGTATTCATTTCTTCATACATAGCGGTCATCCACTGCGGAATAGCAAGAGCCTCTTGATATGTAGCCGGGATGATAGTAGAAGATATATCAAACACTTGGTAACCGAAGAAAGCCGAGCATATGAGATAACATCTTTAATAGGATTCTTAGCGCACTGGCGGACACCCTTCCACAAGGCAATGGGAAGATCAATATCATTCTGGTCTGTAGGAGCAGATCCACTATCAAAAGAGGGAAGAGGCATAGGAACATGCACAAAAGGCTCTAAGGGAAAAGATCCAGTCTCGAGAGAAGGAGACAGTGTAACAGGAATAGTGGTGGAAAGAATTGGGTCTGACATAGGTGCCGAGACAATAGGCATTGAATAGGAAGTATCAGAGGGAATGAGAGAAGAAGCAGGAGAAAAATACAGTGTATCCTCAAAGAAGGTGACATCAACAGAGACGTACTGTTTGTAGAGAAGAGGATCAAAACAGCGATATCACTTCTGGTTCGGACAATAACTAAGGAATATGCATTTAACCGATCGGGGAGAAAGTTTGTCACGACCAAGAGAAGGTATGTGAACAAACGTCGTACACCCAAAACTTTAAGAGGCAAAGGAAATGGCTCGGATCTGGGGTATAAAATAAAGAATGGAGTCTTGTCCTGAAGAATAGACGAGGGAATACAGTTTATGAAATAGCAGGAGAGAAGAACAACATGACCCCAATAAGACCGAAAAACATTCATTTGTAAGAGAAGGCTGCGAGCAACATCTAGGAGATGGCGATTCTTGCATTCAACAATGCCATTCTGTTGAGAGGTATAAGGGCAAGTAGTTTGATGAACAAAACCATGGCTCGTACAAAAAATCAAAAAATTGACAGCTGATATATTCCTTCACATTATAAGTATGAAGAACTTGAATAGGCAAATTAAACTGTGTGAAGATCACATTATAAAAAGCGGTAAACATAGAGTAAAGTTCAGAACACTCTTTCAAGAGATACAACCATGTACACCTGGAGAAATCATTAACGAAGGTGACAAAGTACAAGCTACCTCTACCAACAGTGGCACTAGGAGTGGGACCCTAGATGTCAGAGTGAACTAGTTCAAAAGGACGCGAAGAACTACGTCCCATTCATGCTGGGAAAGAAGAGCGATGATGTTTACTAAGCTGACATGCTTCACAATTCAAAGGGAAATCCTCTTGAGGAAGATTTGGGAGAAGTTGGTAGATGAGGCGAGAAGGAGGATGACCAAGACGAGGATGCCATTGCTGAAGGGAAGAAGAAGCAGAAAGAGCAACAACATTGTAAAGAAAGAAGAGACCACCACTCGCAGTCCCAGTAGCAATCGTAGCCTTGGTGACAGAATTCCATAAAGAACAAGTAGTGGCAGTAAAAGTAACTGTGCAATGCAACTGTGTTCAGAGAGCATGAACAGACATCAAATTGCACAGAAAAGTGGGAACATAAAGAGTGCTCTCAAGCTACAAAGACGGAGTGATGTGTACAGTGCCTACACCATACACAGGAGCAGAAGTCCCATCAGCAATAACGACCGGAGATGCCCATTTCTGGTTATTCAAACAGGAGAACAAATGAGAATTGTCGGTCATGTGACAAGTGACACCAGAGTCAATAATGAAAGAATTGGTTTCAATAATGTCTAAACACTTAGGGGGGGTGAATAGGTTCAATTCTTTTTCACTTAGGCAGATAATAAATTATTCATAGTATAGCTAAAATTCTATATCAACCACAACACACAACAAACCAATCACAGCAGACACACAGATTTATAGTGGTTCCCTAAGAGATGAGTACATCCACTTTTCCCCTTCGCCTATCTAGCAATACACTAGATTCGGCCAAAATCCCTTCTACCTTCTCAGATCCTCAGATCTTACAACTCAAAACCCAAACTGGTTCCTACAGCTCAGACTTCAACAAGTCCTACAACTCAGGCTCTTCCCAAAAAAACTACCTCAGAGTGAATCCACACTCCTACCACTCAAGCTATCAAGCCCTACCTCAGCCCTTATCACCAGGCCTACAGCTCAGAGAACTTAATCTCCTACCTCAGGCAAACAGCCCTACGTCAGCCTTTATAATTACAGGCTTACAGCTCAGAGAACTTAATCTCTTACACTCAGATCTAAAAATAGATCTTACAGAAAATTGAATAAAGAATTACTTTCTTCCTTCACCCAGATAGAGAGAGGGGTGAGGGAATCTTGATCAGATCTTGATTAATCTGCTTTCTTCAGACCATTGCTGCAATGAATCAGATTCAACCTTACTTAGCTTATTCAAAACTTCTTGAAAGAGAGAACCTAGGTTGAATCTTATTGAGAAGTTGATGTAGACTCAGCTTCTTCCTTCTTGAAGACTTAATTCTGCAACAATGACAGATCTAATGAGATGCTGTCCCCTTCTTTGATTTAGAATCAGAATCTTCTTGTTGTATAGAATTATGTGAATTCTTCTTGGAGTATTCCTCTTTCTTCTTGGTTTCCCTCTATATTTTCTCACTGTCTCACTTTGTTGTATTTCTCTAATATCTTAACTCTATTTATAGATCACATCAGAGGCAACCGGCTGATCCAGTAGTTGACTGACATCTGACAGTTCTGACATGTCTAACAGGCCTTGACAATTCTGACAACTGTCAAGTCTTCAGTCTTGAGATTTGGAACTTAGAGTTATTTAACTCAGTTGAATGTGTCGAGACATAAGGATAGTATATGTCGACACAGATGAAGTATGTGTCGACACAATTACCCGGGTGTCGACACACTTCCTTTGGTGTTATCGACAAACTTCAGAAACTATTGACATAGCTCTTCATTCAGTCTCTACACTGCCTTTGTAGAATGTGTCGACATCCTTCAGAAACTGTCAACACAACTGATGTAGACTCAAACTCTGTAAGTCGATACAAGTCCTGTGTGTCGACGCAACCCTTCTACTAATGTCAGCACTTCAAATCTAAGTGTGTCGACACTAGTCCTGAGTGTCGACACAGTTGTTGTCAACTCAAATTCCATGTATCGACACAAGTCCTGTGTGTCGACACAACTTTGCTTCTAGTCTTGACGCTTCTTCTTCAAAGATGTCGACACATAATAAATGTCTCGACACTTTTGTACTTAGAATATTTTATGCATTCTTCTGCCTGCACAAGTAAACTCAATACACCATCAAATACAACCTGATGTATATCATTGAGTCAGGTGAGGCTTCTCCAAATAAGGTACACAATTTCCAATGTACCAAACAATCTCCCCCTATTTGGAGAAGTCATAACTGTACAACCCCGTGTCCGCCGGAGGATCTTAGACCCCTCTACCCGCTCCTTTAGGCGGGCCAGCCCCGACCCGCTCCTTTAGGCGGGCCAGCCCCGACCCGCTCCTTTAGGCGGGCCAGCCCCGACCCGCTCCTTTAGGCGGGCCAGCCCCGACCCGCGTTTCTCGGTTATCAGGTCGGGACGGACTGCGCATAGCTGGTCAGGACAGCGGGATTAGGCTGTTGGCAGACCATCCCCAGGGGTCTTTCAGTAATTTCAAGACATCAGAGGTTAGTTATTGGCAGGCCATCTTCTAAAAACTATAAATAGGACCCAAGGGGTACCTCAGAGGACACTCACGGGTCTCCCAGTCTTTTAGTGTTCTCTGAGATACCTTAGCCCGGCCTTTTTGGCTAAGGAGGGAAGCGCTCTGAGATCTTCCGGGTTTGTGGTGGGACCTCCGCGCCGGGCCCTTTGTCTAGTCCTCTGTTCTTTCCTTCTTTTCGGTTGCTTTTCTTGCAGGAACGAAGTAGGTGTGCGACCACCCCTTCCCCAAGGGTGAACTCCACAGAGACCGATCTTTCGGTTTCAACATTTTGGTGCGGTGAGCGTAGAAAGTGGTCAACTCAGAAAACCTTCCGCAGGATCAATGACTGGAGAAGAAGGGCAGGGCTCGGACAGAACCGACTCGCCACCCCCACCCCCTCCCGCCATCGCGGGGATGTTTGAGGAATTTAGACAGGAAATGCTCGGCGTGGTCAGGCTCGCACTCGGCATGCGGGCCGAAAGTACGACCCTGGTAATCCCGGTTCTCGCGAACCCGGCGCTCGGCGAGGCGGCTCCCGCCCGGCGAGCCGGGAAGGAAGTGGTCGATGAGGGCCGAGGTGCCGAGCTCCCAGGGCGAGTGCTCTTCCCAGGCTCGGGGAGCGGCGGTCGATTCGGTGAGCTAGGGGCGCGAGACCCTCCAACCCTCCCGACGGGTGGAGGCAGTCCTTTCAGCGAATTGGTCTCTTCCGCGCCAGTCCCGGATGGGTTCAGGGAGCCCGAGGTGTCCTATTACACCGAAAGGGGAGATCCGGTCCAACACGTCCAGTGGTTCGAGGACGTGGTCTCCATCCGGCAAATGTCGGACGGGTTCAAGTGCCGACTCTTCGCTATCACTCTCAGAGAGAAGGCAAGGGAGTGGTTCCATCAGCTACCGTCCAACTCCATCAACTGCTTCGAGGACCTCTGCCGGGGGTTCGTGCTGAGATTCACTACCTCTAAGAGGAGGAAGAGGGAGTCGGAATCTCTGTTCCGTATCAAACAAGAGGCGAACGAGACCCTGGGAAGCTATGTTGACTGCTTCCAGGAGGAGGTTACCCAGGTTCAGGAGACGCCGGGCCATACCCTGATGATGGCCTTCACACTGGGACTGCAACAGGGTTTCTTTCGCATGGAGTTGAAAAGGGTTCCCCCTCTCCTATGAAGAGTTAATGGAAAGGGCGGCGAGAGAAGTCGACGGAGAGGCGTCGAATCCAGAGTTTGCCCAGAAGCTAGCCAGATGGGCTACGGAAGAGGAGAGGCCAAAGGGAGGTAGAGGCCAGGAGGAGAGGAGAGCCGAGCCCCGACAGAGGGACGGGCAACATCAGCAGCAACAGCAGCTGCCCAGGTGGGGGCGCCAAGAGCCGAATCACCGGCTAGGATGGAGGCCAGAGTGGCAGGAGCAGAGGGCGAAGAGAGGGTTCTACGGAGGGGACCGTCGCCAGGGAGGCCAGGGTCAGTTCTACCCTCCCGGAGGAAGGCAAGGCCGAAGGCCACCTCTTCCCGACCAAGAAGAGGCTATGGCCATAGCCATGGGGGAGAGAAGAAGGCCGACGAGAAGGAGGAGAAGAGAAGTCAGGGTGGAGATGTCGTACTGCGATTTCCACCAGGAAGAAGGGCACTCCACCGTCGCATGCCCGGAGTTCCTCGAGATGAGAGGAAACAGGGAGCAGCAGCGCCAGCAAGATCACCAGGGAGTGCGGATCGAAGAAGTCCTGCCTCGGAGGGAGGAGGACAGATGCGAAGATCGGGCTGATGTGGGGGTCGGACAGATGCGAGCCTCCACACCATGTACCGCAGGAGCGTTGGCTCCACATCCCAGACCCCGCCCCCAGAGAGAGAATCACATTCTCCATCCAGGACATGCCAGGTCACGAAGATCCCTTTTGCGATGCGCTGGTCATTCAGACAGCCATCGAAGATTTCACCGTCTCCCGGATCCTCATCGACAACGGGAGTTCGGTCAACGTCATCTTTAAGAGGGCGTTCAACGCGATGAAGGTGGAGGCCAGGAGGGTGTTGGCCTCGGATGGGCCCCTGTTCGGCTTCTCAGGGGAGAGGAAGGAAGTTGAAGGAGGAGTGGGTCTCAATGTTTCCCTGGGGGGGCAGTCTCGCAACTGCAAGTTCGTCATCGTGGACGCCCCCAGCAGCTACAGCGCCATCTTCGGGAGGCCCCTTATCAGCTCCTTCCGCTGCGTCCCCTCATCCTTCCACCAATGCCTCAAGTTTAACGTCGAGGGGGTCTAGGTCCGGGTCCGCGGAGATCCCAAAGTGGCGAGAGAATGTTACGTCACGGCAGTGAACTCTATCTCTTGGTTAGAAGGAGTCGAGGAGATGGGACGGAGTATGGAGGAGACGGAGCAGGAGGCTGGCAGAGAAGATATAGAAGTGGAGGAGAGCCGCGCCCAGGAAGAAGTGGTGGAGGAAGTCTAGGGGCCGGCCGAAGCAATGGCCGTGGAGGAAGTCGGGGAAGAAGTCTCCACCCCCAGGGGAGTTACTGAAGAATAGGGGGAGCAGTCCCGTCTGGAGGCAGCAGAAGAGGTGGTGGAGGTGGAGGTCCTCACCTTCGGTGGCAGGGTCGAGAAGGTCCGCGTCAGCGGAGGTCTGACTCCGGAGGCTCAAGGCAGGATGCTGGAGTGCATCCAGAAGAACGTGGATATCTTCGCCTGGAGTGCTGCGGAGATGCCGGGGATCGACGCCGACGTGGCCTGCCACCGCCTCAACCTGAACCCGGAGGCTCGCCCCATCCAGCAGAAGAAGAGGGCCACAGCGGACAGGCTGGCCGAGCCGATTCGGGAGGAGGTGGCCAAGCTCCTCAAGGCCGGTTTCATTTCCGAAATCCAATACCCCGGCTGGGTCTCCAATGTTGTAATGGTTAAAAAAGGAGACGGCCGGTGGAGGATGTGTGTCGATTTTTCTTTACTTAATAAAGCATGCCCTAAGGATTGTTATCCCTTGCCTCGGATCGACGCGCTGGTAGATTCAGCCGTTGGTTTTTCTATAATGAGTTTCCTAGATGCTTTTTCAGGTTACCACCAGATTAGGATGCACCCTCCCGACGTCAAAGATGTCTCTTTCATCACGAGGGATGGGTGTTATTGCTACAAAATGATGCCCTTCGGGCTAAAAAATGCAGGTGCGACCTACCAGAAAATGATGGACAGGATCTTCCGAGAGCAGAAGGGCAGGAACCTGGAGGTGTACGTAGACGATCTCATGGTCAAGAGACTCAACATCGACTCTCACCTCCTGGACCTGGAGGAGACTTTCACTACCCTTCGGAAGCATAAAATGAGATTGAACCCCTCGAAGTGCCTCTTCGGGGCAAGCAGGGGGAAATTTCTGGGGCATCTCCTCACCCCTGCTGGAGTAGAGCCCAATCCCGACAAGGTGAGGGCAATTCTGGAGTTAGGGTCACCGCAAAATGCAAGAGAAGTGCAGCGGCTGACGGGGAAGTTAGCAGGGCTGAGCAGGTTCCTTTCTCGGGCCGGAGAGAAGTGCTCTCCCTTCTTCAAAACCCTGAGAGGAGGTCGGAAGTTCGAATGGACCCCGGAGTGCGAGGAAGCATTCCAGGCCCTGAAGAGACAGTTGACTCGGGCTCCCCTGCTCCAGGGACCAAAGGAAGGGGAGGACTTATTCCTGTACTTGGGCGTTGGGACAGAGGCCCTGAGCTCTGTGTTAGTTTGGGAAGAGGGGAAGAAGCAACTCCCGATTTACTATGTTAGTAGGGTGTTGAGGAAGGCCGAGCTCCGCTACCCTATTCTGGAGAAGTTGGCATTTGCTCTGATCATCTCGGCCCGGAGGCTCCGGCCTTACTTCCAGGCTCATTCAATTCGGGTAGTGACTGACCACCCCCTCCGTAACATCTTTGGGGGGGGGGGGGTGGAGCATTCGGGCAGATTGGCAAAGTGGTCGGTGGAATTGAGCGAGTTCGACGTCTCCTTCGTCCCCCGTCTCTCGATCAAAGCACAAGTTATGGCAGATTTTCTGGCTGAATATGTGATCGAGGTGGCGGAGGAAGAACTCACTCGCCTGGTTCCTTGGAAGATTATGGTGGATGGTGCTTCGGGAAAAAATTCCCTGGGAGTCGGGATCATCCTGGAAAGCCCCCATGGGGCAAGAATAGAGCAGACAGTGGTAATACACTTCCCCATCACCAACAACCAGGCGGAGTATGAAGCAGTGATCGCAGGACTGCGCCTGGCTCGGGAACTGGGGGTGCAGGATGTGGAGGTCCTCACTGATTCCATGGTGGTGGCCTCCCAGATCAACGGGGAGTTTGAGGTCAGAGAGCCTACTCTGCAGCTATACTTAACTAAGGCGAAGGGGATCATCGGCTCGTTCCAGACTTTCTCCATCCGGCACGTGCCCAGAGTGGAGAACGAGCAGGTAGACCAACTGGCAAAGCATGGTCCCCGGGCGGGGGGAACTATCACCGACTTATTTCGGCCCTCCATCGAGGAAGGAGAATTGATGGAGGTGGAGCAACACCCCTCATGGATGGACCCGTTCACGACTTTCCTATCCACGGGGGAATACCCCGAGGGGATGGACCGGAAGGAGCTCAAGTATAAGTCAGCCTATTACCTTACGCGAGACGGTCAGCTGTATAGGAAGACCCTCTCAGGCATGTTGGCTCGTTGCGTGGCCGAGGGAGAGGTCCAGAGAATCTTGGAGGAGGTTCACTCCGGAGAGTGCGGGAGCCATTCTGGGAGTCGGACATTGGAAGGGAGGATCGTCAGACAGGGGTACTTCTGGCCAACCTTAGGCCGCGACGCGGAAAAATTCACCAAGGAGTGTCACAAGTGCCAGCTCTTCGCTCCACTCCAGCTGCAGCCGGCCCAACGTCTCAGGAGCATCTCAGCCCCTTCGCCCTTTGCGATCTGGGGAATGGACTTGGTTGGACCCTTCCCCCAAGCCAGCGGACAGAGAAGATTCCTGCTCGTGATGATCGATTATTTCTCCAAGTGGCTGGAAGTGAAGGCGTTGGCCAAGGTGACCTCCCAAGTCGTGAGGAACTTCGTATGGGGGGAAATCATCTGCCGTTACGGGCTCCCCCAAGCCATCGTCACAGACAACGGACCTCAGTTTGCGAGCGCCAAATTCTTCAGCTTTTGCGAGCAGCTCGGGATTGATCTTAGGTTCGCCTCGATCCATCACCCGAGGAGTAATGGGCAGGTGGAAGCGGCAAACAAGATCATCGTCAACCTCCTCAAGAAGAAAGTGGAAAACTTGAAGGGTAGTTGGGTGGAGCAGCTCCCCTCGGTCCTCTGGGCTCTCAGGACCACGCCCAACACGGCCACAGGAGAGACCCCGTTCAAGCTCTCCCACGGATGCGAGGCAGTGCTCCCGATAGAACTTGAAGTCCAAACACCCCGGGTGGCTGAGGCAGGAGAAGGCAGGGAAGAGTGGAGAGTCGGGAATGAGGAGGAGCTGCGACTCTCCCTTGACTTGGTAGAAGAGCTGCGGGACCTCTCTGCCATCAGGTAGGAGGAAGTGAAGAGGAGAATGGCCAAATACTTTGACAAGCACGTCATGATCAAACAATTCGCGGAAGGGGACTTAGTATTGAGAAAGGTGGACGCAGCAGGAAGATCAGCCGCAGTGGGGAAACTTAACCCCAACTGGGAAGGGCCATACATAGTGCAAGAAGTCTTAAAGTCAGGTGGTTATCGCCTTCGAAATGCGGAAGGTGCAACCATGGGTCTCACCTGGAATGGAGACGACCTGAAGCGTTTCTATCCCTGAGTCATGTAACTTTCGCTCTATGAAATAAAAAGTTCTTTCTTGAAATGCTGAGGTTTACATGTTTTCGTATGAGTCGGAGAAGTCTGCCCCGGTTCCCCTAGCAGATCCCGCTGTCAGGCTCCCATCAAGCTGGCAGGGCTGGATGTCACTCCGAGGAGTTTGCCCCGGTTCCCCGAGCAGATCCCGTTGTCAGGCTCCCATCAAGCTGGCAGGGCTGGATGTCACTCGGAGGAGTTTGCCCCGGACCCCAAGCAGATCCCGCTGTCAGTCTCCCATCAAGCTGGCAGGGCTGGATGTCACTCGGAGGAATTTACCCCGGACCCCGAGCAGATCCCGCTGTCAGGCTCCCATCAAGCTGGCAGGGCTGGATGTCACTCGGAGGAGTTTGCCCCGGACCCCGAGCAGATCCCGCTGTCAGGCTCCCATCAAGCTGGCAGGGCTGGATGTCACTCGGAGGAGTTTGCCCCAGACCCTGAGCAGATCCCGCTGTCAGGCTCCCATCAAGCTGGCAGGGCTGGATGTCACTCGGAGGAATTTACCCCGGACCCCGAGCAGATCCCGCTGTCAGGCTCCCATCAAGCTGGCAGGGCTGGATGTCACTCGGAGGAATTTACCCCGGACCCCGAGCAGATCCCGCTGTCAGGCTCCCATCAAGCTGGCAGGGCTGGATGTCACTCAGAGGAATTTACCCCGGACCCCGAGCAGATCATGCTGTCAGGCTCCCATCAAGCTGGTAGGGCTGGATGTCACTCGGAGGAATTTACCCCGGACCTCGAGCAGATCCCGCTGTCAGGCTCCCATCAAGCTGGCAGGGCTGGATGTCACTCGGAGAAGTTTTCCCCGGACCCCGAGCAGATCCCGCTGTCAGGCTCCCATCAAGCTGGCAGGGCTGGATGTCACTCGGAGGAGTTTGCCCCGGTTCCCCGAGTAGATCCCGCTGTCGGGCTCCCATCAAGCTGGCAGGGCTGGATGTCACTCGGAGGAGTTTGCCCCGGACCCCGAGCAGATCCCGCTGTCAGGCTCCCATCAAGCTGGCAGGGCTGGATGTCACTCGGAGGAATTTACCCCGGACCCCGAGCAGATCCCGCTGTCAGGCTCCCATCAAGCTGGCAGGGCTGGATGTCACTCGGAGGAGTTTGCCCCGGACCCTGAGCAGATCCCGCTGTCAGGCTCCCATCAAGCTGGCAGGGCTGGATGTCACTCGGAGGAATTTACCCCGGACCCCGAGCAGATCCCGCTGTCAGGCTCTCATCAAGCTGGCAGGGCTGGATGTCACTCGGAGGAATTTACCCCGGACCCCGAGCAGATCCCGCTGTCAGGCTCCCATCAAGCTGGCAGGGCTGGATGTCACTCGGAGAAGTTTGCCCCGGACCCCGAGCAGATCCCACTGTCAGGCTCCCATCAAGCTGGCAGGGCTGGATGTCACTCGGAGGAGTTTGCCCCGGTTCCCCGAGCAGATCCCGCTGTCAGGCTCCCATCAAGCTGGCAGGGCTGGTTGTCACTGGAAGGAGTTTGCCCCGGACCCCGAGCAGATCCCGCTGTCAAGCTCCCATCAAGCTGGCAGGGCTGGATGTCACTCGGAGGAATTTACCCCGGACCCCGAGCAGATCCCGCTGTCAGGCTCCCATCAAGCTGGCAGGGCTGGATGTCACTCGGAGGAATTTACCCCGGACCCCGAGCAGATCCTGCTGTCAGGCTCCCATCAAGCTGGCAGGGCTGGATGTCACTCGGAGAAGTTTGCCCCGGACCCCGAGCAGATCCCGCTGTCAGGCTCCCATCAAGCTGGCAGGGCTGGATGTCACTCGGAGGAGTTCGCCCCGGACCCCGAGCAGATCCCGCTGTCAGGCTCCCATCAAGCTGGCAGGGCTGGATGTCACTCGGAGGAGTTCGCCCCGGACCCCGAGCAGATCCCGCTGTCAGGCTTCCATCAAGCTGGCAGGGCTGGATGTCACTCGGAGAAGTTTGCCCCGAGCCCCGAGCAGATCCCGCTGTCAGGCTCCCATCAAGCTGGCAGGGCTGGATGTCACTCGGAGGAATTTACCCCGGACCCCGAGCAGATCCTGTTGTCAGGCTCCCATCAAGCTGGTAGGGCTGGATGCCACTCAGAGGAATTTTGCCCCGGACCCCGAGCAGATCCCGCTGTCAGGCTCCCATCAAGCTGGCAGGGCTGGATGTCACTCGGAGGAATTTACCCCGGACCCCGAGCGGATCTCGCTGACAGGCCCCCGTCAGGCTGACGAAGCCGAATGTCACTCGGGGGAGCCAGTTTAGGCCCCAGCCAGTACGAGCCCGCGGGAGGTGTTCGACTATCGTCGATCTCTACCTCGGCCGAGGCGCCGTTCGACTATCGTCGATCTCCCTCTCGGCCAAGGCGTCGTTCGGCTATCGTCGATCCCCCTCTCGGCCAAGGCGCCGTTCGACTATCGTCGATCTCTGCTTTCGTCGAAGAGCCGTTCAACTATCGTTGAGCTCCGAATAGAGATAGTCGAGCTTCAGTTTGTCTTAATTCCGCTGTCCGCTCGACGCTTCCCGGGGAAAGAACGCCGAGCTCGGATTTGTTTGAAGTCGTTCGACGCTCTGGCGCCTTTCTAGGAGGAGATCATTGTCTGACTCGCGCGAGCTTTAGCGCAATAGCCCGGCCTACTCGCCCGCTTCGCGGCAAAGAGTATGACAGCGAACCCGGACAGGCGATGCGAGTCTCCCATCCGCATCACGACTGCCCGGCGTTCCTCGCACTCCCAAGTCAAAAATCTCACTCAAGAGCGACTCTACAACTTCACTCGCGCGCGACGACAATGACGCAAAGTGAGCGACTCAAGGCAAAATACAAGAGGCGAACGCGAGAAGCGAATAACGAAGAATGAGCAAAGAAAGCATTCACATTACAGCGAAAGAATGAAAGATTTATCATTACACTTAGGTTTGTCAAAAAGAAAATATTACAAAAACCCCAGACATGGGCCCTCGACGCTGCGACAAAAAGAAAAGGAAAATCAAGTGTGCAAGCCCTCGGCGAGGCGAGCCCTAAGATGCGAGCCCCCTCATATGGGGTGAAAGGGAGACCCGCCCGGCTTCGGTATCGGGAGGAACAGCTCCGGTACCACCTCGTCAGCCGAAAGCTTGGCACAACTACTCCTAAGGAGATTGGCCCGCTGCAACGTCTAGAAGGTATATTTCGCCGCGCTGGCTGCGTTCTTCTGCATCATCACTTCTATATCGTAGTCGCTGTAATGAGTAAGTTGACAGCCGCTTGTGGATGACGGTGGCGCAGCCGCAGCAGCCTCCAGTGCATCCACCCGCGCCCGTAACGCCTGCTTCTCCTGCTGAAGGTTGACGATTTCAGTGCCCATCCGGCTAGCCGTCGCCGCGTCCTGCGAAAAGGAAGATTATTGAGTCAGATCGCTCTGGGCGAGGAAAGGCCGACGCGAGTTAGCTCGCTTACCACTCCCCCCAAGTATTGCGCGAGGGCGGCATCAGATGCCTCGGCCCGCTTCCGTAGCTCGCCCGCCTCCTCTTGAGCAAGCTTGCGAGCCGCCTCCTCGTCAATAATTTTTTCGAGGGACGGGATGTTCTTATCCATCCGAAGGCATCGCCGGCTGACCATGTGGGCCAGCTCAAGGCTGCGAAGCTGGGCCCGCGCGCTTTCGTAGACCAGCACCCGCGTCCCCTCCTCGCCATAGATGGCGGCGTCCTCCCGCCCGTAGACGCCAAAGGAGAGGTTATACGCATCTCCGCGGCTGGTTTCCTGCTCCACCCAACTCGGCAGCGCCGAGGATATGGAGACTCGGTTGATCTCTTTATCCCACTGAAGTAGCGGGACCCCGAGCTCGTCCAAGGGCCCCTCCCCGAATCCGAAGTTGCAGTGTCCCCGGGGAACCAACTTCTTCGCGGGCTGACCCCCTTCTAGCGATTGCGATGTGCCCGCCCCCGCACCGGCTGAGCCGATGGCCGGTGCGGCCGGGGGACAAGGCGGAGGAGGATCAACAGACTGTTGACCGACAAGAGCCTTGCCCTTGTCGGGAGTCGGGAGAGGTGCGCCACTCGCCTTTTTAGACTTCTTGGGCGGCGGCGGATCCTGGGTCCGCTCGTGACTGGGTCGCTTTGAGGTAGCGGGGGCTGATAACTCGCGGTGTGCAGCGGCCGCCGCCTCAGCCCGGGCGAGCTCGGCGGATGCGAGTCGCGCACTCTCGTAGGGAGGACGGAGGGGAATATCGCGCTCGCCTGTAAAAGTGAGGAACTTAAGGTTAATCGAAGAATGGTTTTGGAAAACGGAAGTAGTCGAGTCGCTTATCTTCACCAGGCGGGACGGGGGCGAGATCGTCCAGGTTCCTGTGGAGGTATGCCACCTCAAAGTTCTTCCCGGAGAAGAACCCGTACAGTGCCGCCTCGTGACCCCCCAAAGACGGGGGGCGATAGCTCGCCTCGCTGAGCTGAACCGGCGAGAAGGGGACATTTCCAAAGTCCCCCTTGACGAAGACAAACTTCTTTAGCCAATTGTGGCTCTTGTTCACCGTCTCTCGCACCTTCGCCTGGCTGCTGGCGAAGCAGGCGGTCCCGTCCTTATTCGTGCGGAAGGAAAACAGCTTGCGGAAGACCGCGAGGCTGAACTCAATCCTCTCCTCCCGAAGGTAGCAAGCAAACCCAACCGCCACCGCGATGGAGTTAGGGGTCATCTGCCCGGGGACAACCCCGAAGTACTTGAAGATTTGACGGATTTCCGGCCATATGGGAAGCCAGAGACCCGCCTCGAAGTGGGAAGTAGGAAGCGCGAGCTCGTCCCCTGACAAATCATTTATGCGCTCGCCCGCCTCAGGCCGCCTCGCCTCAAAGCCCGACGGGACGAATCGACCAAGGGCTTCAAGGAATTCCGCCGTGGTAATGACGGCGGGAGGGAAATCGTGCTCAGAAAAGGCCCAAGCACACTTCCCCCTCCAGTCCGCATCGCCGCTGCCGCCGTCGCCAACCATCTTGCGAAAAGGTTCACTGGGCGAAACGAGGAAAGGTTCTCGCGAGCAGAAGGAAGAATCAGCTTTTAATATGGTAGGTGAAAAGTGGATCGGCTGAGTCTACTTATAGAGTTGAGAAAGGCGGGAAAAAACCTTGGTGGCGGGAAAAGTGCGGATAGCAAGATTAACCCCGACGCTTCGATTTCTGAACCCGATCGGGATCCTCGTCGGCTCGCAGGACGCCCACGAGAGGTTCTCGACCGCAAACCTCCCTCGCCCGCTCTCGCGTGGGAGAATGAATGGCGACGCGGGCCCCTCCAAGAACGACGCGCGAGCCTATAAGAGGGGGGCCCGCGGGAAATTGGCCCGCTTTCGGCAGCATAAATGCGGTTAAGGTCTAGGCAGGTCAGCTCCTCGGCATCACGCGAGTAAGAAGACGAGCTGGCGGGGGCAGCTCACTTCGCCCGCATCTCCTGAATAGGGTCATGGACTATTGTTACCTTGAAAGGGTTGGCCAGAACAGTCAGCCGCGGGTCGACGAATATCATCGACCACGGATTGACTATCGTCGGCCGCGGATCGACTATCGTCGATCGCAGATCGGCGCGAATCGACAACTGACGACCGCGAGGAGAGCCAGAATATAAAACAGAAGAACACAGTAAGCACATGCCCATGATCGGGCAGGACAGATCCTGAATTATTACAGAAACCATTGTTCTCAAAACAAATGTCTTGCAGACCTAATAGCTTCGACCGGCATCCGAGGCGACCCGGACCCAGCAAGCGGTGGCAAGCACCGACGAGAGCGAGGCAGGCGGCTCAATATTGAATCCATTTCCACCTACCCCGCCCTCGCTTGCCGGATTGGGGCGGAACGCAAGGATAGTGATACTCGCGAACCGCCGTCAGCTCTCGCTGGGTCAGGTCGACCTGCTCTGAAATCTGCCTAAGTCGCTCCTCGGCTCGCGTAATATGCGCATCCGGCGATGTTGCCCCATCCTCTCCAGCAGTTCGCCCAGCTCCCTCTAGAGCTGTGAGTCGCTCCTCCGTCCCAGCCTTATCTTTCTCTACTCTGTCGAAGATTTCATTCAGCAGCAGCGTGTGTTTCTGAAATAATCGCGTCACTTGCGTCTTCATCCTCGCGGCATCAAGCGGGTCGCCCAGGTAGCCTGCGATGTTGTCCAGCTCGGGGGGAGGCGAGTACCCCTCACTCATTTCCATATCAGAAGAGACCGTGTTGTAACCTACAAGGTTAAAGTTAGAGGGAGCCGGCGATTGATCAATGGCCTAGAAGAAAAAGAGTTACCAGGCGTCGGCACGACACCCGCACCATTAGCGGGTCGAGAAGAGTCCGGCCGACCCTGGAATGCAGGTCCTTCCGGGGCGACGAACGGTTTCCCCAGACCCGGGGGCCTTGGCGACGAGGAAGATGCGGGAGGAAGATGCGCCGGAAGGGAAGGACTGACGACCCGACTCGTCGCCTTCAGGGGAGATTTCCCTGACCCCCCTTCATCCACTCCGACGTCTTGAAGCGTCTCCTGCCAAAAAGAGAAAGTCAGGAGGAACGGCGGATCGGACAAAGTGATCTCCTATCGAAGGAACAACCTCGGCGTCGCCGGACGAGCCAGAGGCAGGATCATCATCCGGTCGGGGGTGCCGAACGATCTTTCCTTTCACCGGCTTGAAAAGAGGACCGGATTCTCCCCGCACTAGCCACGGGGCGGCTTCTAGGGCAGCCTCCCGGGCGCCCTCCCTCGCAGCCGCCAATCGGGCCCGCGTCTCCTCAGACATAGGCATCTCTCAGCTATGAGCAACGGGAAAATGCCAGGAAAAAGAGGTGGTCTTCCAAAAGCCCGACAGCTTATTTATAGAGCCAGGGTGGGACCCTTCATCAAAGATTCCCTCCAGCTCAGCAGTACTTCCGCCGGACACGTAGGGTTGGATGTTTCTTTCCGAGCTTCTGCGAAGCCCGTAAAGAGCGGGGATTGTGTACAACCCCGTGTCCGCCGGAGGATCTTAGACCCCTCTACCCGCTCCTTTAGGCGGGCCAGCCCCGACCCGCTCCTTTAGGCGGGCCAGCCCCGACCCGCTCCTTTAGGCGGGCCAGCCCCGACCCGCTCCTTTAGGCGGGCCAGCCCCGACCCGCTCCTTTAGGCGGGCCAGCCCCGACCCGCTCCTTTAGGCGGGCCAGCCCCAACCCGCTCCTTTAGGCGGGCCAGCCCCGACCCGCTCCTTTAGGCGGGCCAGCCCCGACCCGCGTTTCTCGGTTATCAGGTCGGGACGGACTGCGCATAGCTGGTCAGGACAGCGGGATTAGGCTGTTGGCAGACCATCCCCAGGGGTCTTTCAGTAATTTCAAGACATCAGAGGTTAGTTATTGGCAGGCCATCTTCTAAAAACTATAAATAGGACCCAAGGGGTACCTCAGAGGACACTCACGGGTCTCCCAGTCTTTTAGTGTTCTCTGAGATACCTTAGCCCGACCTTTTTGGCTAAGGAGGGGAAGCGCTCTGAGATCTTCCGGGTTTGTGGTGGGACCTCCGCGTCGGGCCCTTGTTCTAGTCCTTTGTTCTTTCCTTCTCTTCGGTTGCTTTTCTTGCAGGAACGAAGTAGGTGTGCGACCACCCCTTCCCCAAGGGTGAACTCCACAGAGACCGATCTTTCGGTTTCAACAATAACCCATAGTCAATGATATACACCAATATAACAAAAGTAATAAGCATGATGTATTCAGACATTTCAAATAGAGTAATTCAAGAGCAGATCTAGCATGTTACACACAAATATTCAAAATGAAATATCATAAGGAAACCATGCAACTCAGAGACATAGATATATAAACTATTGTCAACCAAGAATTTCTTTATCATATAACCAAAATAAGATTACAAGGTTTATGTTTTTATAAGAACAACAAAAGGTCAACGTAGTTCTTCTAGAACCTAGTCAATCTAAAGTTAAGGTTGATCTGGTTCCTTGATGACAATCCCTTTGCCCGTCTGAATAGTAGCTTTGACTTTAGCTTCAGTATCAGTAACATGCTTCTTACCCTTGATGTCTTTGGCCTAAAGTTGAGCAGCTTTCAGCTTTTGCCTTTTTAAAGTAATGGAATGGTTTTGGGAAGTACTTGCAAGGCACTATGGAGTTTGTAGGGATTCTTCCAGCCTTCAAGTCCTTCCTGAATTTGTAGATTGTTTATTGTTTTGCAAGATATTTATCCCATTCCTATTTGGAGTACCACTTACCCCTGTCATATTGATTTTCAGCAACTGCATTCCATGTAGTTAAGATGATGCTTCTAGAGGTTGGACTCCATTTCTCAAAATCAGGCCTAGCCTCAGCCTGTCTCTAAATCTCTTCTTGGATATTTGGACCTCATGCTCTTTAAGCAAAACTGGATCAGGCATTTCCACTTATTCAGAGATTAAAGGCAATTTGTCCAGTTGAGGGCTGTACATATCCTGGATTGCCTGTTGAATTTCTTCATACTCAAGAGGGAGATATATGACTTGAGCTACTTCAGGTTGCATCCCTTCCAAGAGTGCAGGTTGGCAGTATTATTGTCATCACATAAGGGTGGATATCCCAAGGTAGCTCTGATATTGTTGGATACCCATTTAACATGATCAGAGCTAGCTTTGATAAACACTCTATTCCCCTTTATGACTTCTCTGACAATATGATCTCTGAGGTCATTCTTCTGAAATCTGACTTGATCTACTACATGATAATTTCCAGTAGTATAATATTCCTTTAACTTTTTGATTTGAGTTGAAATAGCAGTCTCAGAAGTCTTTATGGCAGTATTGACTGCTGTCAAATCTAGTTTTATTTGAGCTGCTATGGCAGATTCATTGTTGTCCATATGCGTTTGAATGACAGTGGTCTGTTCAGTCAATTTTGTCAAATGGATGGAATGTGTGTCAAACAAGTTCTCATTCATTCTTAGTTTGTTCTCTAGCACATACCCTTGCTTGACAACCAGATCATCTATCTAATACTTTTCCTCTTGCTGCTGCTTGACAATATAGACCACAACATTGCCTCCCTTATGGAAGCAATCTGTCATTTCTTTCTTAAGCAAATTCACTTCAAATCTTATAGATTTGATGTCCTCTGCCAGATTAAGTTGTAGTTCCTTGTGGCTTTCATCCACATATTTCTCTAGTGCACGCCTTTGTTCATCAAGTTGTACTTGCAGTTTCACCAGTAGTGAACTGAAGTCTATTTCTGGAGTAGGAGATGTCTTCCCAGCCTTTAATGCTCTCTTGTAGCCTGAACTCTTCTTTCTTAGCTCCATGATTTTACTTTTCTTAAGTATCGAGGCTTCTTCCTTATTTTCTGAATCAGATGATATCTCAAGTTCCACTGTAGTGCCCGAAAAATCTATATCTAGTCTTGGGGATAGGTCTGACACCTCCCCCTCAACCCTTGCAGCAGTGTGTACATCAGCAGAAATTTCTTCCTTGTGTACCTCTTCTTGCTCCCCCTGGAAGTCAGTCTATAATTCTTGGATTACATCAATCTCAGGAGCCTGAGATTTCTCTGGCAGATCAGGAATATGCACATCATGTGCCTCTCTTCCAGAAGGGTCAGCAGCTACTTTGACAACATCTGTGTTGATCTCCTGAACCACTTCTATAATAGTGAGGTTTATAGTCTCACTATCTAGCTCAACAACATTGTTATCTCCCCTGGGATTGATAACTCTTGATTATTTGTCTGATTGACATTCTCTTCCTGGAATTGGGCTTCAGTTACAGGTGTGAGATTTGGAGACTTCATGGGTAATTCAATATTATCTTCATCAGAATTGAATTCAACCCTTTCTTTTAAGTTACTGGAGGACTCCTCAACTTGCACTGTATCTTTCTTTGATTTTGGGACCTGTTTGGACTTCTGCTTTGGTGCTGGGTCTTCCTTGGATAATACTCTGTCCCACCTAGACAGGATTCTTATATCCATTCTCCTCATGTGATTAATCTTTGAGCCAACAATCTAGTTTAACACTTCAGGTATGTTGACAGCCAGATACAAACTTAATATTCTCCCTAGGTTTGGCTTCTTAATGCTTTCCTTAATCTTATTAAAGATAATAGTACTCCATTCAGTCTTCACCTTGAAGATGATTCTGGTCATTAGGCTGAACATGTAGGAAGAGATCCTATCATCCCCCCCCCAGTTTTGCAGAGAACTACCTTCCCAATAATCTCTGACAGAAACTGCATCCCTTTCTTAGTGGTTGAGGGAAATCCACACCATTTGAGGGCTTTTGCAGTCAGTGTAGAATCAATCTCTGTTTCTTCTTTAATCCTTGGTAGTTGAAGGGATTTGCTTAGATTTTTAGGGTTATTTTTACTGTTTCTCCGTGAACAGTTGATTGAATCTTATTCCCCTTTGAATTCAATGTAGCGTTGGAATAGAATTCTAGAACTTCCTTCTTCCATATTCTTGTTGGTTCTGAAACCAGATAATCTAGTCATGCTTCCTGGATTAGGTCCACAACCGCCTTGATATCTTGTTCAACATCATTGAACACTCCCCGAACAAGCTCATAACCTTCGTTAATGTTGTTGTCCATCTTGGGCGTCATTGGAGATGAGAGAAGTGGAAGGTGAAGAGAGAGAAGAAGAATTTCTTGTCGACACTGATGGTTTAGTCTCGAGATTTCTGAGAGCGTAGTCAACAAGGTCTCGTTTCCTCCTATTTATACTTTTCTAAATAGGGAAGGTCAAAAGGCGGGCTGAAATTAGAGTTTTGAATGCCGACACAAATTTTTTTGTGTCGACACTGTCTGCTAAAGTGTCGACAAAGGGTTTAGAGTCTTGACAACTCTATGTGTCGACACACTACAACTCTATGTGTCGACACCAGCTTCTGTGTGTCAACACAGACTACTAAGGTCTTAACACATATAACTTGTGTTGACACTTAGTCATATGTTGAGTATAAAATTTTTTCCTTTAACCTATCATCTCATTCTAGGTTCAACATACCTAATTTAATTTTAAAATAATTGAATTTACTTTCATCTAGAGGTTTAGTGAATATGTCTGCTACTTGTTTATTAGTAGAAACAAATTCTAGACTTATGTCCTCTTTCTTAATATGTTCTCTAATAAAATGGTATCTAATTTCAATGTGCTTTGTTCTGCTATGTGAAACAGGGTTTCTAACAATTGATATAGCACTAGTTGAATCACAATATAAAAGAGTTTTACTTATCTTGATGTCATAATCTTCAAGTTGATGTTGTATCCAAAGCAATTGAGCACAATAACTTCCAGCTGCTATGTATTCTGACTCTACTGTGGATATAGCAACACTTGTCCGCTTTTTGCTGCTCCATGACACCAATCTTCCACCTAGGAATTGGCATGTACCTGTGGTACTTTTCCTGTCTTCCTTGCAGCCTGCAAAGTCTAAATCTAAAAAACCTGTTAGCAAAAAATCTCCATTCCTAGGGTACAATAGACCAAGATCTGGTGTCCCCTTAAGATATCTTAAAATTCTCTTTGCAGTAGAATAATGAGACTCTTTAGGGCATGCCTGGTATCTAGCACAGACACATGTAGTATACATGATGTCAGGCCTACTTGCAGTCAAGTATAGTAAGGAGTCAATTATCCCTCTATACAAAGACTCATCAATAGGTTTTCCTACCTCATCTTTGCCTATTGACATAATTAATCCTATCGGAGTTTTCATGGTGGAGGCAGTCTCCATGCCATATTTTTTAATCAACTCCCTGGTGAACTTAGACTGGGATATGGACAATCCAACATCAGTCTGTCTTGCTTGGAGTTCCAAGAAGAATTTTAGCTCACCCATGCTGCTCATCTCAAACTTCCCTTGCTTAAGTTTGGCAAACTTCTTGCAAAGGTTATTCTCAGTAGATTCAAAGATAATATCATCAATATATATCTGAACTAGGATGATCTTGCCCTTTGATTCCCTTAGGAATAGGATCTTGTCTATTTCCCCCCTTGAGAATTTGTTCTCAATTAGGAAAGTAGACAATATCTCATACCATGATCTAGGGGCTTGTTTCAACCCATATAGAGCTTTCTTAAGACTGTAAAAATGATCAGGAAAGTTTGGATCTACAAAACCTGATGGCTGATCCATATATACTTCCTCTTTTAGATCTCCATTCAGGAATGCTGACTTGACATCCATCTGGAAGACCTTGAATCTTTTATGGGCTGCATAAATAAGGAATAGTCTTATTGCTTCCAGCCTTGCTACTGGGGCAAAGGTCTTGTCAAAGTCTATTCCTTCTTCCTGCCTGTAGCCTTTTGCTGCCAATCTGGCTTTGTTCTTGACAATAATGTCATTTTCATCTAACTTATTCATGCAAATCCATTTAGTCCCTATGACATTATGTCCCTTAGGTCTGGGAACTAGTTTCCAGACCTTGCATGTCTTGAATTAGTTCATCTCTTCCTGCATATCAACAATTCAGTGTGAGTCTTGGATAGCCTCTTCAAACTTCTTTGGTTCCATTTGAGACAGGAAGCTTGAACATAATGCTGAGTTCAAGCTCTTGCTTCTGGTCATCACACCATGACTTGCTTCACCAATGATTTGGTGAGGTGGATGATCTCTTAAATGTTGTATAGCTAGTGATAATCTTTGTTCGGCTTGGTGTTCTTCATTTCCTTCAGCTTGCTGATCCTCAATGTCTTCAGTTGGTTGTTCTTCATTCTCAGTTTAAAAGTCTTGAGCTCCCTTGGACAAAATCCATCATCTTCAATATCTTGGCCTGTTGGTTTATCTTCCCTGATGGTAAGATTTTTCATCTTATCTTTTAAACCTGCAGAAGTTGAAGAAGTACTTTGCAACTCACAGTTAATTAACTTAGACTCATCAAAGACAATATGGACAGATTCTTCTACAACTTGTGTAGTCAAGTTATAGATCCTATATGCTCTACTATTATTGTACCCAACAAATATCACTTCTTGATATTTGGCAGCAAACTTAGTCAAATGAGTCTTATCATTGATTAGTACATAACACTTGCTACCAAAAATCCTAAAATAGGATAAATTTTGTTTTTTTTCCTTTCAGAATCTCATAGGGAGTCTTTTTGTGGCTTTTGGTGATGGAAGCTCTATTGAGAACATGACAAGCAGTATTTACTGCCTCTGCCCAGAAATATTCTGGGAGAGAAGTTGATAGTTTTACTTTCAAGACAACCTAAACACCTAGAGGGGGGGGGGTGAATAGGTTCTAATTTCTTGTTTATAAATCTAGGCAGAATTCAATTGCAAATTAAATTATCTAACACAGCATTCACAGACAACTAAGCATCACAGATTGCACAATGTTTTATAGTGGTTCCCCAAGATCTGGGTACATCCACTTTCCCCCTTCACCTATCTAGCAGTATGCTAGATTCGGCCAAACTTCCACTATTCTCAGATCCTCAGATCCTACAGCTCAGAACCTGGATAGGTTCCTACAACTCAGGCTCAACAGCCCTACCTCAGCCTTGCCTCAAGGCCTACCACTCAGAGAATAACTTTCTCCTACACTCAGGCAAATAGCCCTACCACTCAGAGATCACCTCTCCTACACTCAGCCTTTATAACACAGGCTTACAACTCAGATCTGTATAAACAGATCCTACCGAAATTTAGAAAAGATATTTTAATGTCTTGCCTTTGTTGAGAGAGAAGAGGACAAGACACTTCTTGATCAGCTGATGAAATCAACTGAATCTGAGCTTTCTTCAAAGCTTCTTGAATCTGAACTTAGCTGAGTTGATTTCCAAACAGCTTCTTGAGAAACCACTGATGGCTTCCTTCTTCTTCTTCAAGATGACTGGATCTCCCTCTATCCAACACCTTTACTGATACTTCAGACTTCTTCTTCTTAGACCTTCTGATGAAGATCTTCTTTTTCACTTTCTTGAATTGAAACTTCAACAGGATCGTAATACTTCTGTTTCTTCTTCTTAGATCTTCTTCTATTATTTTTCTTTGCTTGGCTGTTTTTTTTAATTCCTTCTGAATGTGTCTATTTATAGACTTTCTTCATGGTAACCGGCTGACCCGGTTTCTAACTGTTTTCTGACAGGTCTGACAGCTTCAGTTAAACGGTGGCAACCCACAGCTGTCAAGTCTTCAAACAGTTCTTGTACCTTAGGCTTGGACAGCAAAATGTCGAGACAGTCAGTTAGAAAGTGTCGAGACCAATCTGTCTATCTGTGTCGACACAAGTGACTTTGGTGTCGACACAGTCTTTGATGATGTCGACTAAGTTGCCTTTAAGTCGACACAGCTTCTTCAGAAAATAACTTGGTCTAGACTCTGCAGTGTGTCGACACAAGTCCTGTGTGTCGACACAGTTGTTGTAGATTCAGAACTCAGTATGTGTCGACTCAGCCTTCAGGTGTCGACACAGCAATATTCAACTCTGCCAAAATGTGTCGACTCAGTCTTCTGGTGTCGACACAAGCATAGTCGACTTCTGCCAATATGTGTCGACTCAGTCTTCTGGTGTCGACACAAGCATAGTCGACTTCTGCCAATATGTGTCGACTCAATCTTCTGGTGTCGACACATCCACCCAGTGTTGACTCAGTTGAGGTCGACTATCCTCTTTTGTGAGTCGACAATCTTTCTCTGGTCGACTATCTTCTTCTGTGTCGACTATCTTTCACTAGTCGACTATCTTCTTCTGTGTCGACTATCTTTCACTAGTCGACTATCTTCTTCTGTGTCGACTATCTTTCACTAGTCGACTATCTTCTTCTGTGTCGACACTGCTTCCCAGTGCTGAGGTCGACGATTTTCTTTATGTGTCGACACTGCTTCCCAGTGCTGAGGTCGACGATTTTCTTTATGTGTCGACACTGCTTCCCAGTGTCGACATAAATGTGGTCGACCATCTTTCTCTGTGTCGACACTGATTTTCTGAAGTGTCGACACAAATATTCTGAAGTGTCGACACAATTTCTCCAGGTGTCGACATGTGGACTTAGAATATTTTTCTGCATTCTTTAATACTTCTTCACCTGCATATGTCAACTCAAAGCAACATCAAATACACCTTGATGTATATCATTGAGCTAAGTTGGGCTTCTTCAAATCAGGTACACATTTTTCAATGTACCCAACAATCTCCCCCTATTTGGAGAAGTCATAACCCTTATAGCCAATGATATACACCATTTATAAAAAGTATAAACTGATGATATATGACATAACAGGAATACTTAATATAAACAAAACATAAAAACAATCCATCACAGAATGAACATAATATGATACCAAACAACATTTTGTTTATAACTTGATAATGTTTGAATACAGAGATTTACATTTAATGATTTAATCAAAACATTACAAAATACTTTGAAAGAACTAAAAATTAAGACTGATCAGGCTCTTTAATGACAATCCCTTTGCCAGATAGAACTTGAGCCTTCACAGGAGCTTCAGAATCTTCAGCTGGCTTCTTGCCTTTTAGATCAGCCTTCTTCTTTGCTTCTTCCTTGAGCCTTTGCCTTTCAAAATAATGAAAGGGCTTTGGGAAGTACTTGCTTGGCTCCTGAGCATCTGGAGGCAGCCTACCCAGCTTGGCTTTTCTTCTAAACTGTACAATGGCCTCTTGCCTGGCTTCATACTTCTGCCATTCCATCTCATTGTACCACTTGCCTCTTTCCTGCACTTGGTCTTTGACAGCCTTCCATGCAGTGAGTATTATATTTCTGGAAGTAGGACTCCACTGCTCAAAGTCTGGCTTAAGTTCAGCCTGCTCTCTAAACCTTTTCTTAGATAGAAGAGCATCTTGCTGGTCTTTCAAAGTAGCCTCAGGCTTATCAACCTTCCCAATAACAATATTAGTAACCTCCTTTGGAGGACTATACATCCCTTGAACCTGCTGATCAATCATATCATAATCTGGAGGGGGGTAAATGACTTGGGCAACCTCAGGTTGATTGCCTTCAAGTAGACTTGTTTGGATTCCTGACTCAGCCACCATAGCATCATCACACAATGGGGGATATCCCAATGTGGCTCGAATGCTATTGGTCACCCATTTGGTGTGCTCTGAGCCTGCATGAACTAGCATCCTCTCCCCCTTTATGGCTTCTCTAGAAACATGATCTCTGAGATCTTCCTTTTGAAATCTGATTTGGCCATCCAGATAATTCACACCCTCTTTAAAAAATGGTTTTAACTTTTGAAGCTTGTCAGATATTTCTTTTTGAGAGGAAGTGATTGCAGTCTTAACAGAAGCAATAGCAGCTTGAAAGTTCTTATCAAATTCTTCCATTTCTTTTGCTCTATCTGCAGGCAGGCCTGGAACAATCTTTTTCAATTCCTCTATGATCTCATGATGAGATTAAGTTAAATTGTCATTCATTCTTAACTGATTTTCCAAGACATAGCTTTGTTTTAAAGCAATGTCATCCACCTTAGGGATGATAGTCTGCTGTTGTTTTGCCAGATATACCACAGCATTACCTCCCTTATGGAAGCAATCTGTCATTTCCTTCTTATGCATATTGACCTCAAACCTAATTGATTTTATATCTTGAGCTAAGTCAAATTGCAGGGACTTGTTGTTCTCATCAACATATTTTTCTATAGCCACTCTATGTTCATCCAATTTCACTTGTAAATCTACTAAGAACTTGTTATAATCAAAGTCAGAAGGAGTGTGATGTGCTGTAGACTGGAGAGCCTGCTTATAGCTCTTGCTCCTTCTCTGGAAGACCATAAGTTTTCTCTTTTTAGCCACCCTGGCTTCTTCAGTCTCTGAATCAGAAGTACTATCAATTTGAACTCTTTCTTTGGGTGGAGGAGAAACAGCTGCTTCAGTGTCATGTTGTACAGTCTCAACATGCACTGGCTCCCCCTCAATTTCTTGCTCCACTTCCAGACTATCAGTAATTATTTCATCATTTGGAAATAACTCCTCCAGAGTATATTCCTTCCGGGCTTGATCATTTGCAGTATTCAAATTTGGAGATTGATCAATTTGAGCATCTTCTTGCACTTGCTCCCCCTGGACCTGTGCAGAAATAGAAATATTAGAAATCTCTTTTGTAGGAAAATACACCAGCTCCCCCTGCACCTGTACCTGGTCATGAGTAGATACAGTTTGTGTAGGTGAATAAACTTGCTGAGCTGGTATACTTACTTCTTCTTCTTGAACTGCAGGTATTGTGGCATCCTGAACTTGTGTAGATGCAGGCTGATCTTCAACCTCTAGTCTTACTTGCTCTTCTTGTGGATGCCCAGTACTGGTAGCATGACCTGGGGATTTCTCAGGTGAATCCTGCCTTTCCACTTCATGCATCTCTTTGGTCAGCACCCTATCCCATCTGGAGAACAATCTCATGTCCATCCTTCTCATGTGATTTATTTTAGTTCCAGGTTGTTGTTGCATAACCTCAGGAATCTCCTTACTTAGGTATATACTCATTATCCTAGCCAGATTTGGCTTCTTGATACCTTCCTTAATCTTCTCAAAGATTACAGATGACCAATCCGTAGGAATTGTAAAAACAATCCTGGTCATTAGACTGAACATATAGGCAGAAATCCTATCATGTCCACCTGGCTTGCACAGAATAACTTTTCCAACTACTTCTGACAGAAACTTGCCTTGTTGATTCATTCCCTTCCGATTGAACGCAGCTCCAATTTTCATGGTGGATTCCAATCCACACCATTGAAGAGCCTCCCTAGATTTAGAAGCAGGGACATCCTCTTCATTCTCAATTGTAGGTAATTGCAGAATTGTTCTTATCTTTCTTGGTGTAATCTCCACAGGTGACCCATGAACTGTGGATTTTATCTGATGACTTTCAGAGTTTACAGATGCAGAGGTAAAGAACTCATGCACCTCCTTCTTCCATATCTTTGATGGTTCGGAGACCAGAAATTCTAAACCTGAGTCGGAGAAGAGAGAGATAACCCCAAGAACATCTGGAGGGGCAGCTGCAAAGGCCTGGCGCACCAACTCATATCCTTCATTCACATTGTCTTCAATCTTTGGCGCCATTGATCAGTCGAGAAAGCTGGAAAGATGAGAGAAAGAGAGAGAGAGGGAGAATGTTGACACAGGGTTTCAAAAACCTTGTAAGCGTGTCGACAGAATGTGTTTTTGACCTATTTATACCTTCTGTTTAAAGAAGATCAAAAGTCGCCAAAAACAGACTATAAGTGTCGACACAGATGGATTGTGTCGACACAAGCTTCTATTGACTCGACTACAAGTACGTCTACTATGTGTCGACACTAATTTGCGGTTATGTCGACACCAGAGATATATAGTAGAGCATCAGAAATTCTGTGTCGACTCTTAGTATAAGTGTCGACACCAAATCTGTAAGTGTCGACACCACTATCCTGGTGAAGTCGACACTACATTCCTGGATAAGTCGACAATAAGATTCTTAAGTGTCAACACATATTTTCTGTGTTGACACAATATCTCTGACTTGTCGACATTACTACCCTGAGTCGACACATTATTACTGAATGTGTCGACACCATCTTACTTAGCCAATTTCTGTTTGTTCATCACAACTTATAAGTACAACAAAGTACTTTATACTACTTCAATGTGTCTTAATATCACTTGAATGTCTTGTTACCACTTCAACTTTATTGTTGATGATTTTGTGATTACACTAATCAATGGTTAACATACCTAATTCAATTTTGAATTTATTGAATTTTGTCTCATTTAGGGGCTTAGTAAACACATCTGCTATTTGATAATCTGTTTTCACAAATTCCAATGAGATGTCTTCTTTTTCTACATGTTCTCTAAGAAAATGGTATTTTATTTCTATATGCTTAGTTCTACTATGAGAAACAGGATTATTAGCAATAGAAATTGCACTCTTAGAATCACACAAAAGAGGTGTTCTACTTACTTGAATACCATAATCCTTTAGCTGATGCTGCATCCATAATAGCTGTGCACAGCAGCTTCCAGCAGCAACATACTCTGACTCAGCTGTGGAAATTGCCACACTAGTCTGCTTCTTACTACTCCATGATATTAGTCTTCCTCCCAGGAATTGACAAGTACCTGTAGTACTCTTCCTATCCTCTCTACATCCTGCAAAATCTGCATCTGAATAGCCTGTTAGTTGGAAATCTCTATTCCTAGGGTACCAAAGACCTAGATTAGGTGTGCCCTTAAGATATCTCAGAATCCTTTTAACTGCAGTATAATGAGATTCTTTAGGGCAGGCTTGGTACCTAGCACAGACACATGTAGCATACATAATATCTGGTCTACTAGCAGTGAGATATAGTAGTGAGCCAACTATTCCTCTATACAAAGTCTCATCAACAGGTTTACCTGCATCATCTTTGCATATAGGCATACTTGTTCCCATAGGAGTTCTCATGGTGGAGGATGACTCCATACCATATTTCTTAATCAATTCTTTGGTGAACTTAGACTGGGATATGGACAAGCCATCATCAGTCTGTCTTACTTGGAGTCCCAAGAAGAATTTCAGTTCTCCCATACTGCTCATCTCAAACTTCCATTGCATAAGTTTGGCAAACTTTTTACAAAGGTTGTTTTCAGTAGACCCAAAGATTATGTCATCAACATAGATCTGAACTAAGATGATCTTGCCTTTGGATTCCCTAAGGAATAGAGTTTTGTCAATTTTTCCTCTTGATAATTTATTCTCAATAAGGAAAGTAGACAGGGTTTCATACCAAGCCCTTAGAGCTTGCTTTAACCCATATAGAGCTTTCCTAAGCTTATAAACAAAATCAGGTTTAAGAGGATCTACAAAACCTGATGGTTGCTCTACATATACTTCTTCTTTAAGATCACCATTCAGAAATGCTGACTTCACATCCATCTGGTATACTTTGAAGTCTTGATTGGCTGCATAGGCAAGGAATATTCTGATTGCCTCCAGCCTTGCTACAGGAGCAAAGGTTTGATCAAAGTCAATCCCTTCTTCCTGTCTGTATCCTTTTGCAACCAATCTTGCTTTATTCTTTACTATTATTCCACTTTCATCTAGCTTGTTCCTATATATCCATTTTGTGCCAATTATGTTGTGGCCTCTTGGTTTAGGAACAAGCTCCCAGACATTGCACCTTCTGAATTGATTCAGCTCCTCTTGCATGGCATCAATCCAGTGCTGGTCTTGGATAGCTTCTTCAAACTTCTTAGGCTCCATTTGTGACAGGAAACTTGAATGTAGAACTGTGTTTTGATTTCTGCTTCTAGTTTGCACCCCCTGTCTTGGATCACCTATTATCTGATCAGCTGGATGATCTCTCAAATGTCTTGTAGCTGGTGGAAGATTCCCTTCTGGTTGAACATCTCCAGCTCCTTCATTTAGCTGAATCTCTTGGTTTTCATCAGCTTCTATAGTGTCTTGTTCTCCCCCTGGACAGAAGCCTTCATTTTCCAATGCCCCATCTTCCTTTGATCCTTCAGTAATGGAGAGCTTGTCCATTCTTTTGCTTATACCTGTTGAGTCATTTGATCTACAAGACAACTCACAGTTGATTAATCTTGTTTCATCAAACACAACATGCACAGATTCTTCAACAACTTGAGTAGTCAAGTTGAAGACTCTATAGGCCTTACTATTTGTGCTGTACCCAACAAATATCCCATCCTGGGATTTGGCAGCAAACTTAGTCAAATATGACTTGCCATTGTTAAGTATATAACACTTGCAACCAAAGATCCTAAAGTAAGATAGATTTGGTTTTTTGCCTTTCACAATCTCATAGGGAGTCATTTTGTGACTTTTGGTGATAGTAGCCCTATTGATCACATGACAAGCAGTGTTAACTGCCTCAGCCCAAAAATATTCTGGGAGAGAGGTGTCACTCAACAGAGTTCTACCTGCTTCAATTAATGTTCTATTCTTTCTTTCAGCAATTCCATTTTGCTGAGGTGTTCTAGGTGAGGAGAACTCTTGGAAAATCCCAAAGTCTTTACACAATTTTGTTATGCTTTCAGATTGAAACTCAGTACCATGGTCACTTCTGATTTTGACCACTGTACTATTCAGTACATTCTGAATTTGCTTTACAAAATTAAGTAATACACCTGGGATTTCAGATTTTTGTCTCAGAAAGAACACCCATGTAAATCTAGAATAGTCATCTACAACCACAAAAGTGTAGACCTTCCTACCTAGACTATGAACTGGCATAGGACCAAAAAGATCCATATGCAAGAGGTATAAGCACCTCACAGAATCCTTATTTTCAAGGCTTTGAAAGGAGGATTTTGTCTGCTTGCCCTTTTGACAAGCTGAGCATATCCCTTCCTTTATACACTTAACTTGAGGTCCATTCCTCACTAACTCTTTGCTAAAGAGTTGGCCAATTGTCTTGTAGTTTAGATGAGCCAATCTCTTATGCCACTTAACATAATGAGAGACATTGTCATCAGCTACAAGACAGATGGGAGAAGCCTTATTCTCACATTCAAAACTAAGACAATATACATTTCTCTTCCTATACCCAGTCAATATGATCTTTTGATCACTTGACCTTTTGATATGACATCCATCTTTAACAAATGAAATGTCATATCCTAAATCACTTAGCTGGCTTATGCTTATTAGATTATGTTTCAAAACTTTTACATAAGCCACTTGAGTGATAGTAATTAGGTTAGAAGAAATGTTACCAAACCCTTTGATGACTCCTTTTTTAGATCCACCAAAGATCACTTTAGATCCATCTTTGACAGATGAATACTCCTTCAGCAGCCCCTTTGTTCCAGTCATGTGCTTGGAACAACCACTATCCAAGTACCATATAGGGGCATGGTTACTTGGATTCACCTGCAACACAGAATTACTTACCCTTAGAACCCAAGTAAGTCTTGGGTCCTTGGTTCAGGTTAGCATTAATAAAGCTACCATAACCTCTTCTAACAGGTAGACTATTGTTCTTTATAGCACTTGGGTTATACCAACAGTCTAGTGCAAAATGGCCTCTTTTGCCACAGCACCAACATTCAAACTTATTGTATCTAGATCTAGATACATCCTTGTCAGAAGAATTTCTGTTCATTGCTGGTGCTGCAGCAACTTCACCTACTGATTTCTTAAAACCATTGGGTTTATGACCATAGGTAGGCCTGCTTGCATTTACACCCTTGTTCTTCAGAACATTAGTCTTAATATAACCTTGAATATCTTCATGATCATATTTGTTAGAAGGCACTTTCACTTTACTAAACTTTATGGGGACTGAAAGATTTAGTGGCTGAACAGGAGCTTTGCCTTTCCTCTTGAATCTGCCAGCCCTGGAGTTACCTTTAAATCCTAATCCAGCCTTACCCTTTTGAGTGACAAATTCATCTATCAAGGGTAAGACAGATTTTGGCTTAGAGTAACTAGCCACTAAATCCCTTTCAATTCTAAGTCTGGCCTCCAGACTCTTCACTTGATCATTAGTATAATTAATTGTGCCCATCTGAATAATAGTTATATTCTTCAGCTTGGCAATTTCATTTAATTTTTGATCAATAACTTTCTCTAACTCAGTTGTAGCAACCCTTAGTTCAGCAATTTCCTGTGCCTGAGATTTAACCAGGTTCTTGCTTTTCTTAAGGGCCTGCAACAAATCCCCATATTTGTCTATCAATTGATAGACATCTCCTTCAGATTCAGATGCATCTACATCTCTTGATGCAGATGTAGCTGATTCTTCACTTGTACAACAAACAGATGTAATAGAAGGACATTGTACCTTATTATGACCAGACTGATTCTGGCATATGTCCTCTTCTGATCCTGCCATCAGCCCCATACACTGATGACCCTTTTGTTCATTGATGGAGTCTAGCAACTGCAGAAACTCCTCTTCTTCAGATGTAGCATATAGTCCAATATATGCTTCAGCTTCAGATTTTGAATCTGAAGTTGACTGGTCTGTTAGACTCTTATCTTTCTTTGCAATAAAGGATTTCTCCTTCTTGCCTTTCTGATAAGTCTTCTTTTTGTCTGAAGATTCCTTTCTCTTATCAGGACAGTCAGCCACTACATGTCCAGGCCTATTACAACAATAACAGACAATCTTTGAAGTAGTGGCTTTGCTGGGCTTTGATCTGCTCTTCTCTTTCCTTGATGACCTTTTCTTCTGATAATAGTCATCAACTTGCTGTGATGTGGAAGGCCTAGACTTCCATTGCTTCTTTTTCAAGAACCTCTGGAATTGCCTTGTGAATGCAGCAAAGTCTGTATCTGAATCACAGCTTTCTGAACCCTTATCTGAATTTTCAGAACTATCTTCTGCAACTTCCTTAGGAGGAGATGGTGATTTCCTCCTATTCTTTCTAGTGGCTTCTGCATTGAATGCCACAGTCTTTTCTCTATGCTCTCCTCTTGAATTCTTTTCCTCCTCCTTCCTCACCATAAGTTGCATTTCATAGGATAGCAACTTTCCAAATAAGGTGGGAGGAGATATCTCTGCCAATTTAGCCACTTCTCTTATGGCACAGATCTTTGTGTCCCAATCCTTTGTTAAGAATCTCAAGAATTTGTCATTCAGTTCATAAGTACTGAAGACTCTTCCATAGGACATAAGCTCATTCACAATTCTATAGAATTTCTTGTAGCACTCAGTTATGCTATCAGATTTTCCTTGTCTAAAACTTTCATACTCCTGATTGAGCATAGATTTCCTGTCCTGCCTTACTTCTTCAGATCCCTCCATGTAGACAATCAATGTGTCCCACATCTCTTTGGAGGTCTTGCAGTGAATCAGATTCTGAAATGTTGAATCATCTATGGCACTAACAATAATGTTCTGAGCTCTTTTATCCATGGTTGCCAAGATGATTTCATCCTTGGTCATTTCTGAATAACTCTTTGGAGTTTGGATATTTGCATCAAGAACTGATACCTTCATTGGAATGAAGGGGCCTTCCTGTACTGTGATGTAAATCCTTGGGTCAGATGCCTCCATGAACAGTCTGACTCTTTCTTTCCAAATTCCAAAAATTTCTTTCTTGCATATGGGTAATTTCATAGACCCTAGCTCCTTATGATTCTCACCTGAACCCATTTTTTTTTGAATCTTGATTCTGCCTATCAGATCTACCTCAGACTGTTAAGTCCTTTTTGAGGAACCTCCCTCTGATACCACTTGATAGTTTTACTTTCAAGACAACCTAAACACCTAGAGGGGGGGTGAATAGGTTCTAATTTCTTGTTTATAAATCTAGGCAGAATTCAATTGCAAATTAAATTATCTAGCACAGCATTCACAGACAACTAAGCATCACAGATTGCACAATGTTTTATAGTGGTTCCCCAAGATCTGGGTACATCCACTTTCCCCCTTCACCTATCTAGCAGTATGCTAGATTCGGCCAAACTTCCACTATTCTCAGATCCTCAGATCCTACATCTCAGAACCTGGATAGGTTCCTACAACTCAGGCTCAACAGCCCTACCTCAGCCTTGCCTCAAGGCCTACCACTCAGAGAATAACTTTCTCCTAGACTCAGGCAAATAGCCCTACCACTCAGAGATCACCTCTCCTACACTCAGCCTTTATAACACAGGCTTACAACTCAGATCTGTATAAACAGATCCTACAGAAATTTAGAAAAGATATTTTAATGTCTTGCCTTTGTTGAGAGAGAAGAGGACAAGACACTTCTTGATCAGCTGATGAAATCAACTGAATCTGAGCTTTCTTCAAAGCTTCTTGAATCTGAACTTAGCTGAGCTGATTTCCAAACAGCTTCTTGAGAAACCACTGATGGCTTCCTTCTTCTTCTTCAAGATGACTGGATCTCCCTCTATCCAATACCTTTACTGATACTTCAGACTTCTTCTTCTTAGACCTTCTGATGAAGATCTTCTTTTTCACTTTCTTGAATTGAAACTTCAACAGGATCGTAATCCTTCTGTTTCTTCTTCTTAGATCTTCTTCTATTATTTTTCTTAGCTTGGCTGTTTTTTTTTTAATTCCTTCTGAATGTGTCTATTTATAGACTTTCTTCATGGTAACCGGCTGACCCGGTTTCTAACTGTTTTCTGACAGGTCTGACAGCTTCAGTTAAACGGTGGCAACCCACAGCTGTCAAGTCTTCAAATAGTTCTTGTACCTTAGGCTTGGACAGCAAAATGTCGAGACAGTCAGTTAGAAAGTGTCGAGACCAATCTGTCAATCTGTGTCAACACAAGTGACTTTGGTGTCGACACAGTCTTTGATGATGTCGACTAAGTTGCCTTTAAGTCGACACAGCTTCTTCAGAAAATAACTTGGTCTAGACTCTGCAGTGTGTCGACACAAGTCCTGTGTGTCGACACAGTTGTTGTAGATTCAGAACTCAGTATGTGTCGACTCAGCCTTCAGGTGTCGACACAGCAATATTCAACTCTGCCAAAATGTGTCGACTCAGTCTTCTGGTGTCGACACAAGCATAGTCGACTTCTGCCAATATGTATCGACTCAGTCTTCTGGTGTCGACACAAGCATAGTCGACTTCTGCCAATATGTGTCGACTCAATCTTCTGGTGTCGACACATCCACCCAGTGTTGACTCAGTTGAGGTCGACTATCCTCTTTTGTGAGTCGACAATCTTTCTCTGGTCGACTATCTTCTTCTGTGTCGACTATCTTTCACTAGTCGACTATCTTCTTCTGTGTCGACTATCTTTCACTAGTCGACTATCTTCTTCTGTGTCGACTATCTTTCACTAGTCGACTATCTTCTTCTGTGTCGACACTGCTTCCCAGTGCTGAGGTCGATGATTTTCTTTATATGTCGACACTGCTTCCCAGTGCTGAGGTCGACGATTTTCTTTATGTGTCGACACTGCTTCCCAGTGTCGACATAAATGTGGTCGACCATCTTTCTCTGTGTCGACACTGATTTTCTGAAGTGTCGACACAAATATTCTGAAGTGTCGACACAATTTCTCCAGGTGTCGACATGTGGACTTAGAATATTTTTCTGCATTCTTTAATACTTCTTCACCTGCATATGTCAACTCAAAGCAACATCAAATACACCTTGATGTATATCATTGAGCTAAGTTGGGCTTCTTCAAATCAGGTACACATTTTTCAATATACCCAACAGAAGTGTCACTTAACAAGGTCCTACCTGCCTCAATTAGAGTTCTGTTCTTCCTTTCAGACATTCTATTTTGCTATGGAGTTCTAGGTGAGGAGAATTCTTGATGAATCTCAAGTCCTTCACAGAACTTTGTCATGCATTCAGACTGAAACTCAGTCCCATGGTCACTTCTGATCTTGACCACAGAACTATTAAGTTCATTCTGAATTTGCTTGACAAAAGTCTGGAAGATATCTGAGGTTTCAGATTTTCTCCATAGGAAGAATACCCAAGCAAACCTAGAAAAGTCATCAACCACCACAAGGGTATAGACTTTCCTACCTAGACTATGAACTAGCATAGAACTAAATAGATCCATATGCAGGAGGTATAAACAACTCACTGAGTCTTTAGTATCAAGACTTTGGAAGGAAGACCTGGTCTGTTTGCCCTTTTGACAAGCTGAGCAAATTCCCTCCTTAATGCATTTAACTTCAGGACCATTCCTCACCAACTCTTTACTTAAGAGTCTACCTATGGTCTTGTAGTTCAGGTGAGCTAGCATCTTGTGCCATTTGACACAATGAGAAACTTTCTCATCTGCAACTAGGCATATAGGAGTGTCCTCACTCTCACACTCAAAGTCTAGACAATAAATATTTCCTCTCCTAGTGCCTGTCAAGATAACCCCTTGGTCACTTGACCTTTTAATTTGACACTCATCCTTGAGGAAAGAAATGTCATAGCTCAGATCACATAGTTGACTTATGCTTATAAGGTTATGTTTCAAACCTTTCACATAAGCTACTTGTGTGATAGTTACTATGTCATTAGTTATCTTACCCAAACCTTTAGTTACCCCTTTTTCTGAGACCCCAAAGATAACTTTGAGACCATTCTCAATAGGAGTGTATTCCTTTAACATGCTTCTTGTTCCAGTCATGTGTCTGAAACATCCACTGTCCAAGTACCATGTAGGGGTATGAACACTTGGAATAACCTATAACAAATATATTATCTAACCTTAGGACCCCAAATTTTATTGGCTCCTAGGTGCAAGTTAGATCTAAACTGAACATACCTACCTTTAGTTCTTCTGACAGATAAGCCAACATTACTCCTCTGGACACTCTTATTATGCCAGCAATCAATGACATTGTGACCCACTTTGCCACAGCACCAACACTCATGCACATTGTACCTTCTTTTAAGAACTAGCTTAACAGCAATGTTGTTTGCAACTCATAAACCAACTGGAACATCAGCTCTTTTCCTAAGTCTTTCAACCAAGGCTTGCTTAGGGACTTGTCTGGTAGCAAAAGTACTTGGGATATCTTGAACCCTATCTGCAGCTGCCTTCTTTTCAGAATGCATACTTGTGATAGCTTCAGATATTCCTAAGTCTACTTTGCTAACAGATTTTCCCTTAGCTTGATAATAAACTGGCAGACTTTGTGAGTCAGTTGCTAGCTTGTCCTTGAGTGTTAGGACTGGTACACCAAACACAAATGGTCCATTATGGTCATTTGGGTTTTCTCATAGACTGCCCAATATGCACTAACACCCTTGCATTTTCTGCTGTCTTGCTCACAGTGACTATAATACTATCATGGTCATACCTGTTAGAAGGTTGAACCATCTTTTTAAAAGAAATTGGAGGCTTGGAAGCAAGTGGCTGAGCTAGAGCTTTGCCTTTCCTGTTGGAATTGACAGTTCTTGTTCTTCCTTTGAAACCTAAACCCTTCTTACCCTTTTGGGAAGAAAAGGAATCTATCAAAGGTAACACAGAACTAGGTTTTGAGAACTTGGCCACTAGCTCCCTCTCCTTTTGGGGACTACTTTCAAGATTCCTAATATGATTATTCTTGAAAGTAATGGTATCCATCTGAATAACAGTTATGTTCTTCAATTTACTAATCTTTTTTAACTTCAGATCCAACACTTTTGTTGAGTCTGAGGATGCCAACTTCAGAGTGACATTCTCCTTTGTCAACTGTTTGGCTAGGAGCCTGCTTTCCTTAAAGGCTTGCAGGAGCACTCCATAATCATCAATCAATTGATTGATGTATCCTTCAGATTCAGAGCCACCTCCATCTCTTAATAAAACTGCTTCTAACTCTGGGCTAGTAACATAATCTGACACTGAAGGTGAAGACTGTACCTTACTAGGACCAGGCTGCTCCTAGCTGTGTCCATCCTCATCTATGGCCATCAGCCCTATGCATTGGCTATCTTCTGCTTTATTGATATCATTCAGTAACTGTAAGAATTCTGTTTCTACCTAATCTTCCTCTGTTGAGAACAACCCAATATAGGCCTCAGCATCCTCTTCATTTTCTGACTCTGATGAAGAAGAGTCAGTCCAGCTTTTCTGCTTCTTAGCCATAAAGGATTTCTCTTTTTTGCCTTTATGCTTGTGTTTCTTTTTCTCACCAGACTCCTTTCTTTTGACAGGACAGTCTGCTATAACATGTCCTGGCTTACTACAACAATAACAAATAATTTTAGTAGAAGTTTGTTTACTAGGTTTAGAACCATACCTTTCCTCTTTAGAGGTTTCCTTCTTTCCCTTATAGTAGTTATCCTTGGAGTAAGAAGAAGAGGAAGGCCTGCTCCTCCAGTTCTTTTTCTTCAGAAATCTCTGGAATTGCCTAAAAAAGGCAGCAAAATCCTCATCAGAGTTATGGAAATCTGATGTGCTTGAGTCTGAACTTTTTGAATCAGTATCATCAACTTTTCTGGGAGGAGGAGTCTTTTTCTTGCCCTTCTTTGTAGCTTCAACTTTGAAAGCCACAGACTTATCTTTGCCATAAGACCTGTTGCTCTTTTCCTCTTCCTTTTTGGCAATCAACTGCATTTCAGAGGACATCAATTTTCCAAACAAAGTTGGTGGAGGAGTATTTGCAAGTATGGCCACTTCTCTGATGGCACAGACCTTTGTATCCCAGTCCTTGGTTAATGACCTGAGAAACTTGTCATTCAGTTCATAAGTGCTGAAGACCCTTCCATAAGTCATCAGCTCATTGACAATTTTGAAGAACTTTTCATAGCACATAGCTATGCTATCTGTCTTGGCTTGTTTGAAGCTTTCATACTCTTGATTGAGTATGGACTTCCTATCTTCTCTTACTTCTACTGTCCCCTGCATGTAGACAATCAGAGTGTCCCACATTTCCTTTGAGGTTTTGCAGTGGATCAAATTCTAGAAGGTAGCATCATCTATAACACTAACAATTATGTTCTGTGTCATCTTGTCCAAAGTTGTTAAGATGATCTCATCTTTTGTCATCTCAGAATAATTCTTTGGAGTTTGTAAATTTGCATCAAGAACTGATGTCTTCATTGGGATGAATGGACCTTCTAGAACTGTGATGTAGATTCTAGGATCAGATGCTTCCATGAATAATCTGACCCTCTCTTTCTATATCCTAAATGTTTCTTTTCTATAAATGGGAAGTTTCATAGATCCAAGTTCTTTGTGATTTTCACCTGAACCCATATTGGCTATGTTATTACTACCTTGAGGATATACTCAGACTGTTAAGTCTAATTTTTAGTAACCTCCCTCTGATACCACTTGAAAGAATTGGTTTCAAGAATGTCTAAACAGCTAGAGGGGGGGGGGTGAATAGGTTCAATTCTTTTTCATTTAGGTAGATAATAAATTATTCACAGTATAGCTAAAATTCTATAGCAACCACAGCACACAACAAACCAATCACAGCAGACACACAGATTTATAGTGGTTCCACAAGAGATGGGTAAATCAACTTTCCCCCATCGCATATCTAGTAATACACTAGATTCAGCCAAACTCCCTTCTACCTTCTCAGATCCTCAGATATTACAACTCAGAACCAAAAATGGTTCCTACAGCTCAGACTTCAACAAGTCCTACACCTCAGGTTCTTCTCAAGAACCCTACCTCAAAGTGAATCCAGACTCCTACCACTAAGGCTATCAAGCCATACCTCAGCCCTTATCACCAGGACTACAGCTTAGAGAACTTAATCTCCTATCTCAGGCAAACAACCCTATCTCAGCCTTTATAATTACAGGCTTATAGCTCAGAGAACTTAATCTCTTACACTCAGATCTAAAAATAGATCTTATAGAAAATTGAATAAAGAATTACTTTTTTCCTTCACCCAGATAAAGAGAGAGAGGGGTGAGGGAATCTTGATCAGATCTTGATTAATCGACTTTCTTCAGACCATTGTTGCAATGAATCAGATTCAACCTTACAGCTTATCAAAGCTTCTTGAAAGAGAGAACCTAGGTTGAATCTTCTTGAGAAGTTGATGTAGACTTGGCTTCTTCCTTCTTGCAGACTTAATTATGCAAATACTGACAGATCTAATGAGATGCTGTCTCCTTCTCTGATTTAGAATTAGAATCTTCTTGCTGTATAGAATTCTGTGAATTCTTCTTTGAGTATTCCTCCTTCATCTTGGTTTCTCTCTATATTTTCTCTCTGTCTCACTGTGTTGTATTTCTCTGATAGCTCAGCTCTATTTATAGATCACATTAGAGGCAACCGGCTGATCCGGTAGTTGACTGACATCTGACAGTTTTGACATGTCTAACATGCCTTTACAATTCTGGCAACTGTCAAGTCTCCAATCTTGAGATTTGGCACTTAGAGTTTTTTAACTCAGCTGAATGTGTCGAGACATAAGGATAGTATGTGTCGACATAGATGAAGTATGTGTCAACACAATTATCCGGGTGTCGACACACTTCCTTTGGTGTTGTCGACAAACTTCAGAAACTGTTGACATAGCTCTTCATTCAGTCTCTACACTGCCTTTGTAGAATGTGTTGACATCCTTCAGAAACTATCGACACAACTGATGTAGACTCAAACTCTGTAAGTCGACACAAGTCCTATGTATCGACACAACCCTTCCATTAATGTCAGCACTTCAAATCTAAGTGTGTCGACACTAGTCCTGAGTGTCGACACAGGTGTTGTCGTCTCAAATTCCATGTGTCGACACAAGTCCTGTGTGTCGACACAATTTTGCTTCTAGTATCGACGCTGCTTCTTCAAAGATGTCGACACATAATAAATGTCTTGACACTTTTGTACTTAGAATATTTTATGCATTCTTCTGCCTGCACAAGTAAACACAATACACCATCAAATACAACCTGATATATATCATCGAGTCAGGTGAGACTTCTCCAAATCAGGTACGCAATTTCCAATGTACCCAATAGATAAGCCACTTATCGAAGAGGCTAAAAGAACACAAGTTGCAGAGGAGAAGAGAAACCGACCTCATGGAGAAAGAAACCGAAAAGAAAAGAGACTAACCGCATGGTTAGACACAAGCCAGCAAAAGAGCAACAAAGAGATCGTGCGAACAAAAAATGCATAAGCCGAAAGAAAACAGGCTGGCAAACAGATCGACAAATAAGTCACGGAGAGACCACGACCAAGAAAAGAAGACCAGCAGAGACTCAAATCACACAGTTGAGTGAGAAGCCGAAAAAAATCGCAAAAGAGGACCTGCCACCAAAAAGGAGAAAACAGAGAAGAGACCGCGCGAGTAGAGAACACAACCTGAGAGCGAAGAGAACTAGCCCGGATGAGCATATGGATAAAAACCTGAAAGTCTTTAGTTTCAAGAGTAGCTAAACCCTAGGGGGTGAATAGGTTTAGGGTATTTTTTGTAATTCTTTTTTAACTTTCCAAGTTTACTGTGTTGTGTGTTTTAGTTTATAGTTTAGCTTTCAAAAACACAACCAGCACACTAGTATTTTATAGTGGTTCCCTAGAGTATGGGTACATCCACTATCCCTCCCACCTTTCTAACAGATTGTTAGACAAGGCTAACTTCTCCAAACTCGGCTCAATGAGCTTACAACACAAATCCCTCAGGATTTCTCAGACTCCTCCAAGTCCTACACTCAAGCCTAAGTCCCTACACTCAAAGAAATATTATCCTACAACTCAGGCACACATGCCCTACCTCAGACTTTAGTTTAAAGTCCTACCCTCAGGCAAGAAAGTTAGCCCTACACTTAGATCCACACAAGATCCTACCTCAGAGAGAAACTCTCCTACAGCTCAGGCATACAGCCCTACCTCAGATCCACAGGAGGATCCTACAACACAGATTCACCACAAGAATCCTATAACTCAGGCTCAAAAGCCCTACAGCTCAGATCTTCTGAAAGATCCTACAATTGGAATGTTGTTTGTTGATGATGTAGAACACCAGAGAAATGATATCTGTGTCTTCCTCTTTCGGAATTAAGAAACCTCAGTCATGCCTCCTTCACAGCTCAAAGAATGTATCTTCAAGATTAGGCCTACTGGAACTGTGAAGTCACTACAACAAAGGCTTGCTCTGTTTCTTCTTCTACCTCGGAGAGAAAGCTCTCTGAACTTGCTGTTGAAGTTATGTAGGTCAACAACTAACTTTCTTAAACTTTTAAATCAACAGAATGAGTAACTTCTTCAGGCTCTGCAACTTGGACGAGAGGAAGAAGATGAAGTTCAGTCCTTCTAAAAAGTTTATCTCCCAAAAGTTAATTTCTTCTTCTTTGATCTCTCCCTTTTCTATTCCACCGTCCAACGGATCTTTAAGCAGTGGGACCACCGGGTGTTGATAGCTGCAACAAGTCTTTTGTATTAAATGTAGTACAATAGGCAAGAGACGCCATTTGTCGTCTACTGTTCAGTTCCCATAACATTTTGAATTGTTGCTGACGCGTTATCATGGCACAGCTCCTGTGGACTTAGCCAAATTCACAATTCTGCATAGGCGTTGAGTGAAGCCTTGTCACTCAGTGCCAAAACACTTGGGCAGATTTCTGTATCTTCAGGCGTTGAGTGATCAGTCATCACTCAACGAATATTCACTTTTGCAGTCAAACTGAATAGGCATTGAGTGAGCCTTCATCACTCAACGCATCTGGACTTAGTTGATTTTCTTTATATGAAGGTGTTGAGTGAGTTGTCTTCACTCAACGCTTTCTGCCTTTGCCTGTTTTGTTGAAGAGACATTGAGTGAACGGCCTTCACTCAACGCTTCTGTCCTTAGACAGATTTTCTGTTGAATAGGCGTTGAGTGAGTTGACATTACTCAATGCTTTTGTCCTTAGACTGAATTTTGTATTAACCAATACTGCAGCTCTAACTGAATTATGTTATGTCGACGCTTTCTCTGCATGGAGTTGAGTGAACTGCATTCACTCAACGCTTCAAGACTTTGTCAGATTTCTTGACAGATTCTCTACTGCTTTGACTGCTTGAGTTATACTCAACACTTTTGGCTCTAGGCATTGAGTGAACTGCCTTCACTCAACACTTCTGGACTTAACCAAATTTCTGCCTTGGTAATGTTGAGGCTTTGACTGTCTAGTCTTTACTCAATGCTTAAGGCCATCTGGCGTTGAGTGAATTGTTTTCACTCAACGCATCTGGACTTGGACAAATTCCAGCCTTGTCAGCATCCAATCTTTGTCCTCCTGTCAATATCACTTGGATAACCTGTCTAATCAAAGTAGCAAAGAGCCACCTGCATACATAGAACTTATATCATGCATCAGATACAAACATGTGTATACCATTGTCCTGTAGACCTTCTTCAAATCAGGGACATTGTGATCCAGACCCAACAATCTCCCCCTATTTGAAGAAGTCAAAACCTTAGACAATGATATATACTAACACATATGCAGCAGATATAACATTTCAGTAAGAAGGTGAGATTAATTATACACAACCAAAAATATGATTTCCATTAATAGAAGGATTAATGTTTTGCTAGTGTGCATAAAACAAAATACAATTCCTGCAGCCCTTAAGTAAAACAAGAAACATTTCTAAGTGTCAGGTTCTCCTATAACTATTCCCCTGCTTGGCTTCTTGGCAGCTTTTGCTTTGTCTCCTTCCTTTTCCCTTTGTCTCTCAAAATAGTTGTATGGCTTTGGGAAATACTTGCTGGGCTCCACAACATCTAGCAGCAGTTTGCCAAACCTCTTGTCCCTTCTAAACTTCCCTGCTGGTCGGGGACTGGACCCATTACATCATAAAGAAATACAAGACTCCGCCAAGGTGAGGCTTCTTCAGAGGGCCTGGGCTTGATCTCCACTCTATTGCGGATCACTCACAAGGTCCCTCGGGTTCCCACATCGACTCGATCCTCACATATGTCTTCTCCCCCCACTCTGGGTTGAACCCCTTCAACCTGTGTCGGCGGCTGAGGCTGGGTAGGGCCTCTCGCCCCCCTAGTGGAAGTGAACTCGGGGCAGGTAGCCGTGGCGTGCCCCTCCACCTGGTGGAAGTCGCAGTACAACAATGCTCTTTCTCCCCGCTTTCGGCGGGCTGGGCGATCTCTTTTGTTGCCTCTTCCTCCTCCGCCTATCGCCAAGGCCTGCTGGGGTGGGGGTAGGAGCTGCCTTGGGGCTTGTCTTTGGAAGTTGAACCTCCCTTGGCCCCCTTAAAAGTTCCCCCTATCCTGGATGAGAGCTCTTCCTTGACCATGGGCAGGTCCTCCCTGCTGTCTGCAGCCTGGCTCCGGACCCTCTTGTCTCTGGAACCCCTGGGCTCTCTGCTCCTCTCTCCGCCTTCCTTCCTGGTGCCTCGAGCCACCCTGCTCCTTTGACTCCACCTCTGTCAACTTTGCCAACTTCTTCACAAAGGCCGGGTTGGCCGCCTCCATGGCTATCTCCTCTGCCGCCCTTTCCATCAGCTCCTCGAAGGAAAGGGGGGCCTTCCGGGTCAATCTCATCTTGAAGAACCCTTCGCGCAACTCCACCGTGAACGCCATCTGGAGGGCATACCCTGACACCTCTTGGATGTCAAGGACCTCCTCCTGGAACCTGTCAACGTAGTGGGCCAGCGACTCCTCAGCCCTTTGCTTTATCAGGAAGAGTGACTCAGGACCTTTCTTCCTCTTCTTGGAGGTGGAGAAGCGAAGCTGAAAGCTCCGACTCAAGTCTTCGAACCTGAAGATGGACCTTGGAGGGAGTTGATGGAACCAGTCCCTCGCCTTCTCTTTCAAGGTGATCACAAATAGACGGCACTTGAAGGCGTCCGTCATTGGTATGATGGAGACGGCATCCTCAAACCACTGTAGGTGCTGGATGGGGTCATCCTTCACGGTGTAGTATGCCTTGTCAAGTTCCCTGAACCCCTCGGGAACGGGAGCTGAGATGATCAGCTCGCTGAAGGGTGACCCCCTAAGGGGAGTTCTCGCCACCTCTATCCGCGCAACCTGCTCGCCAGGAGAGCTAGCTCTCGCCGGGCTGGGGAACAGCTCCCGGCCTGGGAGGTCTCGCTCGACCCCCTCTACCATCCTTTCTTTCCCAGGTCGCCTCCCTGGGGCACTTCCTTCTCCCCCTGCTGGGGTGATCTCGCTTAGATCCCTGGGGGGGCAGCTCATTGAGATCCCCGGGTGCCGGTCCCTGGGGGGTTGGGGCTGAGCTTCCAGCCCGAGAGGCAATGCTTCGTAACATCTCCATGATGCCCGAGATGGAAGCCATGAACTCTTCCCTTCCTACGAAGGGTCCTGGGTTAGGGAGACCACCGAGGTCATCACTACCTCCCTGATCTCCAGCCATGACACTCTCCCGAGATTTTCTGTGCTGGTCACTCTCCACGCTCACCGCACCAAAACTGTTGAAGCCAAAAATGACCGAAGCCAAATTGACTTCTGTGGAGTTCGACCCTTGGGGAAAGGGGTGACCACACACCTACTATGCTCGGAAGAACGTCACGGACCGAAGACTTAGGAAGCTATGAACTGACCCTCGCCTCTAGCGTGGAGGTCCCACCTCACACCCGAAAGACCTTTGAGGTCTCCCCCTCCCTAGCCAATGCTTGAGCTAGGCGCCTTGGAGGAAGAAAGCCAAAGAGATTCAAGTGGCTAAGGAATAATGAATGCTCTCCAAGGCACCTTCAAGGGTCTATTTATAGCTTTTCCAAGTCTTGGGGTCGAAAAGACCAAAATGCCCCTAAGGCAAATATACCTCGAGCCAATAGAAAACCTCCACACCGGGGGGCAAAGAGGGAAATTCCATCCCGGGGGTAAAAGAACGACCCAAAGAGGCCTAGGAGGAATGGAGGCTAAGTCATCCCCCCCACCTGGCCGAAGGCCGCTCTCGCCGGCGCGAGCAGGCCGCCCGGAGCGAGAGCCCGGCCGCAGGCCGCTCGAGGCAAGGCCTGACCGCAGGCCGCTCTCGCCCGCGCGAGCAGGCCGCTCGGGGCGAGAGCCTGGCCGCAGGCCGCTCTCGCCGCACGAGAAGGCCGCTCGAGGCGAGGCCTGGCCGCATGCCATTCTCGCCGGCGCGAGCAGGCCGCCCGGAGAGAGAGCCCGGCCGCAGGCCGCTCTCGCCCGCGCAAGCAGGCTGCTCGGGGCGAGGCCTGGCCGCAGGCCGCTCTCGCCCGCGCGAGCAGGCCGCTCGAGGCGAGAGCCCGGCCGCACGCCGCTCTCGCCCGCGCGAGCAGGCCGCTCAAGGCGAGGCCTGGCCGCAGGCCGCTCTCGCCCGCACGAGAAGGCCGCTCGAGGCGAGGCCTGGCCGCAGTCCGCTCTCGCCGGCGTGAGCATGCTTCCTGGAGCGAGAGCCCGGCCGCAGGACGCTCTCGCCCGCGCGAGCAGGCCGCTCTGGGCGAGGCCTGGCCGCAGGCCGCTCTCGCCCGCGCGAGCAGGCCGCTCGGGGCGAGAGCCCGGCCGCACGCCGTTCTCGCCCGCGCGAGCAGGCCGCTCGGGGCGAGGCCTGGCCGCAGGCCGCTCCGACCTCACGCCTATCAAGCCGGGGCGGGTGCCGGCCAACTTGCCACACCCTCCCTCCAAAAGGGGCCGGGGGGAGGTAGATTTTTCCTCCCCCTACTAGTATATTACAAGAGTTAGGCCAAAATTGGCTACCAAGAGTGCAAAACTCTCAAAAAGATTAAAAACCCAAAGTTGGTCCTGCGCTTGCCGAACGGACCTTACTCGGCGAATACGGGGTTGTACAGTCTGGAATATCTACTAGAGAGCAAAAGCTTACAAGAAGACCTACACCCTGAAGAAAAGTCTCCTCCCTAGATCACAATCTCTATTCAAATCAGGTGGAGCTTTTTACAACATCATCCACTAAGTCTTCTCAGAGACTCTTGACAGAGAAGACAACATCTAAATCTCTTTAGTTTATTCTTAAACTGTGTACAGGGTTCTAACTCTCTTCAAAAGTTAACAATTGGTTCATAAGTCACCTGATCAAAAGACTTAGGTTTGGTTTTTGGGTACCTAATCAAAAGCCCAAAGGGTTGCTAGATCTCCCTTAGAAAATAGATCTTCTGGTGGCAGGGCACCTGATCAGAAACCTGTAGTGGATTCCTATCAGGGTGGTAGAAGAGTAGATGTACCTAGATTTATTAGGAAACTACTATAAAATTCTTGTGTTGTCTGTGATTGATACTTTCTTTTTTTTGTGTTGTGAATTTTATTTATCTATATATATATCACTAATTTTAAATCTGCTATAAAAATAAATCAAAGTTTTTAATATACTCCATTCACCCCCTCTAATATAAAGTTAGATATATTCCTTCACTTTCAAATAGACTCTTCAACAACTTGATTTTTCAAGTTGTAGATCCTATATGCTTTGCTATGATTGTTGTACCCAACAAATATCCCCTCATAGGATTTGAAAACAAACTTAGTCAGATATGACTTCCCATTTTTGAGCACATATCATTTGCTATCAAAGATCCTGAAATAGGAAAGGTTTGGTTTTCTGCCATTCATGATCTCATAAGGAGTCTTCTTGTGATATTTGTTGATAGAAGACCTATTTAGGACATGACATGTAGTATTAACTGTCTCAGCCCAGAAATATTCTGGGAGAGATGTGTCACTTAGTAGTATCCTTCTAGCTTCTATGAGAGTCCTGTTTTTCCTCTCAACTATCCAATTTTGTTGGGGTGTTGTTGGAGAAGAAAATTCTTGGTGAATCCCTTGTTCTTCACAAAACTTGGTCATGCCATCAAATTAAAATTCAGTGTCATGGCCACTTCTGATTTTGACCACAGAACAGTCCAATTCATTCTGAATTTGCTTGACAAAGGTCATGAAGATGTCAAAGGTTTCAGACTTTTCTTCAAGAAGAAGACTCAAGCAAACCTGGAGAAGTCATCAACTATTACAAGTGTGTAGACTTTCCTACCTAGACTATGAACTGGCATAGGACCAAACAAGTCCATATACATGAGGTATAAGCACCTCACAGAATCCTTGGCCCCAATGCTTTTAAAAGTAACTTTGGTCTGCTTACCCTTTTGGCATGCAGAGCAAATTCCTTCTTTCGTGCATTTAATATTGGGATCATTTCTGACTAGCTCTTCACTAAAGAGCTTGCTAATGGTCTTGTAGTTAAAGTGAGCTAGTCTCTTGTGTCATTGCACATAATATGAGACTTTCTAATTAGCTACTAAACACACAGGGGTGTCTGAAATTAAACACATAAAGTTTAAACAATAGATATTCTCACTCCTAGTGCCTATTAAGATGAACTCTTGGTCACTAGACATTTTAATTTGGCACTCATCCTTGTGGAATGCAATGACATATCCAATATCAAATAGTTAGCTTATGCTTATCAGGTTGTGTTGTAACCCTTCCACATAAGCCACTTTTGAGATGGAGACTATATCATTGGTAATCATACCATATCCCTTAGTAACTCCTCTGTCTGAACCTCCAAAGATAACGTTAGGTCAATTCTTCACAGGAGTGTAGTCCTTCAAATGACATCTTGTTCCAGTCATGTGCCTGGAACATCCACTGTCAAAGTACCATATTGGTGCATGGGTACTTGGACTAACCTGCAATCACAATTCAGTTTATCTTAGGACCCCAAAAGAGTTTGGGTCCTAGGTTCTTGTTAGTCTGAAATTTAACTTGTCTCCCTGCAGCACTCCTGACAGGAAGACTCACTTTAGCCCTTGGAACACTAGGGTTGTGCCAACAATCTATGACAAAGTGTCTCACTTTACCATAGCACCAGCACTCATGAATGTTGTACCTTCTTATTTGAATAGTTCCAATAGGTTGCAAGTTGTAAACAGAAGACTGTTCAGAGGTGAGTGTAGCAGCTCTCATCTTGTTTCTTTCAGCAAGAATCTGACTAAGAGTAAGTCTGACAGTAGATGAACTTGGCTTGCTCTGATTACTACCAACAACAGTCTTCTTTATAGTAGATATGTTGTTGATGAAATCAGAGATGGCCAAATCAGACTTCCTGATAGACTTGCCTTTGGTCTGTGATTTTGCTGGAAGAGCATGACTATTGGCCACTGCCACATTCTTGAGTGTAGGGGATGGAGTTCCAAAGACAAATGATCCATGATGGGCCATATTAATTTCTTTATGGGAGCCTTAAAGGCACTCAAGCCCATGCCCTTCCTCCCTCCAGTGTAAGATACATTTGTATACTTATAGGAAGAGTTCCCATTCTTCCAGTGACCATATATGTTATCCTGGTCATACCTATTGGATGAGAGAATTACCTTATGGAGGGTGGTCTGAGGCACAACATAAGCTTTACCTTTCCCTTTGGAAGGGGAAGCTCTAGTGTTCCACTTAAACACCAAACCTCTCTTATCCTTTTGAGAGGTAAAGGAATCAATTAGTGGCAGCATAGTATTTGGCTTGCTGAATTTAGCCCCTATAATTTTCTCCTTAAGGAGCTTTTCCTCAAGATACATAATGATCTTGTTCTTCTGGTTGATGGTCCCAATCTGGATGATTGAGATGACTTTCAGTTGGCTGACTTCTCTCATCTTCTGATCCAGCAAGGATGCTGACTCGGACTGCTAGGAAGTAGCTAGCTGTAGGGAAATAATCTCCACAACTTGTTTCTTGGCCAATCTCTTTCTCATTTTCAAGGCATCCAGAAGGGTACCATACTTATCAATCAGTTGATTGACATCTTCCTCGGATTCCGACCCATCTTCATCACATGATGAGGATGCATCAGAATTAAGACTTGTCTTATAGTTAGATTCTAAAGAGGAGCTAGACAGAGAGTATACCTTATCTGGACCAGGCTGATCCTGGCTGGATTCTTCATTTGACATGGCCATTAGCCCATAGCAGCCACTGTCATCTTCATCCACCTCAGCATCACTGTCTGAGTGTGATAGAGGGGCCGTGATACCTATCCTTGCAGTAGGTCAGTCTTCATCTTTATCAACACCAGCAGCAAACAACCCTATGTAGGCTTCTTCTTCTTCTTCAGAATCTGAAGAAGCTGAGTCACTTTGACTCCAGCTCTTCTCATTCTTGGCAATGAAGGTCTTTTCCTTCTTGACCTTTTGGTGGTGATGTTTCTTCTCACCATTCTCCTTTCTCTTGACCGGGCAGTCAGCTATGACATGCCCGGGCTTGCTGCAACAATAACAAAAAAATTTAGAGGAACTATGTCTGTTAGGTTTAGTTTCATACCTGTCTCTTTTGGAGGACATCTTCTCGAATCTTTTGTGATCCTTCTTGTAATGAGAGGAGGAGGAGGGATTGTTCTTCCACTACCTCCTCTTCATCATCTTCTGGAACTGTCTAGAGAAGGCAGTAAACTCCCCATCTAACATGTTGCTGTCAGATGAGCTTGACTTAGAGCTATCTGAATCAGTAGGCCTTCTAGGGGGAGAGGCAATCCTCTCCTTGCTTTTCTTAAAGCTCTCAGCCTTGAAGGCCACAGTCTTTTCCTTAGCTTGATGTTTACTGGAGGTCTTCTCCTCCTTCCTGGCAGATAGTTGCATCTCATAGGAACACAGCTTTCCAAACAATATATGTGGAGGAGTTTCAGCTAGCTTAGCCACCTCTCCGATGGCACATATCTTGATGTCCTAGTCTCTAGTTAAAGATCTGAGGAACTTGTCCTTCAGCTCATAATTAATGAAGACCCTCCCATAGGTTCTCAACTCATTCACTGTTCTGAAGAATTTTTCATAGCATTCAGCTATGCTGTCCTTCTTTCCTTACCTGAAGGCTTCATATTCTTGATTAAGTAGGGATTTCCTATCATCCCTGACTGACTTCTTCGGTTTCCTCTATATAGACAATCAATGTGTCTCACATTTCCTTGGAGGTTTTGCAGTGGACAAGATTCTGGAAAGTAGAATCCTCAATGACACTCACTATGATGTTCTGTGCCCTCTTGTCCATAGTTTCTAGTATGACCTCATCCTTGGTCATTTCAAAATATTTCTTAGGTGTCTAGATAATGGCATCCAGAACAGAGACCTTCATGGGGATGAAAGGTCCCTCTTGAATAATAATGAAAATCTTTGGGTCAGATGCCTCCATGAACATCCTAACCCTTTCTTTCCAAATGCCAAAATTTTCTTTCTTGTAGATTGGGAGCTTCATAGAACCCAACTCCTTATGGTTCTCTTCTAAACCCATAAGGAATATCAATAACTACTCCTAGAGATCAACTCAAACTGTTAAGTCCTTTTTGAGTAACTTCCCTCTGATACAACTTGAAAGTATTTAGTTTCAAGAGTAGCAAAACCTTAGAGGGGGGTGAATAGGTTTAGGGTCTTTTATAATTCCTTTTTAACTTTCCTAGTTTACTGTGTTGTGTGTTTTAGTTTATAGTTTAGCTTTGAAGAACACAACCAACACACTAGTATTTTATAGTGGTTCCCCAGAGTATGTGTACATCTACTGTCTCTCCCACCTTTCTAACAGATTGTTAGACAAGAACAACTTCTCCAAACTCGGCTCAATGAGCTTACAACACAAATCTCTCAAGATTTCTCAAGCTCCTCCAAGTCCTACACTCAGGCCCAAGGACCTACACTCAGAGAAATATTCTCCTACAACTCAGGCACGCATGCCCTACCTCAGACTTTAGTTCAAAGTCCTATCCTCAGGCTAGGAGGTTAGCCCTACACTTAGATCCACACAGGATCCTACCTCAGAGAGAAACTCTCCTACAGCTTAGGCGCACAACCCTACCTCAGATATACAGGAGGATCCTACAACTCATATTCACCACAAGAATCCTACAACTCAGGCTCAAAAGCCCTACATCTCAGATCTTCTGAAAGATCCTACAGTTGGAATGTTGTTTGTTGATGATGTAGAACACTAGAGAAATGATCTCTGTGTCTTCCTCTTTCTGAACTTAGAAACCTCAGTCATGCCTCCTTCACAACTCCAAGAATGTATCTTCAAGATTAGGCATGCTGGAATTGTGAAGTCACTGCAACAAGGGCTTGCTCTGTTACTTCTTCTACCTCAGAGATAAATCTCTCTGAACTTGTTGTTGAAGTTGTGTAGGTAAACAACTAACTTTCTTGAACTTTTAGATTAACAGATTGAGTAACTTCTTCAGGCTCTACAACTTGGTCGAGAGGAAGAAGATGAAGTTCAGTCATTCTAAAAAGTTTATCTCCAAAAAGTTAATTTCTTCTTCCTTTAACTCTCCTTTTTCTATTCTGCCATCCAACGGCTCTTTGAGCAGTGGGACCACCGGGTGTTGATAGCTACAACAAGTCTTTTGCATTAAATGCAGTACAATAGGCAAGCGACACCATTTCCCGTCTACTGTTCAGTTCCCGCAATATTTTGAATCGTTGTTGATGTCATCATGACACAACTCCAGTGGACTTAGCCAAATTCACAATTCTGCATAGGCATTAAGTGAAGCCTTGTCACTCAGTGCTAGAACACTTGGGCAGATTTCTACATCTTCAAGCGTTGAGTGATCAGTCATCACTCAACGAATATTGACTTTTGAAGTCAAACTGAATAGGCATTGAGTGAGCCTTCATCACTCAACACATTTGGACTTATCTGGTTTTCTTTGTATAAAGGCGTTGAGTGAGTTGTATTCACTCAACACTTTCTGCCTTTGCTTGTTTTGTTGAAGTGGCATTGAGTGAATGACCTTCACTCAACGCTTATATCCTTAGACAGATTTTCGATTGAATAGGCATTTAGTGAGTTGACATCACTCAACTCTTCTGTCCTTAGACTGAATTCTGTATCAACCAATACTGTAGCTCTGACTGAACTATGTTCTATCGACACTTTCTCTGCATGGCGTTGAGTGAACTGCCTTCACTCAACGCTTCTGGACTTAGCCAAATTTCTTGGCAGATTCTCTGCTGCTTTGACTGCTTGAGTTATAATCAACGCTTCTGGCTTTGGGCATTGAGTGAACTGCCTTCACTCAACGCTTCTGGACTTATCCAGATTTCTGCCTTGACAATGTTGAGGCTTTGATTGTCTAGTCTTTGCTCAATGCTTATGGCCATCTGGCATTGAGTGAATTGTCTTCACTCAACGCATCTTGATTTGGACAAATTTCAACCTTGTCAGCAACCTGTCTTTTGTCCTCCTGTGAATGTCACTTGGATAACCTGTCTAATCAAAGTAACAAAGAGCCACCTGCATACAAAGAACTTATAGCATGCATAAGATACAAACATGTGTATACCATTGTCCTGTAAACCTTCTTCAAATCAAGGACATTGTGATCAATGGACCCAACAGAAGCCACGTGAACACCAGCGAAGCCGTGTGAATAGAAAAGAATGCAAAGGGACAAGTCACAGGAAAAGCAACAAGCAAGGGAGGGCAGGGCGGTAAGAAACCGCGCAAACAGAAGAAGACTGGAAGAAGACCAGAAGTGGTTAGAAAAGCAAGCCGCGAGCAAATAGGAGCAAAAGATCGATTAGCTCTGATACCATGTAAAAAGAGCTAAATAAAGGAAAATTTTATTGCTCCAAAAAGATAAACAATACATAGGTATGCCCCCTTATTTATAGAAAATGGGGAAGATGAGAGAATACAATAAAAGATGTGGGACTAAATACAATCTGCGCGGCTTATGCGATTTGACACTATCAAACCGCAACACTGTACAAAGCTGTTGATCACCTAGCGACAACAGAGGTAAGCCACTAAACCACCACAGAAGACTGCTAGACCGCCACTGCTAGCCATCAGATCACAACTATGGGTTGCCACCAGACCGCAGTTGCGGACTCCCATCACTGTTGTTGCGGCTAACCAACATGCCACTGTTGGGACAAGTCTCAAAAACCTCTGCTACGGTTAACAATCAGGCCACTACTGCGGTAAGTCTCTAGGCCACTACCGCGGCTAACCTTCGGACCGCAGCTGCGGCTAGCCTCCAATCCGCAGTTGCGGGAAGACATCCAAGACTGGAAAGCCCTGCGGTAAGCCGACTACAAAACCGCAACACTGCAAAACATTCAGACCGCCAATCCTGCCAAGATAGCCGCCAGACATAACCGCTGTTGTTAACCAAACCGACACGTAATAAGACCGCCTGGACAAACCGCCTGACCGCCCGAACTATAAGCCGCTGAGACTAGACCATCAAACTGCCAAACTATAACAGTCGGTCACCATGCGGATCGAGTACGCTTAGAAGTAAGGCCTCAACTTCCTGGTCGAGATGACTAGGGCGAAATCCAACATATCCAAGATCGGGTACCTGATCTCTGCCTTCTTCAAGACTCTACTAACATAATAGATGGGCAATTGTTTCTTACCCTCTTCCCAAACTAGGATGGAGCTCACAACCTACACCCCCACCCCGAGGTACAAAGTTAGATCCTCCCCCTCCTTGGGTCCTTGAAGTAGTGGAGCCTTGGTAAGTTGATCCTTCAGGACTTGAAATGCTTCCTCACACTACTTCGACCACTCGAACTTCTGACCACCTCGCAACACTTTGAAGAAAGGGGAGCACTTCTCCCCTGCCCAAGAGAGGAACCTTCTCAACCCCACGAGCTTTTCGGTTAGGCGATGAATCTCCTTGGCACTTCACGGTGACTCCAATTACAATATTACCTTTACTTTGTTATGGTTTGGCGCCACCTCTGCCAGGGTAAAGAGATGAACAAAAAACTTCCCCGTGCTGGCTCTGAAGATGCACTTCAAGGGATTCAAACTCATCTTGAATTTTAGTAGGGTGACAAAATTTTCCTCCAGATCTTAGAGGTGAGAGTTCATGTCTTTGCTCTTCACCAGTAGATCATCCACTTACACCTCCAAGTTCCTTCCCCTCTGCTCTTAGAAGACTTGATCCATCATCATTTAATATGTTTCCCCTGCATTGTTCAGCCTGAAGAGCATCATCTTAAAATAGTATCACCCATCTATCATGATGAAGGAGATATCTTTGACATCTGACTGGTGCATCCTGATCTGATGATAACCTAAAAAGGCATCCAAAAAACTCATCAAAGAAAAATCGATGTTGAATCTACTAGCACGTCGATTTTAAGCAAAGGATAACAATCTTTAGGACATGCTTTATTCAGAAGAGAAAAATTATCACACATCATCTTGTAAGTTATAGATAACAGTCTTTCTACCTCTTAGATCGTCTTCACCAGCTTGTAAGTTATAGACCTCCTCTTATAACAAATAGGGCGGGATATGAGATCAAGATTGAGCCGATAACACACTACATCAACATTAATGCCCGACATGACCACGTCACTCCAGGAAAAGACGTCCTCGTTCTTTCGAATGCAGGCCAAGATCCTTTCCTGATCCTCCGGGCTCAACCACCCATTGATCCACACCTTCTCTGCCCCCCACTCTGGGTGAGGACCTCCTTCTCTACCACCTCCTCTACTTCCTCTAGTCGTGACCTCACCTCTAACTCACTTTCCATCCTCCCTCCTCGAATGAGGACCTCTTCTTCCTCCACTTCCTCCTATACTTTTATCACCACCTCTAGCCTTGCCTGCTCCTCCATCACCTTCTCCATTTCCTCAGCTTTTTCCATCCATGAGATGGTGTTAACAATCGTGATGTAACACCGCCTCACCACCTTAGGGTCTCCACAAATCTGAACCTGGACTCCTCCACAGTTGAAATTCAGGCACTGATGGAAGTAGGAGGGCATGCATTGAAAGGCGTTGATGAGGGGACGTCCAAAAATGGCATTGTAGCTGCTCAGAGCATCTACGATGATGAACCGATAGTTTCGGGACATTCTCCCTAGGGTCACATGGAGCACTACTCCCCCTTCCACCTCCTTCCTTTCTCCGGAGAACCAAAACAAGGGTCCATCTGAGGCCACCACCCTCCCTGCTTCCAACTTCTTCTCATCAAAAGCCTTCTTGAATATCACATTTACCGAACTCCCATTATCGACAAGGATCCTAGATACTATGAAGTTCTCTATGGCCGTCTGGATCACTAAGGCATCATAGAACGCGTCCTCATGGTCTGGCATATTCTTCGACGAGAAGGTAATCCTCTCTTCTTGAGGTGGGGTCTGGGAGATCAAAGCAATGCTCCTATGGAACATTGTTTGGAGGCTCCCCTTACGGGTAGCCTATATCCCCACTCCCACATGGATCACCCTGATCCCTCCCCCCCTGAGTTCCTACACCAGTCTGGTCCTAACACTTGTCTTCCTCTCCATCTCCTGGTATAACCTCTTTGATCTGTACCTACTATTGCTGCTGCGCAAGACCTCTTGCTCTCCTCATCTCCAAAAAATCTGGGCAGGTGTCCGTTGCGTGGCCTTCCGCCTGATGGAATTCATAGTAGGGCAATGCTACCCCACCCCTTGCACTTCAAGCTGGAACTCCTCTAATTTTTCCTGTCTCTTCGTTTGATGGCCATGGCATGGTGAGGTGGGGGTAGGAGAGGTCTCTAGGTCAGTCTCTATCCTGGAGGATTGAACCGTCCCTACCTTCCGTGATAGTTTCCTCCCACCCTAGAATCCTCTCCCTTAGCCTTGAACATGCCCTCTTTGCGGTCTCCATGCCAGCTGATTATTTGGCTCCAAGTGACCCCATCCCTATATCTATCCCTGGAATACCTATCCATTGGGCTCATCCCTTCTCCTAACCTCCTGCTATTTGCTTCATCCATGCTCCCTCACTTTATCCTCTACAAACCTAGCTAGCTTTTCAGCGAATGCCGAGTTCTCCTCCTTCCCATCAATTTCCTTTGCCTCCCTCTCCATCAACTCCTCGAAGGATAGAGGAGACTCCCGCTTTAGCTCCATCTTAAAGAATCCTTGATGAAGCCCAAGCGTGAAGGCTAGCATCAGTGTGTACCTTGGTACCTCTTGTACTAGTAGAACCTCCTCCTGGAAGCTGTCCACATAGTGTCCCAAAGTCTCCACCGGCCCTGCTTGTCTGCGAATAAAAACTCTATTCCTTTCTTCCTCTTTTTTGATGTCGAGAATCTCAACAAGAAGCCACAACGTAGGTCCTCAAAAGAGTAGATTGAGATGGAGGGAAGCTGGTGGAACCAGTCCCTTGCATTTTCCTTGAAAGTAATGGCAAAAAGTCGGCACATGAAAGTGTCCGACATTTGGCTGATGGAAACTACATCTTCAAACCACTGAACATGTTGAACTGGATCATCTCTGCCAGTATAGTAAGACATCTTCGGCTCCTGGAACCCCTCTGGAATTGGGGCCGAGACGATCAGCTCGCTAAAGGGACTTCCTCCCTCTATGGGGTGAGTCAGTTGGTTCTGCTGTGTCGGCTCGTCGTCCCTACTGGTACTCGCCGATGCCCGACAAGATCTCGCTCGCTCCCCTCAACCACTGCCTCCTTCCTAGGTGCTTAGTGGGGGTGTTCTCTCTTAGGAATGGTGGCGTGAGAACCAGGACACATGTTGATGAGCACTCACCACGCTCGGTGAATGCATGATGCAGGGTCTCCAAGATCTCCGTCTTGAACTCTTCGAACATCCCGATCTTGACTACTCTTGTCGGAGGAGACAAGTTGCTTAGGTCAGCACCTTGTCTTTCTCCTCCATTCATAGGACTTGCTTAGGATTTTCCTGTACAGGTAACGATCCACGCTCACCACACCAAATATGTTGAAACTAGATCTCAGTCCCAAGAGAAGTTCGAACCTAAAGGGGGTAACCTACACTTACTTCTCCTAAGGAAGAGCACTAGACTGATTGCTTGAGACTAAGGAATAGACCCAGAGCTATAACGCGGAGGTCCCACCGCACACCCGGTAGTTTGAAGAGAGCTTACCCTCCATAACCAATGCTGAGATGAGCATTTTGGAGGGCACTAGAAGTCAACCAAAACTAACCAGAGGAGGAAGAAGCCCCAAAAAAGGATCCCTCCAAAAGGTGCCCATGAGATCTATTTATAGTTTTTCAAGTCTGTATTGCAAATAACGAAATGCTGCCTTTGTTTTTACTATACGCAGTCCAAATTAGTCTGCCAACAGCAAAACTCTGTTGTTTGGAGGGGATATTAGCAGACCCAAAATAGATCTTCTTAGGGAAAAACTTCTAGGCGATTCAGCCACTCGCCAGAGATCTCGAGTGCTTAATGAGGCAAGCACACGCCGCTCACCATGGCCTGTGGGTGAGTGCGGGCCACACCACCCCACTCGCCCCTTGACTACTCTGGGCATTCGCCATGCACAAGCAAGAGCTCCACCTGCTCATTTGGCTCGCCTGGATCTGAACGACCCCTACTAGCCTTGATCCTAACGAAGGGCCCCACACGCCGAATATGAGGTTGTACAACAATGAACATCTTGTATTTGATGTGCGTGTTCATTTTGATGCGACAGGTTTAATAGAAATGTTTGGGTAATCTAGTGTTAGACTTGTGGTCACCAAACAAGGTTTTACCCTTATAATCCATCAAGGTGCAAAAGTCATGTTGACCTCTGATCTAATTATATTAGACAAAGCATTATCATGAGGAAAATCATTGCAGTTAAAAACAGAAGCTAAAATTAGTCTAAGTCAAATGTTGAGTGCATAGACTAGAAGCTAAGTATTTTGTCGACTGAATGACTTAAGGAAAATGTCGACTGCATCGACTGAATGACTTAAGGAAAATGTCGACTGCATCGACTGAATGACTAAGGAAAAAGTTGACTACATCAACTATAGGCTAAGTTATTTATCGACTGCATTGATTGCAAAGATATGAAATTTGTCGACTACATCATTTGGAAGACAACATATTTTATCGGCTACATCGACTAGACTGTGACAGAAGGAATTTTGTAGAGGTAAGTGCTTAAGTGTTGGATGCTTTAAGCTGAGTTCTTAAAGATGTCGACTGCATCACATCCATAAGTGATGAAGTACTTTGTCGACTGCATCACCTGAAGTTTTACTTAAAATATTTTGCCGACCTGAAACGTGTTCTAACGACTCTCTGCTTTGATTAAGCCGCAGATTGCGCATCTATTCAAATGAATTCAAATTCAGCTTTCTGCTGCTATAATCAAGGTGCTTTTCAAGGAAAATAATTATTCACATTGAATTCAGAATCATGCCTTTTGAAGAACTTTCCTTAGGATAATATTCTAGCCGTTGGAGCTTTTCTTTCTAAGAAGCAAGCCCTCTGCTGATATAGTCTTTTATAAAAAAGGACTTGAAAATTGAACAAATAGAGATCTACATACGCATACACCTAAAAAAGTTTTTTGTCCAAGTTTTTTGCAGTGCTCAAGCTTTCAAATTCTTTCAATTCTTTAGCCATTATAATCTCCAAAGAGATTTTCTTCTAAGGCTCAACTCAACAACATTCTTCCTATAGAACTTTTCTCGCTGGATAAAGTGTTCTTAATTCATCCTATTCTTTCTATGCAGATACATTCAAGTGTTGATCAAGGAAGAAGAAGCCTACACAGTTCTTCTATGAAGACTCAAGTTTTGTCATTTGAGTCAAACTCTTTGTAACTCCTTTGTAATTGTAGGATCCTTATAGGATTTGAGTTTGCTATAGGATTCTAGTGAGAATTTGAGTTGTAGTATCATTGTGATTTGAGGTTGGATTTGTGGAAAAGATATGAGTGTAGATATCTAGTTGTAGAGATTGAGGTACAACTATGTTTGGCCTAAGTGTAGGATCTTGAGATAAAAGATCCGAGTGGTAGGACCTTGTGTTGAAGGTCTGAGATAGGAAACTGTTGTTCCTTAGTTGTAAGATCTTTGGATCTCAGAAAGTTTGAAGAAGTTGGCCTAAGCTAGCACTCTGATAGATAGGTGAAGGGGGAAGCGGATGTACTCATAATTAGAGAACCACTATACATCTTGGTGTACTGTGTTGTGGTTATGTTTTGTTTGTGCTGATTTATTACTCTTTTGTGCTTAATCAAAGAAAATACAAAAAAGTATAAAATTAGTAAAACACCTATTCACCCCTCCCCCTCTAGGTGATTAGACAATCCTTAACTTTCAAGTGGTATCAAAGCAAGGTTAATCAAAAAGGCTTAACATATGAACAAGATCCTTAAGGGTTGAAAAGTCTTTAACATCATAGATTCTGGAGAGAGCTACAAACAACTGAGCTCTATGAAAATTCCTATCTATACGAAGAAAAAGTTAGAGATATGGAAGTAAAGGATTAAGCTCTTCATGAAAGCCTCTGGCCCTAAGATCTTCACCACCATTGAAGAGGGACCTTATATCCCCGTGAAGGTCTCATCTATTGATGAAAATCTGAAAGTTCCAAAGAAACTCTCAGATATGACAAAAGATGAAGTCATTTTGGCCACTATGGATAAAAGGGATAAAAAAACATTATAGTTAGTGTAATTGATGACTCCACATTTTAGAATCTCATTTACTGCAAAACAACTAAGGAAATGTGGGATACTTTGATAGTAGTATACATGGAAGACATAGAGGAAGTAAGGGATGACAGTAAGTCCATATTAAATAAAGAGTATAAAGCCTACAAGAAAGAGAAAAAGGACAGTATAGCAGACTGTTATGAGAAATTCTTCAAGATAATGAATGGACTTAAGAACTATGGAAGGTCTTTCACTAACTTTGAACTAAATGATAAATTCTTAAGATCCCTTAACAAGGGATAATACATTAAGATATGTGATATAAGAGAAATGAGAAATCTTGGCAATATTCAGTCTCAAAACCTATATGGGAAGCTGCTGTCCCATAAACTGCACTTGAACACTTAAAAGGTGAGGAAGGGTTCAACAAGGAAAAGTCAATGGCTCTAAAAGCTGAGAGCTCCAAAAGAGGAAAAGAGAAGGACTCATCCCCCAATAAGAATAACTAAGTTAGAGGATTCTGAACCCAACACTTCTGGAGATGAGCTATCACATGAAGATATCAACTTGTTCACAAGGCAACTGAAGAAGATATTGAGAAGGAGGAAGCAATGGAAGAACAAATCATCCTCCTCCTATAATTCCAAAAAGCATCACAACAACTCATAAATATCAAGAAGAGCCCCCAAGAAGGATAAGTATGAAACTAAATAGAATAAATTTATTTTTGATGACACTATTTGCTTTGGGTACAGAAAGGCAGGCCACATGACTGATAATTGTCCATCAAAGAGGAAAAGCAACGACAAGTCTGAAGAAAAGAGGTATCACCCAAATAAGAGGTCTGGAAAGAGCCTCTTAGCTACAAAGGAAAAGACCCTGAGTACCAGTGACTCAAGATCTTCATAATATTAAGAAGAAGAAGCCTATGTTGGGCTAATGGCACTGATAGAAGAAGAGGAACATGTTGCTACCAAGACTAGCATCAGAGCTCCACTGTCACTATCTAGTAGTGACTCTTAAGAAGAAGAAGATAGATGTGGACGCATGGATCTGAATGAAGGGGAACATCGGGATGGCTCACATCCAGGTGAGATACAAATCAAAACTTCTCTTTCTACGTCTGATTATGAGATTGGTGCTGAGTCATAGGCAGGCTCGGATGACTCTGAATCAGAGAACAAATTTGATGAGATGGTTGAGAAGTATGGTGCTCTCCTTAAGGCATTGAAGAAGAGAAAGAAGCTTGCTAAAAGCAGGCTAAAGAGCTTGAATTTCTTAAACCCTTGAAGGCTCAACTTGATGAGAAGATGGACAAGATCTATCTAATGAACTCTAAGATAGTTGAGTTCAAGAAAATCACTGATGTTCAAGCAGACATGTTGGTTCAAAAAGAAAGAACCATCAAGAAATTGGAAAGGGGGCTACTCAATGAGAGGATGTTGGTGGATAAATTCTCTAAGCCACTGACGATTCTTCCAATTATTGACAGCTTCTCTGCACCATACAAAAATGGTGTAGGGCATGAGAGAAAGGGAGGAAAGAAGATAGATGCCAAGGGGAAAGCACCAATCCAACCAACTAGCTTTCAAAAGGTTCTACTAGCCTCAAACAGTTATGACCAAGAAAGTGTCTATGAACACTAGAAAAATGAGTGTTCCACCAGTGAAACTAAGGATGTACAAAATGGAATAGTATCTTTAAAGGAACTTATGAAGAAATTGAGATGAAAGATCATGACCCTTTTGTGTTTGGTGCCAACACTAGCACCAAAGACAAGGAAAAAGCTTCTGAATGGAGAACTGCAAAGAAGGGCAAGGACGTGGATGTGCAACCCAAGTCTCCCCGACACACCACCACATGCCATACAAAGATTCACATGCAGTGCCCTTCAGATACCATTCTAATCACAAGAAGAATAATTCAATTCATGTTGAGAGCCCCAAAAGAAGGTACAACAAGTATGAATGTTGGTGTTGTGGAAAATTTGCCACTTTTCCATTGACTATTAGTTCAACCCAACTGTTTCAAGTGCAACTACTGGCAAGATAACATCCAAACTTGGAGAAGTCCATAATGCACCATAGATTGGTTAGAAGCTGAAGAAAATTTTAAATTCTAACAAGAATCTAGGACCCAATAAGATTTGTGTGGTTAAGAAGAAATGACTTCCTTTTGCAGGTATGTCCAAAGACCAACCACACTCATATCTGATACTTGGACAGTGGATGTTCCAAGAACATGACTGGAACAAGAAACCTATTGACAGAATATTCCTCAGTAGAAGATGACCCAAAAGTTATTTTTGGAGGATCCGACAGTGGAAAGACTAAAGACTATGACAAGATCTCTAATAGCATAGTCACCATCATAAAATTAGCTTATGTAGAAGGAGCTGCGCAATTTGATCGACATAAGTCAAATGTGTGATCTTAACTATGTGATTGTTTTCCACAAGGATGAGTGTCTGATTAAGAAATCTGAAGAGATCATACTAACTAGCACTAAAAGTGAAAATATTTATTGTTTAAATTTCTTATATGCAAATTCAGATTCTTCATCAATCTTATAGCTGAGAATAAAGCATCTCTTTGGGTGTAATGGCATAAGAGATTGGCTCATATGAACTATAAGACTATCAATAAGCTCTTATTAGAAAATTTGGTTAGAGATGACCCTAACTGGAAGTGTGTCCAGGAAAGCTCTTGTCATGCATACTAATTGGGCAAGCAAATAAAGATTTCATTCAAACAAATTGGGGTTAAGGATCCCACTAGATGTTTGCACTTGTTATATATGGATCTGTTTGGTCCTATACAAATTCACAGCTTAGGAGAAAAAGTTTGTACTTTTGTGATTATTGATGATTTCTCTAGTTTCACATGGTTGTTCTTTCTTAAACAAAAATCAAATACTCTGGAAATATTCACCAACTTTGTAGGGAAAATCCAGAATAAAATAGGCAGTTCCGTTGCCAAAATTAAACGTGACCATGCAACTGAATTTCAATCAGGAGCCATGACCAAGTTGTGTGAAAGTCTAGGTATCTTTCAGAAGTTTTTCTCTCCTAAAACTCCTTAATAAAAATGGAGTTATAGAGAGAAAAATAAGACCATTAATGAAGCTAGTAAAACTATGCAGAGTGACTCATCACTACTAAAATATTTCTGGGCTGAGGCTGTCAACACATCTTGTCATGTGCAAAATAGGGCTTTAATGAACAAGAATCACAACAAGACTTCCTATGAGTTTGTGAAAGGCAGAAAACCAAACCTTAGCCTACTTTAAGATCTTTGGAAGTAAGTGATATGTGTTAAACAATGAAAAACACTATCTAACCAAGTTTGTTGAAAAGACTTTTGATGGTATTTTTGTTTGATATAGCTCCCATAGTAGAGCATACAAGTTATTCAACAAAAGGACTCAAGTAGCAGAAGAATCTATTCATGTTTTATTTGATAAGACCAGCCCAATCTATAAAGGCTGGTCTAGTTCTTCTACTATTGTAGATACTTGGCAAAAGCTAAAAAAACTATCCAACAATGAACAGCAAGAAAGAAGTGAAATAACTTCACTCGATACATTTATTAGAGAAGAAAGTTGTCCAGCAGAAGATGCGCAGGATGCTGCTAAAAGGACACAACAGGCTGAGACTCAAGCTGAACTTGAAGTATAAGAGAATGTTAGAAGAGTGACAACAGCTATAAGGAACATAAGAGATCACCCACAAAATCAGATTATTAGTGACATAGGTCAAGGAGTTCAAATAAGGAGGAGCTCAATGAATGAAGTCTCCACTTGAGATTTCTTTCTTAAGTAGAACCAAAGAAATTTGAAGAAGCCAACTTTGATCCACCCCGGATCTTGGCTATGCAAGAGAAATTAAACCAGTTCAAAAGATATAAAGTCTGGAAGCTGTTCCCAAGGCCTCATAACCACAATGCCATTAGATCAAAGTGAGTGTTCAGAAACAAAATGGATGTACAAGGAGCATCATCAAGAATAAAGTAAGGCTAGTTACAAAGGGATACATATAGGAAGAAGGGATAAATTTTGATCAAATCTTTGCACCAGTAGACAGATTGGAGGCAATAAGGTTGTTTCTAACATTTACAGCTCACAAAGTATTCAAAGTATAACAAATAGATGTGAAGTATGCTTTTCTCAATAGAGATTTAAAAAAGGAAGTATATGTAGAACAACTGGTAGGTTTTGCAAATTCTTCTCACCCTAGCCATGTTTACTATTTGAAAAAAATATTATATAGTCTCAAACAAGCACCTAGAGCTTGGTATGAGACCTTATCTAACTTTCTCATTGAAAATAAGTTTTTAAGGGGAAAGATAGATGGGACATTATTCCTAAGAGAAGTAAAAGACAAGATTTTGCTGGTCTAAATTTGTGTGGATGACATAATCTTTAGATTTAAAGATAATAATCTTTGCAAAAGGTTTGTTAATCTTATGCAAGAAAAATTTGAAATGAGCAGTATGAGAAAGCTGAAATACTTCTTAGGTCTCCAAGTGAAGCAATCTGAGTATAGAATCTTCATCTCTTAAACAAAGTTCACAAAAAAGCTCATTAAGAAGTTTGGAATACAGAGTGCAACCTCAATGAGGACTCAAATGGGCTCTAATGTGTTACTGGACAAAGACGAAAAGGGGAAACCTTTTAATGAGATCATGTACATATACATCATAGGATCTCTACTATATCTAACTGTCAGTAGACTAGACATTATGTTTTCTATATGTGTTTGTGCTAGGTATCAAGTGAGCCCTAAGAAATCACACTATTCCTCTGTCAAATAGATTTTAAGATACCTTAAGGGTACACCAAATCTTATCTTATGGTACCCTAGGAGTAATGATCACTACTAGAAAATGGCTTTTAGCAACGATTGTTTTTGCCACAGGGGAAAATCGTGGCTAATACTGAAGTATTAGCCACGGTTCCTATTCTGTGGCTAATAAGCTAGTATTAGCCACGGATGACTAATCTGTGGCAAATAACCCGACTCTTTGCCACGGTTTGCCTGTTTCGTGGCTAATAATCTAGTATTAGCCACTGAAGCCTAATCCGTGGCAAAATGTCAGGTTTTTTTAGTCCCACACCGCCAACAAAAAGCTCGATTTGGGGTTTATATAGCTCATTCAAAATAATTGATTGAAATAAAATCGGCGCGACGGCGGCGGCGGCCGGGCGGGCGGCGGCGGGCGGCGGCCGGGCGGGCGGCGGCAGGCCGGGCGGCGGCGGCCGGCCGGGCGGCGGTGGCGGCCGGGCGGCGGCCGGCCGGGCGGCGGCGGCGGCTGAATATTTTTTATGTTAGGTTTATTACAGACCCTTTTGCCACGACAATTGAACCGTGGCTAATAACTTATTAGCCACGGATTCAGCGTGGCTAATACTATTAGCCACGCTCGCATTGCCCACGGCCATTTGTCGTGGGTAGGCGTGGCTAATAGTTATTAGCCACGGTTTTGGACTTTTAGCCACGAAAATCTGTCGTGGCTAAAAGTCTGTTTTCTAGTAGTGGATTTTGAGCTGACAGGATTTTCAGATGCAGACTTTACAGAATGCAAGAAAGACATGAAATGTACTTCAGGGACATGTCAATTCCTTGGAAGAAGGTTAATTTTCTGGAGAAGCAAAAAGTAAACCAGTGTGGTCATCTCAACAATAGAATCAAAATATATCTCTGCCAGAAGTTGTTATGCCCAATTGCTTTGGATACAGTATCAACTACAGTATTACAACATCCAACTAAGTAGATCTCCATGTTTTGTGATTCATCAAATAAAATCTCAATTGCCAAAACTCTTGTGTCACACAACAACACAAACTCAAGGCAGATATCTATTTTCTCAACATGCTCTCTGATGAAGTGATACATAGTCTTTATGGCATGTTAAATTTAGAGTGATTTTCATGTCCAGCTTCTTTTATAATTATCGGCCCTTGCATAGTTCTACAATTTATTTGTTATACAAATTATATATTATGCTGCTAATAAAAATTAGGCCCCTAACTAAGTTACAGGAGATAAGCTTTATAAGGAAAAATATCGGCTTGACGGGGAGACATAGAAGCAACTTGACGTCTTTAAGGAAGGATATCAACACACCATATTCAAAGATTTTCTAAAATTTATTACTTAATAAGGTGTGCGGCTCTTCAACTTCTTTTTATATATAACTAAAATAAAAATTGAGAGGACATTAGGTTAAATAAGCTGTAAAACCCCAAAAGTTGGCACCAAGTCTTTTGCGTTCTCCCTCCCATTCGACTTAGAAGCTTTCTCTTTACCAAATGTTTTTCATCTCTAATGACGCACAAGTCAAGCTCATCAAACAAGATCAATACAGGAAGTGAAATAGTGCGAGGCCGATTCAAAAATTGCCCTGAAAAAATTCTGAATGTGATATTTCTTCTCAGCATGGCCGAGCTTGAGGTAATTCTTTCAGAACTAACTCATATTATGCTAGATGCAGTAGAGGAGTTCTTTAAGAATGCAGAGATCAGTGCTTCTGGAAAATTCATCAAAATCCTAGTCATGGTAAATAATTTGAGGATCACTGCCAGGAGCCTGAGTCGGCTACTTGACCTCCCTGCCCTATCTGAAGGAGAAGAAGAGGAGGAGGAGATATATAGGGCAGATCATGAAGCAACCTTAGAGTTGCATGATTACTCAGCAGAGGAGTATGGATCACTGGATTGGTGTAACATAAACCCTCCAGGAAAATTGTTGGCTGATATAGTAGGCATGGCTCTCCTTTGCAAACCTGATTCATATGACAGGATTTCAAAAGAGATGTTCAATATAATGTCTATCATCATTCTTACCAAGAAGATTGATTGGAGTCAGTTCTTCTTCAGAAAGCTAAAAGGATGCCTTATGCCCCCCAACATGGGGAAGATTGTTTCCCTATACCTCTCCAAATGCCTAGGTGATAAGTTGCATGAGTCACATGTGTCTTTATGTTTATTGTCATATGAGGTTCTGAATTTTTCAAATATGGGGAGATTGGTGGGAATATTGTCCACAAGATTCCGAATTTGAAGAAGACCTCGATATGACAATGAACAACTTGTATTTGATGTGTGTGTTAGTTTTGATGTGACAGGTTTAACAAAAATGTTTGGCTAATCTAGTGTTAGACTTATGGTCACCCAAATAGGGTTTTGCCCTTGTAATCCCTAAAGGTGTAAAACTCATGTTGACCTTTGATCTAATCCTATATTAGGCAAGGCATTATCATGAGGAAAATTATTAAAGTTAAAAGAACTTAAAAGCAGAAGCTAAAATTAGTCTAAGTCAAATGTCGACTATATATGCTAGAAGCTAAGTATTTTGTCGACTGCATCGACTGAATGACTTATGGAAAATGTTGACTACATCGACTGAATGACTAAGGAAAAAAGTCGATTGCATCGACTATATGCTAAGTTATTTATCGATTGCATCAATTGCAAAGATAAGAAACTTGTCGACTGCATCGTTTGGAAAACTACATATTTTATCGACTGTATCGACAAGACAGTGACAGAAGGATTTCTGCAGAGTTAAGTGCTTAAGTGTTGTATGCTTTAAGTTGAGTTCTTAAAGTACAATATGTCGACTGCATCACATCCATAAGTGCTGAAGGACTTTGTCGACTACATCAGCTGAAGTTTTACTTAGAAGATTTTACCGGCCTGAAGCATGTTCTAACGACTCTCTATTGTGATTAAGCCGCAGATTGCGCATCTATTCAAATTAATTCAAATTCCGCTTTCTGCAACTATAATCATGGTGCTTTTCGAGAAAAAAAATTATTCACATTGAATTCAGAATCATGTCTTTTGAAGAACTTTCCTTAGGCAAATATTCTAGCTGTTGGAGCCTTCCTCTCCAAGCAGCAAGCCCTCTGCCGATCCAGACTTCTATAAAAAGGGACTTGAAAATTGAACAGAGAGATCTACATGTGCATACAACTAAGAAGTTTTCTGTGCAAATGTTCTGCAGTGCTCAAGCTTTCAAATTCTTTCAAGTATTCATCCACTACAATCTCCAGAGAGATTTTCTTCCAAGACTCAACTCAACAACATTCTTACTGAAGAACTTTCCTCTCTGGACAAAGTGTTCTTGATTCAGCCTAGTTCTTTTAAAGTAGATACAATCAAGTGTTGATCAAGTAAGAAGAAGCTTACACAGTGCTTCTATTGAAGACTCAAGTTTTATCATTTGAGTCAAACTCTTTGTAACTCCTTTGTAATTGTAGGATTCTTGTAGGATCTGAGTTTGCTGTAGAATTCTAGTGAAAATATGAGTTGTAGAATCATTTGATCTGAGATAGAATCTGTGGAAAAGATCTGAGTGTAGATATATGGTTGTAGAGATTGAGATATGGTTGTATTTGGCCTGAGTGTACAATCTTGAGATAGAAGATCTGAGTGTTAGGACCTTGTGTTGAAGGTATGAGGTAGGGAATTATTGTTCCTGAGTTGTAAGATCTTTGGATCTGAGAAAGTTTGGAGAAGTTATCCTAAACTAGCACTCTGCTAGATAGTTGAAGAGGGAAAACGGATGTACCCATAATTGGGTAACCACTATACATCTTGGTGTACTGTGTTGTGGTTGTGTTTTATTTGTGCTTATTTATTACTCTGTTATGTTTAATCGAATAAAATACAAAGAAAGTATAAAATCAGTAAAACACTTATTCACCTCCCTTTACGTGATTAGACAACCTTTAACTTTCACTTGCGTTGTACAAGCGTTGCCCTTAGAAATTCCTTAGAGCTTTGGGAACAACTTTTCCACAAATGACGCTAAACTGTTGCGGGCCGCCTGGTTTTCCTCCGGTCCGAAGAATCAGATTGCCTTAGCTCTGAGTCAGAGTGAGCATTCAAACAATCAAGTGAAAACCAATCAACAATGACAAGAGGCTTTTTTTACTGAGGAAAACCCGGAAAGGGTGAAAAACCACATGGCCGGATCTGTCGGGCCAAAATCTACTATTTTGCTTTGCTTACAGGTATTTGGAGTTTCTCGGAGGATGATAGGTCACCTCTCAGTTCCAAGCTTTGAGTACAAAAAGAAGAGAAACAAGGCTAAGTCTCAGTAGCTTCCACAATGCGTCCTTGAGAGCTTCCGCGAGAGCGTCCTCTTGTGTCTTCTCACGGGGTCACTGAAATGTCCAAGTGAGCGTTAAGCGTTGAGCGTACTAGAGAGGGAGCAGAGTAAATCTTGAGCGAAGAAGCGATCTAAGTCCCACACTTTCGCTGGAAAACCACAGAGCTCTCGCTAGTCTCTCGAGTTGCTTATCTTCAAATGAAAGTCTGTGAGCCTTTTATAGCTTTCTAGAGGGATGTGTTTTCGCGAGCGCGATACCGCGCTCGCGCAATACCGCTCGCGCGCACTGCACGCTCAAGGGCACTGTGTGCTCTCGGGCCCCGAGCGTGCGCCGTTGTATATTCCCAGACAATGGGCGTGCGCCCTGGTATCGCGCATGCACGCTAGGCGCGCTCCCCCGCGTGTTACACACATACGAGGGGGTTTTGGGGTCCCTTTGAGTAAGGGTGGTCCGCACGCATGGCTTGCTCGATCAGGTTGGCTTTCTTAGGTGTTTTCGTTAAAGTTCTCCTGATTTGACTCAGAAAACATTAGGGGGAACCCCATCAATTGTAATCTTTACTTAATATGTGAGGGCACTTAATTGTCTTAAAAAACATGATTTGTAATCAATGCACTTTAGAAGAAGTCCTGTATTTATTTCTCTCAATTTGTTAATGGATTTTATTATTCGATATTTTAATATTGAATTAATTAGAAAATAAATTTATTCCAAGTAATGTACAAGGTTAATAAAATTTAAGTAAGTCGCTCTGATACCAACTTGTATTAAAATTTTAGGGGTCGCTATGCTAAGGCTCTGTTTGGCGCAACGTTTTTGCTTCGATGAGTTTGGACAAAAACGCCACCATCATATATGTATGTTTGTCATGACAATAGTTATGACCATCACCAAGGAAAGAAAACTAGTTTTTGTTGGACTTGGTTTTGTTGACCGGGTCAACTTAAATTTTTTTTTATGCTTTTTATTTGTATTTCTTGTTTTGAAATGATAGAGGAGAGAGAATGCATTAAATAGGAGAGAGATGGTGGTTGTTTTGATGGCCAATATAAAGACATGATGTGGTTCCTTTTGTTGAGTTGAAAGAGTGAAACTTGTCTTCCCCCGAGAGTGAAGCGCTGCAGCACTGAGGTGTTTGTTTTGTTTGGTTTTCGGAACTAGTTCCCGTGGCACCACCCCTACCTGAGGCAGCCCGAAGGGGCAGTGAGCGAGCAGCTCGCTTTGGTGTTCTTGCCAAGCGAGAAGGAGCTCTCGCCAGCTACCCCATCTCGCCGAGCGAGAAGGAGCTCTCGCCGGCTGCCGGATCTCGCCAGGTAGTGGTCTCGGCAGAGGGTTCTCGCGCGGGAAGCTCTCGCCCGGAAGGTCTCGCCGGTTACCCGTCTCGTTGTGGTGATCTCGCCGGATAGTTTTGAAGTGGAAGTGTTTAGTTGTATCATGTCTTGAGTCGAGCGAGTAGGTCTCAAGGAGAGTGAGCGAGTCTATCTGTGTTTTCAACAAGTGGTATCAGAGCCAGGTTGGACCCCCTGGGAGTCGCTCGGAAGGGTTAGTGACTAGAGGAGATGGAGATGGGAAGTGTCATGCCGGGGCAAGTTCCCAAGTTAACAAAGACCAACTATGGGAACTGGAGTATCCAGATGAGGGTGTTACTCATCTCAAAAGAGTTACGAGAGATAGTCGAGGAAGGCTTTGAGGAGCTTACTGCAGAAGCAGATGCGGCATTGACGAACGCACAAAAGACTGCATTAAGGGAGTCGAAGAAGAGAGACGAGAAGGCACTATTCTTGCTCTACCAAGGTGTGGATGAGGTGACGTTTGAAAAAATCTCAGATGCGAAAAGTTCGAAGGAGGCATGGGAGATTTTGCAATGCTCCATGCAAGGAGTTGATAAGACCAAGAAGGTGAAGCTGCAGTCCCTTAGAGCCGAGTATGAAGTGTTGAAGATGCAGAGTGCTGAGAAGGTTGGAGACTAAATGACTCGTCTGCGGACGCTCACAAATGAGATAAAACGCAACGGAGAGATGATAGATGATGTGAGCCTCATGGAGAAGCTCTTACGGTCTATGTCAAAGAAGTTCCGTCATGTTGTGGTAGTGATTGAGGAGTCAAAAGATCTCACCCTGATGTCCGTGGATGAGCTTGTTGGCTCCCTACAAGCTCATGAGTACCGCATGCTGCAAGACGAAGAAGAGTCAAGTGGCTTGGGTAAAGCACTCCAAACCCAGTTAAATTTTGGAGAGAGCTCTGGAAGAGGAGGAGGCCAGCGAGGCCGAGGCTACCAAGGAAGAGGTAGAGGAAGAAGAGGAGGAAGAGACCAAGGAAGAAATCAAGGCCACTAGAGAGAGGCGGAGCAACCTCAAGGAGGGAGGCATGAAGGAAGAGGAAGAGGCAGAGGAAGAGGCCGAGATGACATGTCCCAAATACAATGTTACAACTGTAACCGTTTTGGGCACATGAGCTATGACTGTTGGGCTCTGAGAAAGAGAGAAGAGACCAACCACTATGCAGAAGCAAGCAACACTGGTGGTGATCCGATGATGTTCCTAACTTACAAAGGAGCTGAAGGAGGAAGAAATGAAGTATGATATTTGGACACGGGAGCGAGTAACCACATGTGTGGGGAGAAAGAGCTGTTCACCAACCTTGAGCCTGTGAGAAGCGAACTAAAACAAGCCGGAAATGGTATAACTGAAATTTTATTATCAGAAAAAGGTATCTATTACAAAGGTATGGCCTCCCTTATATAGAATGGAGGAGAGAAGAGAGAATACAAATAAGAGATGTGGGACTAAAACTATACAAAAAATCTGGGCGGCTAGAACAACAGACCGGAACAAGCCGCGCGGTTAGACAGAAGGGCTAACCGCTCGGCCACTGCCAGAGAGAGAGACAAGCCGCCATGTGAGACCGTTAGACCGCCCGGTCTCCTAGTCGCCAGTAACAGACCGCTAGACCGCTTGGACCTCAAACCTCAACACAACAACCAAACCGCTGAAGGCAAACCGCCAGACCGCCCGATCAATAATCCGCCAAGCCAGACCGACAGACCGCCCGGTCTCAACTCCAACACTCCCCCTCAAGCTGGAGCATATATGTCGATCATGCCCAGCTTGTCACATATATGAAGAAACGAGGCGGATACTGGCTTGGTGAAGATGTCAGCCAGCTCTTTTTCAGACGTGACGAAGGGAGTGCAAATTTGTTCCTTCAGAATCTCTTCACGAATGAAATGACAGTCGACCTCAATGTGCTTGGTTCTCTCATGGAAGACTGGATTTTTGGAGATGTATATAGCAGCCTTGTTGTCACAGAACATAGGTAGAGGATGGTTGTAGACCTCTCCTAAATCCAACATGAGAGCCCGTAGCCACTTTAGCTCGCAAGTGGTCGATGACATACTCCGATACTCAGCTTCAGCACTGGACCTGGAGACAACAGATTGCTTCTTGCTCTTCCAACTTACCAGATTGCCCTCAACAAAGGTACAGAAACCGGAGGTAGATTTGCGGTCCCCTTTGTCATCAGCGTAACTCGCATCTGAGTAAGCTTCAACCCTCAGATGATCATTCTTCTGAAAGAGCAATCCTTTCCCAGGGGCTGCTTTGACGTACTCCAAGATCCGCAAGGCGGACTGTAGATGGCACTCCCTGGGAGCTTGCATGAATTGACTCACCTTGCCCACAACATAGGAAATGTCGGGCCTAGTCACGGTGAGGTATATGAGCTTACCAACTAGACGCCTGTACCGCGAAGCATCTGAAAGAAGAGGCGAACCATCTGTCCAGGTTTTGTCTTCTCCAACAGCCATGGGACATCGGGCAGGTTTGGCCCCAGTCAATCCTGCTTCTTTTAAAATATCAAGAGCATACTTACGCTGAGAGAGGACTAAAGAGTTGGGCTTCCGAGAGATTTCGATCCCCAAAAAGTACTTCGGAGAACCCATATCTTTCGTGACTAGATGTTGGCGAAGATGTCGCTTTGTCAAGGCTACCCCTTCCTGGTCATCACCAGTGAGAAGAATATCATCCACATATACTGCAAGAACCACCAGTCCCGAAGAGGTTTTGCGAATAAATAGAGAGTGATCAGCAGCGCTGCGAGCAAAACCAACGGCCGCCACGATGTCGCTGAACTTGTCAAACCAAGCTCGAGGGCTCTGCTTGAGGCCATAGATTGCCTTCTGTAGCCGTCATACTCGTGTCTCCCCCTGAGCAACATACCCTGGAGGTTGCTCCATGTAGACGGCCTCCTGAAGATCACCATAAAGGAAGGCATTCTTGATATCCAGCTGAGAAAGTGGCTAGTCTTTGTTGACCGCCACAGAGAGAAGGACCCGTATAGTGCTGAGACGAGCCACGGGAGAGAAGGTGTCAAAGTAATCAACCCCATAGGTTTGAATAAAGCCCTTAGCCACCAGGCGAGCTTTGTAACGGTTCACAGTGCCATCTGGGCCAAACTTGACTACAAAGACCCAGCGACAGCCAACAACATCTGTATCAAGGGGAGGAGGGACAAGAGTCTAGGTACCCCGCTCTGTGAGGGTCGTCATTTCCTCATCCATGGCCAGCTTCCAGTGAGGAATGGCAAGGGCCTCCTGGTAGAAACGAGGTGTGGTAGTAGCAGAGATAGCCAGTGCAAAGGCCCTGCGAGAAGGGGTAAGACGATCATATGAAACAACAGCAGCAAGGGGGTGTAGGGTACACGTCCGCACCCCTTTGCGAAGAGCTACAGGAAGATCCAGGTCGGCGGGCTCCTCGGCATCCAGAGCATCCGTGGCAGAGAGAGCTGGCCCGGGAGGAGAGAGCGACGACAGCGGAGATGAGGGAGATGGAGGCGGAGAGAGAGGCGGAGGGAGAGGAGTGGGCGGAGACGGAGGAGGAGCGGATATCGCAGTAGGAGACGAGGGAACGAACGGAATAACAGGAGAATCAGAGGTGGGGGGAAGAGAAGAGGAGTCATTCGAGAAGTAGGAGGCATTCTCGAAGAAGGTAACGTCAGCGGAGACGAACTGCTTACGAAGAACAGGATCAAAGCAGCGGTAGCCTTTCTGAGTGGCTGAGTACCCCAGAAAGACACATTTGGTGGAGCGAGGGCAGAGCTTATCACGGGTGGCAGATGGGACATGCACAAAAGCAGTGCACCCAAATATTCGGAGAGGGAGAGGAAAAGGCTCCTTGCCTGGATAAAGGATGGAAAAAGGGGTTTTTTCCCTTGAGAACGGAGGAAGGAATGCGATTGATGAGATAGCAGGCAAGAAGAACAGCATAGCCCCAATATGAGCGAGGGACATGCATTTGAGTCATTAATGTGCGAGCAACATCGAGGAGGTGAGGGTTTTTGCGTTCCGCCACCCCATTTTGTTGGGATGTATAGACACAACTTGTCTGATGAATAACGTCATGTTGCACACAGAAAGAGGTAAAAGCATGACTTAAGTACTCTTTTGCATTATCAGAGCGAAAAGTTTTAACACTAACACCAAACTGATTTTTGATTAAATGATAAAAGGAGGTCCATACATTAAAAAGTTCAGAGCAATCTCGTAAGAGATACACCCAAGTACATCTAGAAAAATCATCAATAAAGGTTACAAAATAAGAACTACCCCGACCAATAGTAAGGGTAGGAGCAGGTCCCCAGATATCGGAGTGGACTAGATCAAACGGACGGGTAGAGCCCCGACCTTGTTTGGCGGGAAAGAGGAACGATGATGCTTGCCAAGTTAACATGCTTCACAGTGGAGAGGAGTAGTGGAGGGAGGGAGGTGGGGCAGAAGCTGATGTAGAAGCCGTGGTGAAGGATGACCGAGACGGAGATGCCACTGGAGAAGATCCGTACAAGAAGAAGAGAAGGCGGACAAAGCGGAAATGTTGTCGAGGAAGTAGAGGCTGCCGCTCTCAGTCCCAGTAGCAATCGTCCGCTGGGAGCTCGGATCCTGAAAAGAGCAAGAAGATGGAGTAAACGTTACAGAACATTGAAGCTGCTTGCACAAAGAAGTAACCGACAACAGATTGCACGGAAACTTGGGCACATAGAGAGTGTCCTCTAGCCGAAGGGACGGAGTAACATGAACCACTCCCGACCCATGAACCGGGGAGGGAGAACCGTCTGCAATGAGGACCGGGGGCAACCGATCATGCTGTTCGAGGAGAGAGAAGCACTGAGGATTGCCCGTCATATGATTAGTAGCACCTGAGTCGATAAGCCATTTACCTTGAGTGACTACATGGGCACTACCTGATGATGTGACCACGGAAGCAGACGGCTTGGAAGAAGAGGCGGAAGAGTCACCCGAGGGGCGAAGATGGGGATGCTTTGTCCAGCAGCGGTCAAGAGTGTGTCCGGTGCGGCCGCAGTGAGAGCAGAGATAGCGGGAAGAAGGACGTCCGCCAGACTGATAACTGCGGCTACCAGAGCCACTCCGCTAAGTTTGATGAGCATAGTTATCCGGAGGAGAAGGAGCGGGCAGAAGCGGGCGCTGAAGGAGAGAGGTGACAGCGGCGATGCGAGCAGCGGTGGCATCTAAAGTAGGAGATTCCGCCTCACCCAGAATTTGTTGGCGGATCATGTCATAAGTGTCAGGAAGACGGAGCAGATAACACACAACCAGAAGCTCCTGGAAGTGCTTGTGTTGTTGAGCCAGATCCGCAGAAAAGGGGCGATTCTGAAGAATCTCAGCCCCAAGAGCTTGAACTTGTTGGTAGGCAGCAACAGGAGACAAGGTAGGCCGGGCAAAGAGGTCTGCATACAACGTATAGATGCGGGATGTCTGAGCCCCTTTGGAATACAAAGCAGCAAGATGAAGCCAAGCGGCCTTCACCGTCTCATCATGACGGATGACGGGAAGGCACTCATCGGATAGACTGTTAGCGAGCCAAGTACGCACAAGAGCGTCACTCGCATCCCAGTCATCAAAGAGAGGTGAAGTGGTAGGAGGAGGGTCATCAACGAGATGGTGGCATTTGCATTGCGAGCGAAGGAGAAAGGTGAAAGAGACGCTCTAATCCGGGTAGTTGGAGCCGACAAGCTTGGAAACGGTGCCAAGGTTCCCGAAAGGAGTAGGAGGTAGAGGGGGAGCCAGATTGGCTACAGGGGTGGCGGCAGGAGTGGTGGCAGTAGAAGCATCAGAAAGAGCCATAAGAGCAAACAATAGGAAGCCGCGCGGTTAGAAAACAAGCCGCGCGGATAGGCAGAAGAGGAACTGCAGCAGTCAGGATGTCAAACACCAGCGGCCAGAGAGACCACGACCAAGTCGCAGTAACAAGCAAAGGGGAAGAAGTCGAGCGGCAAGCAGACAGTCCGCTCGAATAGAAGCACAAGAGAGGGCAAGGCACACGGAGATAGGTCGCGGCAAACTAGGCAACAGGTCGCGACGACCAGAGCAAGAGCAAACAGGAGGAGGCAAGGCACACGGCGATAGGTCGCGGCGAACAAGGCGACAGATCGCAGTGAACAAGGCAACAAGTCGCGCACACAGAGGGCAACGACAAGGAGACCGCGCGGACAGGGCGCAAGCCGGAGAAGCAAGCCGCGCGGACAGAGAGAAGCACAGAATCAGGAGGAAAGGATCGATTCCTCTGATACCATGTGAGAAGCGAACTAAAACAAGCCGGAAATGGTATAACTGAAATTTTATTATCAGAAAAAGGTATCTATTACAAAGGTATGACCTCCCTTATATAGAATGGAGGAGAGAAGAGAGAATACAAATAAGAGATGTGGGACTAAAACTATACAAAAAATCTGGGCGGCTAGAACAACAGACCGGAACAAGCCGCGCGGTTAGACAGAAGGGCTAACCGCTCGGCCACTGCCAGAGAGAGAGACAAGCCGTCATGTGAGACCGTTAGACCGCCCGGTCTCCTAGTCGCCAGTAACAGACCGCTAGACCGCTTGGACCTCAGACCTCAACACAGCAACCAAACCGCTGAAGGCAAACCGCCAGACCGCCCGGTCAATAACACGTCAAGCCAGACCGACAGACCGCCCGGTCTCAACTCCAACAGAGCCAAATGTTGGTGAGGTTAGTTTTGGAGACGCTTCGAAGATCTCAGTGAAAGGAAGAGGGTTGATAGTCGTCACCCTGAATAGAGAGAAGGTGCACCTCAACGACGTGTTCTATGTGCCAGGCTTGAAGAGTAACATCTTAAGCCTTGGGCAGCTGGTGGAAAAAGGGTACTGTGTGTAGTTGAAGGATGAGTCCTTAGTCATGAAGGACCATCAAGAAAGAGAGGTAGTGAAGGTGAAGATGACGAAGAATCGTCTCTTTACGCTAAGGATGGATGTCGAGGAGAAGGTGTGCCTGGTGAGAACTGAGGAAGAAGAAGAAGCGTGGCTATGACATCACAGGATGGGTCATTTGGGCTTGACTAGCTTGAAGTTCTTATCTCATTCTAAGATGGTGGAAGGTTTGCCCATGATTTCACCACCACAGAAGATCTGTGAGGCGTGCACGAAGAGAAAATAGAAGAGGCAGACGTTCGAAGGTGGCAAGTCCCGAAGGGCAAGGAGACAGCTTGAACTAGTTCACTCGGACATTGCTGGTCCGTTTGAGACTACCTCAGTTGGCGGGAGCAAGTACTATATCACCTTCACCGATGACTTCAGTCGGAAGTGTTGGGTGTATTTATTGAAGGAAAAAATCTGAGGCCCTTGACAGGTTCAAGGAGTTCAAGGTGATGGTGGAGAAGGAGAGTGGGCAACCATTGAAAGTGCTGAGGACAGATAGAGGTGGGGAGTACACCTCTAGGCTGTTTGATGAGTTCTGTAGAGTGTGGGATATCTCATCAGTTGACGGCGGCCTACTCACCTCAGCAGAACGGAGTCGCGGAGAGGAAGAATCTGACCATCATGAATATGGCAAGGAGTATGGTGAAAGGCAAGGGTTTACCAAAGATGTTCTGGGCGGAAGCAATGCAGTGTGCTGTGTACTTGCTTAATAGGTGCCCAACGAAGAGCGTGAAGTTCATGACACCGTTCGAAGCTTGGAGTGGATGGAAGCCGAGTGTGAAACACTTGAGGGTCTTTGGGTGTGTGGCTTATGCCCATGTCCCGGACCAGAGGAGGAAGAAACTTGATGATAAGAGTGAGAAATGCATATTTGTGGGCTACGCTCCGATGAGCAAGGCTTACAAGTTGTACAACCCAGTGACGGAGAAGACGATAATCTCAAGGGATATCGTTTTTGAGGAGGATAGTTGCTGGAGCTGGGACAAGAAGGTGAGAAGCATAAGGGGATGTTCTTTGATGACGATGAAGAGGAAGGTGGTCACGAAGCAGAAGCCGAGGTTGGTGGAGCTGAGCCACCATCAACACCAAGTGGATAGTCAGGGGGAGCTCCTACTCCCTACTCTAGTGGAGAAAGCACAAGTGGAGGCGGTTCTAGTGGGGCAAGCACTAACAGGGGCAAGGTTGATCGTCCTCAACCTAGGATGAGGAGGTTGAGGGAGATCTACGACGAGACAGCACCGACACTTAATAATTTTTCTTTATATTGCCTCTTAGCAGATTGCAAGCCATACTCATATGATGAAGCAGCCCAAGAGAAAACTTGGAGAAAGGCGATGGATGAGGAGATAGCGTCCATCAAGAGGAATGACACTTGGAAGTTGGTCGACCCTCCAGCTGGCCACAAACCCCTCGGGGTCAAGTGGGTCTACAAAGTGAAGAGAAATAAAGATGGAGAAGCACAAGGAGAGACTCGTCGTGAAGGGCTACAGGCAAGTCCAAGGAGTGGAGTACGACGAAGTCTTTGCACCAGTGGCGCGGATTGACACCATCAGGTTGATTATCGCACTGGTAGCTCACTATGGATGGAAAATCTTGCAGATGGATGCGGTGTCCGCCTACCTGAATGGTTACTTGGAGGAAGATGTGTACATCGAGCAGCCTGGCTACATGAAGTGTCCTTATGAATATGCTCTTTACACGAAGGTGAAGAAGAATGGAGATATGATGATCATATGTCTATACGTAGACGATATGATATTCACAGGCAACAACCCTATCATGTTTGAGGAGTTCAAGAGAACGATGAAGGAGTTTGAGATGACCGACCTGGGAGAGCTCAACTACTTCCTAGGTGTGGAGGTGAAACAGAGTGAAGATGATATCTTCATCTCGTAGAAGAAGTACGCTGAGGAGATTTTGAAGAAGTTCAGGATGGAGGATAGTAAGGCTATCTCCACTCCCGCTGACCCAGGACTGAAGTTGAGGAAGGATTCAAAGGAGGGAGCAGTCGACTCCACACTATTCAAGAGTGATCGAAAGCCTACGCTACCTGACTTTCACCAGGCCTGATATCATGTATGCGGTTGGTGTGGTGATAAGGTACATGGAAGAGCCGAAGCAGGATCACTTCTCGGCAGCGAAGAGGATCCTAAGGTATGTGAATGGGACGAGAGGTCATGGCCTGAAGTACTCTACAGGAGAGGAGCTGAAGTTGGTTTGATACTCGGACAGCGACTATGGTGGAGATGTGAATGATCAGAAGAGCACTTCCGGGTATGCTTTCCATGTGGGAACATGTGCGTTTTCATGGAGCTCGAAGAAGCAGGCAACGATTGCCTTGTCCTCATGTGAAGCGGAGTACATCGCAGCGACGGGCTGTACCTGTTAGGCAATTTAGTTGAGGAACCTCTTGCAGGAGTTACATCATCAACAGGAGGGGCCTATGACTATGTACGTTGACAACATGTCTGCAATACAGCTTGCGAAGAATTCAGTGATGCATAGGCGCAACAAGCATATTGAGACTAGGTACCATTTCCTTCGTGAGCAGGTGGAGCAGAAGACTGTTGAGGTTGTGTATTGTCACACCGGAGAGCAGATCGCGGATATCTTCACCAAGGCTTTGAAGGTGGAGACATTCCTGAAGCTAAAGGGCAAACTCGGCATGTGCTGCCAAGTTTGAGGGGGAGTTTGTTGGACTTGGTTTTGTTGATCGGGTCAACTTATATTTTTTTATGCTTTTTATTTATATTTCCTGTTTTGAAATGACAGAGGAGAGAGAGTGCATTAAATATGAGAGAGAGGGTGGTTGTTTTGGTGGCCTAATAAAGGCATGATGTAGTTCCTTTTGTTGAGTTGAAAGAGTGAAAATTGTCTTCCCCCTAGAGTGGAGCGCTGCAGCGTTGAGGTGTTTGTTTTGTTTGGTTTTCGGAACTAGTTCCCGTGGCACCACCCCTACCTGAGGCAGCCCGAAGGGGCAGTGAGCGAGCAGCTCGCTTTGGTGTTCTCGCCAAGCGAGAAGGAGCTCTCGCCGGCTACCCCATCTCGTCGAGCGAGAAGGAGCTCTCGCCGGCTGCCCGATCTCGCCAGGTAGTGGTCTCGGCAGAGGGTTCTCACGCGGGAAGCTCTCGCCCGGAAGGTCTCGCCGGTTACCCGTCTCGTTGTGGTGATCTCGCCGGATAGTTTTGAAGTAGAAGTGTTTGGTTGTATCATGTCTTGAGCCGAGCGAGTAGGTCTCAAGGAGAGTGAGCGAGCCTATCTACGTTTCCAACCGTTTTAAACCTAAAAGTGAAAAAGTTCCTTAGGCGAGGTTAGGCGTTCACAAACGACGGTTCATAGTCACTGCATTCACGACCGCCATCACCATGCTAGACAGGCAAAATTATATTATCAGACGAGAGCATCATTATTATGGTTAAAAGAGAACAAATGTAAGGAAGAAACTATATAAATTCTCTAGAAGAAGATAGCAGGAGGTAGGGGACGAATACAGAAGAAACTTAGAATCCTAGAGAGAGAAGTAAGTGGGTAGACAGGGGATTCATTAGACATTTCTTTTTCAGATAACATCTCATGTCATCTATTTATAGATTCAATGATACCCCAAACCAGCTTAATGTGGCTTGATGCAGAATTCTAGTCTAAGTTAGATTCAACCAGGCCTGAACCGCTACATTACCTAATCTTATATGAGAGATATAAGATACAAATCCTCACCGAAACAAAAAAAAAACAAAAATCTTTCCAGTTCCACACATAATTGACAAAGCCACAAATGAAAAAAAAAAACAAATGCTGAAGCTTTTTTCATAAGATAAATTCATTCCTGAATATGTTATAGTATGAAACAGATTCAATTCGTTCAATTCACAAATTCTTTACATGCTGAAACAAAGAATGCACGTTTCTACATTGGAAACTAATCATGTACATTTTCAAACACTTTTTCCACTTTCCACTAACGAACCTATATACATACAACAACCCTTCAGAATATCCTATAAACGCTTCCATGCAGAGAGAACTTCCTGAAAAACATCAGCTATGAGCTCCCTATCTGCACTCTGCAGAAACAGATTGAAATCCTGATTAATCTCATAAATCTTGCCAAAGTACACCAGATACCTCAAGCAACCAGACTTCAACCTTGCAAGCCCGTAGAGATGAGCCAGCTCAAGCCTCTCAAGCACATTTTTCATGTTGATATCTTCCATTAGACTCTCATGGCAAGCCTCTTTGAGGTCAGAGATGTCGTACTTATCTGCAGCCTTAAGAAGAGCTACACGGTGAGCTAGAAATTCGTCGGCTTGGAATTTTCCATAGATGTAGCTGAGGAAGGCTTGACATGCATCCAGGGACATGTCGATGATGTTTATGGTGGAGAGCTTCTTCTCCTGGAGATTGTGGGAGAACATGCTTTGAAACACAGGGGACCTTGCAGCTAGCACGGCCCTGTGAGCCGTGATGCTGCCATTTCTGGCATTGATGGTGATATCACTATGGATGTGCTCTGCTAGCATCTTTCCGAGAGAACTGAGGGCGGAGAAGGAAGATTGTTTTTCTAAATGGTTGCCTGACCAGATCGATGAGGGCTCCCCGCCCTGTGCATGTTTCACAAGCATTATCAATAGCCTGACCCCATTTTTGGGGGGTCCATTTTATGAATCACCTTAGTTTATATATGCTTAGATCTCCCAGAGACGCTAAAATCTATTATTTGCAAATCATTTTACAAATTGTATCCATATTATTTTAATTCAACCCTTCTCCTTCCTCTTATTCAACATAAATTCCATCTAATCGTCTGATTAATGTGTTTTTTATGCACATGTTGATGTGGCACAGGCATCACACCTGTCCGCCACCCTAGAGTCCCACTAGGGGCCCACCTGGAGTCCCACTAGGGGGCCCACCTGGAGTCAGCACCAGGCGGCTTTCATCAGGGCCGCGGCCCGTACACCCCAACCAGCTCTCCGCCATGGAATCACCACCATGCCGCAGGTTATTGAGGCCGGGGCTCGATCCCCTGACCTCCATGGCGGAGAGCTGGTTGGGGTGTACGGGCCGCGGCCCTGATGAAAGCCGCCTGGTGCTGACTCCAGGTGGGACTCCAGGGTGGCGGGCAGGTGTGACGCCTGTGCCGCATCACATGTTAATAGTGCTACTCCTATCAACCTATTTCATCTATGTTAACTTATATATCAATGTCATTTTTACTGCCAACACTCATTAACTTAGACTAAGAAAGTATAAATTTCCTCAATGCTTGCCATCGTCATTACCATACTGTTACTTAGGGGTCCTTTATTAATTCTAAGATCTCTTTAATAAATACTATTAACTTTCTCTGATTGTTAAAAAACACTGAAAGGGGCGGTTAAAGAAAATTAATACCAAAACTCATTTTCAAGTGTTATTGTATGTGTCCATTCGGTTGGATGTAATTTGGACTTCAGAGTTAAAACTGGAGGTTCAATTCCTAGGAAAATGGCATTCAATTCTAATTGCAAGGCCCCAAATTCATCCAAACGAATTGACCTTCAATGTTTAATGATTGCTAGAATTCATTAAAAGTGATGGTTAAAGAACGCCCCTCAAACTCCTTCCTAAGCATTATTGTTGTTGAGTGCAGTAGGAAATATTTTATGAGTCTTTCTTTCATGCCGAGTATAATGCATTGAGTTTATGGATGCTGGCATTAATTTTAAGGGTCGTTAGTTATGCCATTTATTTTGACCTTTAATTTTGCGAGAATGTTTCACTATATGAGTTGCAGTTTTTCAGGTTTTGGGGCAAACTTGAAGAAATTATGTGCTTTCGTCCCAGTTGTCCCCAGAACAAAAGAGTTGAGTAACACAGTACTAATCCGCTGTCCAAAAGTTCAGACATAGATAATTAAATTCAGGGATTTGATCAAGTCGAATATTGAATGTTTTCTGATATTTCAAGTATTTATGTGTCCATAAATGGATTATATGACAACAATTAATGTCTATTCATGAAAGAATGAATTAGGCAAAGTTTTATGAAAGAAATTGAAGGAAAATATCAAATTAGAAGGGATTATTCACTGTAAAAAGGAAGAGAGTAACAACAACACTGAAACCTTTATCCCACAATAGTGGAGTCGGCTATATGGATTCTTTGTCATCATTGTGTCCTGTCTTTAATCATAATCTTACTAATGCATAAGTACATCAAGTCTTTCTTTATAGTTTCATTCCAAGTCTCTATTGGTCTACCCCTCCCCTGTTTAACATGCCTAGTGACTAAACTCTCACAATGCCTAACATGTGCCTCTAATGGTTTCCTTTGTACGTGTCCAAACTCTTAGTCGAGCTTCTGGATCTTCTCTACAATTGGTACCACTCCTGTCTTATCCCTTATACATTTATTCCTAATTTTATCCAATCTCCTGTGTCCATACATCCACCTAAGCATTATCATCTCTGCAACTCCAATTTTTTTATTCATGTGCACAATTCACTGCCCAACACTCAGAGCCATATAGCATCGCTGGTCTATTTGCAGTACAGTAAAGCTTGCCTTTATGTTTTAATGAGACTTTATGACCACATAAGATCCCTGCCACACCTCTCCACTTACACCAACCTGTTTGGATTTTATGTATCACATCTTTATTCAAGGAGAAGGTTGTTGAAGATCAATTGTAGATAGAAGAAGGAAAAAAACAAGGTTTCATTCGGATTTGGGTGTTTGTGATTCATTCTTTTATTCAAACTAAAACACCATCATCCTCATTTCATTCTACACAGTCTTCTGTTAAGGGTAGATGAATCCTAATTTTTAATGATTCAATATTTCTAAAGCAAATTCTAGAATTTTGTTTTATAATGTAAGTTTGACTTGTGTTATTATTGTTTTCAAGTATCTATGTGATTAGGGTTTAGCAGTTAAGGTGTTGTCATGTGGCCTTAAGGTCACAGGTTTGAGTTCTGGAAGCAGTGTCTTGCAAAAATGGAGGATAAGGTTCGCCTACATTTCTTCCTTGTGATGGGACCCTTCCTCAGACCCTTGCTGAGTGGGGATGCTTTGTGCACCGGGCTGCCCCTTTATGTGATTATGGTGCATGCACAGTGAGACTGAAACAGAAATATGTATGACAGATGATTTTATCTATATTTAGCTAATTGCATGAAGTTGTGACTTTCCATTATATTAGTTATTTATGTAATTTATGATCGATGTGCGGTATAAAAGTGACTGACCATACGTAGTGGATTATCAAAGTAAATAATTAACCAATATACAATTATTGACGCACTCCTAGTTCCATGAACCGAATTAGGGAAACGAAAAGGGTCTAAGGAATTTGTATTACCTATTAACCAAATTGAGAGAGAGGTTAATGTAATGGAAAGGAATTTCAAAGATCGTTGATGCATGCTAAATGAGATCAACTTAAGGGAGAAAGCGGAAGAGATTCTATAAGTTGACGAATCTTTGTATAGTTAGTTTTGTATAATGGAAAAAAGCGAAAGGGATCTTTGATCACATAATTATATAGGGCCATTTACCGGAACCTCCCCTCTAAGATTGAAAATTTACAGACTGCACCCCTCTTATTATTGAAATTACAAAAACCTCCCCTCAATATTACAAAACATAACATTACCCCTTTTTGTGTATGTTACAAAACATACACAAAAATACCCCCCTCGGAGTACATTTCCAAGGGAGGTATTTTGTGCACTGATGTTATGAAATGTAAACTTCAAGGCAAGTAAATGTTATGTTTTGTAACATTGAGGGGAGGTTTTGTAATTTCCATAATAAGAGGGGTTCAAGCTATGATTAAGCTATCTTCTAGGGGAAGTTTTGGTAATTATTCGTAATTATATATACAAAAATCATATTTTGCACAAAACCGTTTTTGGAGAATGTTAGATTATATTTATGTTATGTTAAATGTCGCCTTTATTTTCCTTGTATTTCCTCAGGCTTCTATGTGTAAATGAATAAGATTCATTCGGTGGTTTACATTTCAACATGGTATCAGAGGATATCGTAAACCGCTAACCCCAATCCTCGTCTCCGACTTTGCAGCCCGTCTCCGCCTTCGCAGCCCCGCGTCCCGTCTTCGCAGCCCACCGCACGCCCCTCGCCGCTCGCCCGCCGCGTCTCCGCCTTCGGCCGTGTCTCCGCATCCCGCGGCTTCGCAGCCCGCAGTCGGCCATTCCTTCCGCCGCCCTCTTCCGCCTCTTCCACCGCTCTCTCCCGCTCCCTCTGGCACCGGCTTCCTATGCAGTGACTGTTTCTGCTCCTTCAGGCGCCATCCTTTCTTCATGATGCTTCTCTATGGGTGGATTTTTTCTCCTCTAACTTTCATCTCTTGATGCCCTAATTCTTGGGGTGTCTACCTCTCCGGATTTCTCTTCCGGACTTCCCTCTCTTGCGGGATTTGTATTCCTGCGCGATGGGTTCTAGTGGCGCGGATTCTCCGGCTTCTCCATCTCTTTCTACCGAAGTTACTCCGGCTCCTGATTCCGGTGGCCCTCCTCCGTCGGTTCTTTTCCGTGGAACCACCGACCATAATACTCCTCAGATCACTACTATCCTCCTTGATGATTGCAATTATCTCGCATGGTCCCGTTCCATCATCCTGGCGCTCAAAAGTCGGCGTCTCTTTGGCTATGTCACGGGCCAAATGAAGAAACCAGATCGGACTTCCCCCGACTGGCAGCAGTGGGAATCTGAGAATTCCTTGGTTATGTCTTGGCTTACCAACTCAATGCAGGAGTCCATTGCCCGCAACTACCTCTTTCTTGACAATGCCGCCGATATTTGGCGTCGTGCGGAGTCTACTTACTCCCTCCGTGGCACTGCTGCTAAGATATTTCAGTTGCAACGCAGAATCAGCTTACTTCGGCAGGGTGACCGACCTCCTTCCCCGTAATACTTGGAGTTCACACAGCTTTATCAAGAGTATGATCATTTTGACCCCCTTGTCTTTGTCAGTCCTATTGATGAGGCGATGGTTCGGACCAGGGATGACCGTAATCGCATCTTTGAATTCCTTCATGGCTTGTATCGTGACTTTGACCAGATCAGTGTTCAGATCATGGGACAACCTTCGATACCTTCTCTTCCTGAGGTCTACAACATAGTTCAGCAGGAGTTTGATCGTCGTCAGACCTTTCTCCCTGACTCGGTGCCGGAAGGATCTACTCTGGCCGCTACCACACCCTCTCTTCTTGTTACTCGGCCATCCCGGGATCTCAGGCTGAAGAATCCTGATAAGGATCATCTTCTATGTGATTATTGTGGCAAGACTCGCCACACTCGGGATACCTGCTTCAGGCTTCATGGTTTCCCAAAGCCTAGGGGAGGTGCTCCACCTCGTGGAGGTCGTGGTTCTGGACGCTTCTCAGGTCGCCATGCTGCTCCGCCCCGTGCGGCCCATTTTACTGATGCTACTACAGATGTCTCCTCTGGCTCCTTTGGTGCTGATGCTCCTGCCACCCCTGGTGGTTTTACTGCGGATGAAATGTTGGCTCTCTGACGCATGATGCAGGGAATGTCTACTGAGCCGTCTTCCTCAGCCTCGTCCTCCTACGCTCACACGGGACTGCCAGGTGCCCACTCTGTTGTTTCTCCATCTTCCACTCAATGGGTCATTGACTCTGGGGCCACGGATCATATGATCGGGTCCTCCACAGGTTTTGTTTCCTATACTCCTCTTTTTGGGCGTGATAAGGTGAGCATTGCTGATGGTTCCCTTGCCTCTATTGTTGGCAAGGGTACCGTCCCCTGCTCTTCTCTCACCTTGTCCTCTGTTCTTCATGTTCCCACCTTTACTCGTAATCTCCTTTCAATCAGTCATTTAACTAACTCCATGCATTGCTCTATGACCTTCCTTCCCTCTTCTTGTGTTTTTCAGGACCTGACGACGGGGAAGGTGATTGACTCTGGTAGCATGGTGGATGGACTTTACGTTCTTGACTCTGGCACTGTTCCTCCTACCATGGCACTTCATTCCAGCACTACCCACCCTTTGTACTCCTGGCATTGTCTCCTAGGCCACCCCTCTATCTCTATTATGAAATTATTATTTTCTGCTCTGTCTACTGTTGTTTTTGAGACTTTTGTGTGTGATGTCTCTAGTCTAAACAAACATCATCATACTTCATTTACGAATGTTTCGTTGCCTAGTTCTATCCCTTTTGTTGTTATTCATACTGATATCTGGGGTCCATTTCGTGTTCCTTCAATTTCTGGTTGTGAGTGGTTTGTTACTTTTATTGATTGTTTCTCTCGTACTACATGGTTGTACTTGATACATCGTAAGTGTGATGTCTTCTCTGTTTTTCGCCGTTTTCATAGCATGGTCTCCACTCAATTTCAGTCCAAAATTAAAATCCTTCGCAGCGACAATGGCCGCGAATACATGGATTCGCAGTTTGAGACCTATCTTGCCGATAACGACATCCTCCACCAGACTACATATGCTTATTCCCCCGCACAAAATGGTGTTGCTGAGCGGAAAAATCGTCACCTTCTGGAGGTTGCTCGATGTCTCTTGTCCACCATGCATCTCCCAAAATTCTATTCGGGAGATGCTGTTCTAACTGCTGCGTACCTCATCAATCGAATGCCCACGCGTGTCCTTGAGAAGTCTAACCCCCTTGATACCCTCCGGGTGCCCTCTACTCGGCTTCTTCCTAAGGTGTTTGGCTGTGTTTGCTTTGTTCACATACACCAACCGCGCCCCTCCAAACTGGACCCTCGCGCTCTCAAGTGTGTCTTTATTGGTTACTCTCCTACGCAGAAAGGGTACAAGTGTTTTCACCCACCTACCCGGAAAGTTTTTGTCAGTATGGACGTCACATTCTGTGAATCTGAGTCCTACTACCCTCTCTTTGATTCCCCCTCTTCGGATGTTCCCTCCGTCTCCCTGCCCGTACCTCCTCCGTATCCCTCACTTCAGGGGGAGACTACTCTACCAGTGGAAGTGAGTCCTTCTATCCCAGTGGTGGTGAGCTCCTCCCCTATATCTCCACCTTCCTCCATACCTTCACCCCCGACCTTGCAGGTATATACTCGGCGTATCACGAGACCAGGCACACAAGTTCCTGCCATGCTACCAGAACAGTCAGTGGATCCTGACTCAGGGCCATCCGATCTCCCGATTGCCCTTCGAAAAGGTATCGGGTCTTGTACTCGACATCCTCTATCAAATTATGTTTCTTATGCTTCTCTTTCTACCTCCTACAAGTCTTTTGTCTCTTCTCTTTCTACTGCCTCTATACCTGTATCATGACAACAGGCTCTAGCAATCCCTATGTGGCGTGAGGCGATGGTTGAGGAAATGCAGGCTCTGGAGAAGAACCATATATGGGATTTAGTTCCTCTTCCCTATGAAAAGAAACTCGTTGGGTACAAATGGGTGTTCTCTGTGAAACAGAACCCACAAGGAATTGTTGAAAGGTGTAAGGCGAGGTTGGTTGCAAGGGGTTATACTCAAACCCATGGCATCGACTATCAGGAGACGTTTGCCCCGGTGGCAAAAATGAATACAATCAAGGTCTTACTTTTTGTTGACGCTTGTAAACAGTGGGACCTATTACAGCTGGATGTGAAGAATGCCTTCCTCCACGGTGACTTGGAGGAAGAGGTTTATATGTCTACCCCTCCGGTTCTTACTCTGGTTGGTGCTGCAGGGAAAGTATGTAAAGTGTTAAAAGTTCTATATGGGTTAAAACAGTCCCCAAGAGCTTGTTTTGGCCGGTTTCACAAGGCTATGGTGTCATTTGGATACTATCAGAGCAATGCTGACCACACTCTGTTCATCAAACGGAGACTTGGAAAAATTACTGTTCTCATTATGTATGTTGATGATATTGTCATAACAGGTGATGATGTTGAAGAAATTCAAAATCTGAAACAGAAGCTAGCTGGAGAGTTTGAGGTCAAGGACCTGGGAAAACTCAGGTATTTCTTGGGAATAGAGGTTGTCAGATCCAAGCAGGGGATCTTCATTTCTCAACAAAAGTACACTTTAGATCTCCTCGAAAAAATGGGGATGAGCGGATGCAGACCGGCTGACACTCCGATTGAAGCAAATCACCGATTGAGGCGTGATGATGATGAGGACATTGAAGATATCCCTGGGTTCCAAAGATTAGTGGGAAGATTGATATACTTGTCCCATACTCGCCCAGATATCTCCTATGTCGTGAGTGTTGTGAGCCAGTATATGCATGCTCCTAAGACCCGACACATGGATGCTGCACACAGAATTCTACGGTATCTCAAGTCTTCACCAGGAAAGGGTATCCTGTTTACCCCAACACTGGTCTGAAGGTTGAAGTCTACACTGATGCTGATTGGGCAGGGTCTGTGGACGATAGACGGTCAACATCCGGATATTGTTCTCTCATTGGAGGCAACCTTGTTACTTGGAGGAGCAAGAAACAACAAGTTGTGGCACGCTCCAGTGCTGAGGCCGAGTTCAGAGCTATGGCTCAGGGTGTCTGCGAAGGCTTATGGCTTCGGGCCTTGATGTGTGATCTTGGTCTTGCGGAGGATGGACCCATCATGCTGTATTGTGACAACAAGTCTGTCATCAGTATCACACACAATCCCGTTAAACATGAACGGACGAAACATATCGAGGTGGATCGACACTTTATCAAGGAGAACATTGAGAAAGGGATTGTGTGTACTCCCTTTGTGCCCTCCAACAGGCAGCTAGCAGACATCCTCATCAAAGGATTAAGTGGGAACTTGTTTGGCACGATTGTGGGCAAGTTGGGCATAATCAACATCACTCGCCCAACTTGAGGGGGAGTGTTAGACTATATTTATGTTATGTTAAATGTCGCCTTTATTTTCCTTGTATTTCCTCTATATATAGAGACTTCTATGTGTAAATGAATAAGATTCATTCAGTGGTTTACATTTCAACAGAGAATTTATCTTTTAACCGAATCATAAAAGTAGAGATGGATTCCCCATTAATAGTTCTTGTCACAAAATTTTAAACCAAATATTAATTTATTCACATTTATTAATCAGCCATAATTTACTAATCTTAAATTTGGCTTTTAAGATTATGAAAACCATCACTCATTCAATATTCCTCTCAATTAGCATAAAAGTAAAATTACTTTATTTTGTGCAATTAAACCAATCATTAGGATTCAACACTCTATGCATTTACTTTATCTTGTCATGAGTAGTGGACATGCTAATATAGTGAGCACCCACCAAGTTTCTTGTATTGTTGCTGGAAATTTATTTTAAATATTGCATATGTTAGATACTATGTCCATTCTGAGTGGTAGAGTTAGCTTAGAGACACCTCGGGTGTTGGGGTCACCATCTCTAGTACTTGTATATTTTTTACATTGGTTCATAGTGAATACAATCATTCAATTCTAATTCTATCATGGTATCAGAGCCCATCTAGGGTTTCTGCTGCTCCTCTCCCCCCCCCCCAGTCTCGCTCTCTGCATCGCTCGCTCACAGGCCAGAATCCATTGTTGTTCATCTTCCCGATCCTCTCATCCCGCTGCATCTCCTACAGTGGCGGGCCTCGGTGGTTTGTTTCTCTCAGCATTTAGCTCTTCTCGGCACGCTCTTCTTCACTGCTTTACCCAGATTGGAGGCTATTCGAGGTTGGTGTTTCAGAGCTCTTCGTGTCAGGGCCTCCCGAATAACTCCACCACGTCTCTGTTGCCTCCCTCACCGGCCTCCCTGCCTGCTGTAGCGTCTGCCCGCTTCCATATTCAAAGTTCTCTACACGAACTTCCGCTTCTGGCTCGGTTTCCCCAAAACCCCCGAAGAACTTCACGGGCCGCATAGTCTCGATGTTTTCAGTCAGCTTCTCAGATCCAGAGTTTACATCGACTTTTCCCTTCGATTTCTAGCGGGCACCAGCATCTTCCTACGTTTCAACGCCACTACAGTCTCTTCCTCCGTCTTCTGGAATCTCTCCCGGCTAATCATGCAGCCCCGATGGCTTCGTTTTACTCTTTGCAGCCCACTATTTCTCGCTGCAATCTATTATCTTCGTCGGGTTATAGTTCGTCGGTGCGCTCTAGTCCTCGTTCTCTAGCGCCCTCTACTCATCAGTCTGGTGCTTCTCGTCACCAGCCGGTCCGCTGTCACTACTACCAGTGTCTTGGACACGTCAAAACAACGTGCCGCAAGCTTTAGAGGGCTCAGCAATCCGGCCAGAAGCGTGATAATAGTGCACCTTCCGTTCATTTTTCGGCTTCGGCGCAGTATCTCTCTGTAAATGCACTTGCCCAGCAGTTCTCCCAGCAGGCTTCACTGACACGATCCTCTGCCTCTGCTCTTCCACCGGCTTCTTCTGACGCTCTTGTCTCTCAGATGGCTGTCTTTGCTCCTGCAGGTATCTCTCCCTCTGACTGGTTGCTCGACTCTGGAGCCTATTTTCACATGACATATGATGCTACCCACCTCTTGTCCTGTCAGCCCGTCTCCTCTGCCCTTAGTATCATGGTAGCAGATGGCACCATTCACCCTATCATCATTCGTGGCCTCCTTCACACCACCCACTTTCATGTTCCTAATGTTGCATACATACCCAAATTATTCATGAACCTCATATCCGCCAGCCAGCTCACATCCCACGGTTTTCTTGTTACCTTCGATGAGTTTACATGCAGTGTGCAGGATCGTCTAACTGGGGCACTCCTTGGAGTTGGTCGTCGTCGTAGCGTGGTGTATGTCCTTGATCGCCTTCATCTTCCATCCACTTCCTCGTCACCGACAACTTCTACTCTTTGTCTTCCTTCGGTGGGCTTCTCTCAGTAGCATCATCGTCTTGGTCATCCTAGTGGCTCACATTTTGCTACTCTCATTAGTCATTGCTTCCTTGGTCGTGTTTCTGTTGATCGGTCCCTCTCTTGCACGGGTTTTAAGCTTGATAAACAGCTACAACTCTCATATTTGTCCAATGAGTCTAGGTCTTAGGGTCCTTTTGATCTAGTTCACTCTGATGTAAGGGGTCCCGCAACTTTTGTATTCAAGGGAGGACACCGATATTATGTTATTTTTGTTGATGATTATTCTCATTATAGTTGAGTGTACTTAATGCATTCTCGCTCTGAGTTTTTTCAGACTTATGTTACCTTTTCTGTTATTGTGTGCACCCAATTCTCTGCTTCCAAACATACTTTCTGTTCAGATTCAGGGGGCACACCCTTCTTATCTCCTCTCACGTACCTCCTTATTTTTGGGCTGAGGCTGTTTCCATCGTTGTCTATCTCATTAACCCGCAGCTTTCTACTTTCCTTCAGGAACAGTGTCCTAGTGAGTGTCTGTACTCTAGACCCCCGCGTTACACTCATCATCATGTTTTTGGCTGTCGATGTTATGTTCTTCTCCCTCCACGTGAGCGTACCAAGCTCTCTGCTCAGTCTGTTTCTTGTGCATTTTTTGGATACAGTACCGAGCATAAGGGCTATCGGTGTTATGACCCTGTCGCACATTGACTTCGCATCTCACGTGATGTCACTTTTGACGAGACTCACCCTTTCTCCGTGTCTTCTGTTCCCTCGACCTCACACTCATCTGTTACTCCCTCGGATGTGCAGTTTCTCACTCTTTCTATCTCCCCGCCTCATGTATCCTCCCCTCTGATATGTCCACCTTCTCTCCCCTTGCCACAGTCTACTCCGTCACCTCCTCCTCAATTGTCGCAGTCTACTCTGTCATCCTCTCACTCCTCCCCTTCTCCACCTATGTGTCTCTCTAATGCGCTCGTCGCCCCCTTTCCATATCACTACACTCATCGTCCTCCTTCTACTCCCGCTCCTCCAGTTCCCCAGACTCAGTGTCTGCCTCCTCCAGCGAGTGTCATGTGGATGATCCACCAGTGCATCGCAACCCACCTCGTGAGCGACGTACTCCCGACCGCCTTAGCCTTGTTACACTACCGCTGGAGCTACATGCCCTTTTTGCAACCGTTTGTACTACTCCAGAGCCGACTTCCTATCGTGAGGTTGTTCAGATACCTGAGTAGCAAATTGCTATGTCTGCTAAGTTGGAGGTGCTTGAGCACACTCGTACATGGGATCTTGTTCCTCTTCAGCATGATATTGTTCCTATTACTTGTAAGTGGGTCTTCAAGGTCAAGACTCACTCTGATGGTTCTGTGAAGAGGTACAAGACTCAACTAATTACTCATGGTTTTCAGCAGGCGCAGAGGAGAGATTATGACGAGACCTTTGCTCCAGTCGCGCATAGGACTACGGTTCGAACTCATATTGTTGTTGTTGTTGTTCGTCATTGGTCTCTGTCTCAGCTCGACGTGAAGAATGTCTTTCTTCACGGTGATCTTTAGCAGGAGGTATACATGCTTCCTCCTCCTGGTCTATCCTATCCTCCAGACCTTGTCTGCCATTTGAGGCGAGCTCTTTATGGGATAAAGCAGGTGCCCCGCGCATGGTTTGCATGTTTCAGCTCAGCCGTTACAGCCACTGGTTTCCAGCCAAGTCCACATGATCCAACACTGTTCGTGCACTCCTCCTTTCATGGTCGGACTTTGTTGTTACTTTATGTGGATGATATGATCGTTACTAGCGATGATCCTTCTCATTTTGCCTTCATTAAACATTACTTTCAGCAGCAGTTTTAGATGACTGACCTTGGACAGTTGAGCTACTTCTTGGGCCTTGAGGTCGGTTCTACAGACCGTGGTTTTCACCTCTCTCAGCAGCGTTACACATCATATCTGCTAGCTCGGGCTGCTCTCTCTAACTCTCGCACAATAGACACCCCTATGGAGCTTTACCTTCAGCTACGTCGAAATGATGGGGTTCCACTCTTTGATCCTACTCGCTATCATCACCTCGTTGGGAGTCTCGTCTAGCTCACCATTACTCGGCCTGACATTACACATGTTGTTCATGTGTTGAGTCAGTTCGTTAGTGCGCCCACCTCTGTGCATTACGGTCACCTGTTGCGGCTCCTGCGTTATCTCCGGGCGACGACTTCTCGTTGTCTCTTCTTCTCCATCAGTAGTTCTCTACAGCTCCGTGCTTATTCAGACGATAACTGGGCCAGTGATCCTGTTGACTGACGCTCTGTCACTGGTTTCTGTCTATTCTTGTGTTCTTCACTTATTGCATGGAAATCCAAAAAACAGACTGGTGTTTCTCATTCCAGCACTGAGGCAGAGCATCGGGCCTTGACTACCACCGTTGAGGATATTATTTGGCTCTGTTGGCTTCTAGAGGACCTTGGTTTTTCTTCTCCCGATCTCACTCCACTGTACTGTGATAACACCGGTGTCATTCAGATTACTTTAAACCCGGTGAAACACTCTCTCTCCAAGCATATCGGGGTGGATTCTTTCTTCTTACGTGATCATTATGGTAGTGGCACTCTTGCTCCCTTCTTTATTCCTTTTGAGCAGTAGATTGCAAATTTGATGACAAAGCCGCAGACGAGGACCCAACATGCATATCTATTTTCCAAACTCTCGGTGTATGATCCCCCGTGAGTTTGTGTGGGGGGGGGGATTAGATACGATGTTCATTCTGAGTGGTAGAGTTAGCTTAGAGTCACCTCGGGCGTTGGGATCACCCTCTCTAGTACTTATATATATTTTACATTTGTTCATAGTGAATACAATCATTCAATCCTAATTCTATCAGCATATACAACAAACAACACTCACGCCTTTATCCCATTTAGCATTTGTTTTTTGAATTATGAAACACTTTCAAATATCAAGATACTATACTGCATAAGTGTTTTCCATTTTCATCAAAGGATGGCCAAGTATTGTTTGAATTCACTTTCACCTGGATCTAACACTATTTGGGAATGGGAGGACATGACTAACAAAATTTTATGCAAGCATTTTTCACCAGAAAAAAGTACTATTACCGAATTTTTAATGTTTTCGTAGGTGGACCATAAATCATTATGTTGAGCATCGAAATGATTCAGGGAATTACTTAGAAAATATTCTCATAGCGGGTTGCCAATCTGGATTCAAGTAGAAATTTTTATAATGGATTAACTTTCAATGCTCAAAATGTAATTGATGCATCTTAAAGAGGCAATACCATGACTAAGAAACCAAACAAGCTTATGAAGTTTTAGAAGATATGACTGCAACTTCTTATCAATGGCAAATGGTAAGAGTAGCCAGTAGCCACAGAAGAGTTGCAAGTATTTATAAGGTTAATGAAATAGCGACATTCACAGTGCAGTCCAAGCGCCAAATCAAAAGTAGAGGGATTCCTATAATATTCACTGTTGAACCTCCACACCCTTTTTCTCACTCCAAAACCCGGGTCAAGGATTGGAGGGGTGGGGCTAATATAAGTACGAGCGGACCGTCTGGGTAGGCGGTGTGGGACTAATAGAGCATGCCTATTTTTGGTTCATGCTGACCGTCCAACACGCTCCCTCAACGTGAACCTCCCTCTGATACCATGTTGAACCTCCACACCCTTTTTCTCACTCCAAAACCCGGGTCAAGGGTTGGAGGGGTGGGGCTAATATAAGTACGAGCGGACCGTCTGGGTAGGTGGTGTGGGACTAATAGAGCATGCCTATTTTTGGTTCATGCTGACCGTCCAACATTCACCAACACATCAAATCATTTGCTATTTTTGTGGAGGACCTCATCCTAATCATGAGTGTGAAACAGGTAGCACTTTTCCTATTGACTATATTACTGGCCAAGATAATATATTAATTTAAGTAGGTGTAATAACCCTAATAACAATCAATATAATTCAGGATGGAATCTTGAACAACCTCCTGCACTTGAATATTCTCAATCAGAGATGAAATCAAACTTAAAAGAAATGATGGGAAAGTTCAAATGTATAATTGAAATAAGGTTTCAAAACAAAGAGGCATCAATTAAGAACTTGAGAATTACAACCATAATTGATGGATAACAACAAGAAATCTATTGAGCAGTACTGTAAAGAACCCAAAGGAACAAGTTAAAAAAAATTGAAGAATAGTGAGTTGCCAGATATAGAATTTTAGGAGTTAAAAGGGAGTATATTGAAGTTGAATCATTGTTAAACAAAGAAGTGACTAAAAAAGAAAGAGTGGAGATAAATAATGGAAAGAATTCTAGAAGCATCCCTCTATTGGATAATAGATACATGTCACTTATTCCATATAAAATTATTTTCAATACACACCAAATTAATGATCTTACTGTTATTATTGTTTCTCAAATCCATGGCATATTAAGTGCAGCACACAATTTTTAATTGAACAATCAAGGTTTAATTTTAAGTCGAATCAAATTTCGAGCGAGACGGGCTTGGCTCAAAATTGACTTGAAATCTTATTCAAGTCATTTGAGTTGAATCATTTCAAATCGAATTCGAATCGGGTAAATTCCGACGGACTTTCGAGTTTTGATTTTTATGCTCAACCAAAATATCAGTACCTCTGCCCACAACCAACATCTTGGCACTTCGACCTGCAAATTCCATTGCCATGCTTTTTTGCCACTTCGCACTAAATAAAATACAAAAATTTCATGAGTAAAGCCTCTGCTTCAATTGCAATGAAAGGTTCTATGCTGTCACCACTGTAAAACTCATTAGTTCCTCCTATTACTCTCCAATGACCCTGAAGGCGGCAGCTAAGTTCCCCGCAACAACAACCGCTATGCGGGCTTTCAAGCTATCATTTACTTCTTTTACTACTCTCGTATCATTAGATCCTCGTTTATATTAAAACAACTTCGGCATTATATGAAATTGTCTCTGAATATTAAAGTTACTCCTAAAATTCCCTGGTATGTTTGTATTCATTGCATTCAATAGTATTTTTCATACTTTCTTAAGCCAATATAATATTTTTTGAACATTTTGGTTTTTCCATCCTGCATTAATTATATTGATATGGTCAATTGAAACATGCTCAATGTTTGATTAAGCAGGGATCATTAATATATGAGAAATTCATTGTGTTCCTTGGATACTAGTATATAATGAGATATTATGTTTTAAGACAATCTTCACAAAGTTTATAGCAATTGGTGATTGATTCGGTTAACTTTAGGTGTGTGACAGTTATCAAATAAAAGATATAAGTTCCTTACAGATGGCGGCGCAATCTTGAGATCAAGGAACTCCACTTCAATGATGAACTTTCCTGTAAAGAAGGTGTCAATCAACCAGACAAAGTCATTGTTATTCTTTAGCTGCTTGTCTCTAATTCCTGCACACACAAAATGGCTTATATTCATTGAAAGCTTCTCATATATGCAGCATCCATGTCATCAACCATTTAATACAATTTTAGCACCCCTCACTAGAAATAATTGGAAAATAAAATTCTGTTTAATAGTAGTAGGAAAAGGAAAATGAAGAAGGGAAGACCTGGATGAACAATGATCTTGCGATTAGGAGTTGGAAAGAAAATAATTTTGATGATGAAGGAAGCAATTGGAGGATGTTCCTTTGTCGCACTTGACACTTCCGGGTGTAGCTTCACAAATAAGTTCCCATTTCTCTCCAGAATCAGGTGCCTAATGGCAGTTCAGATCATAAAAAGCCAAAAAGAAGATTAACTTGCTACTCAATCAAATTCGGAAACATAAGAAAAATCAAGTAATCACAGAGCTTCACATCATAATTAGACAAAGAACAGACCTCACTTCAATGGTCAGGTATTTCTAATACGATGAGAACATGATTAATCAGAGAAAATGGCAGAACTTGATGCCGCGGGATGGCAACTCCATGGAAGTTATTCAGTGGAACAATGACTCTTTGGACTCTACAGATGGTAGAATGGGGCATGTTTTGTACATTAGAGATTGGGTCTCCGGCCTTCGAGATTATAAGATTGAACATGGAAATCATGTTGCTAACAGCGTGGCCGATTGCTATCCTAACATAGCTATTGCTAAGGGGTGAATTCTCCTACAATGAAGAGAATCTCATTTCTGAGATTAGTATCCTTGTGAATGCTGATCGGGATCGGTGTGTTTATGCATGAGTTTAATAGCTTCTTTGAGTGGGGCAATCCTATAAACGGTTAGAAATCCAAGCCGGTGGGGCCGGGTGCCATGGCGAAATCTGGATACCGAAGATTGGGGGCCGACTGCAGTCGAATGGCGGAAACATCCCCAACCAAATCTCTCGGGGCCCACAATTGGGGGGGAATCCCGGCTAGGTTGTTGAGGCCCGGGGCTTGATCCCGGGACCTCCTTTATAAGAGGGGACTAACACCACCTCTCATACCCGGGATTCCCCCCAATTGTGGGCCCGCGAGATTTGGTTGGGGATGTTTGCTATTCGACTGCAGTCGGGCCAGTCGGCCCCACTGTCTTGGGTATCCGGATTTCGCCGCATGGAGCTCGACCCCAACGATTTGGGTTTTTAACATAAACAGAGACCGGTTCCAAAATTTTGCCTTTGGAGACATTTTTGGAACCGGACCCCATTTCCAAATCTAGGTTCAGGTTAAATTTCTGAGTGTCAAGAAGTGCAATCCTGCAGGGCTGATAATTCAAGCTACAGGAAATCAAAATAGATATCTCAGGAGATAAAAATAGATTTCCCAGGAATCAAAATAGATTTCTCAGGAGATCAAAAAATTTCTCCCAAGAGACATGATTGATATCCCAGGAGATCAGGATTGATATCCCAGTAGATCAAGATTAATATCCCAGGAAATCATTTTACTGACATAAAGATCATCCTCTTCCTCATGCATTGAAAATAAAAAAATATCAAAATGGAGCCACGTGTCACACGGAAATTAAACCCGCACCTAGATTTGGAAACAGAGCCCAGTTCCAAAAATTTTGCCTTTGAGCGACTCTTCTTCTCTACCCCCCAAAAAAATAGAATTTCAAAACAGAAGCATTGAATCAAGCATATCTTCTCCTAAACCAATTAAAAGAGTCTTTCAAAACGCGGAGAGAAAGAGAGAGGGAGAGAACCAGTTCCAGAGGCCGATCTTGAACGGATCTGACTTGCGGTAGGTGAAAGAAGAGAGGGCTTCAATCCTCCATTGGGCGAGCCTGGGAGTGGTCTCCACTCGATACACCGAATCGCTCATTCCTGCAGCCGAGGATGACGCTGCAGCTACTATTGCTGCAGCCACCTCATTTATGCAGTCAAAGATCCCAATTAGGTCCCCCGCCTTTCCCAGCTTGTCCTTCAGTCCTCTTCTCCGCTCCTTCTCACGAATACCACATCGCCGGCGAGAAAAGTATCCGTTATACACTGAAATCTCCCAAATTTCTTCTCATCCTCGCAGTACTAGGTTTGGGCTTAATGATTACAGGTAATTAGAGAAGTCCAGCACGCAAATACTTGGGGAATTGCTTCTACGCCAGTAATCAAAGTAGCGAATTCTTGAAAACAATGTTTTTTTTTTTTGATCGAAGAAGAGCGAAGGAAGCGTGAAAGTGTGATGGCATCTTTTAATTGGCTTCGGCCGCACTTCAAGGAAAGATATGCGAGGGTTAGTGAGGAAATCAGAGCCGTTCATCAGATCTTTAGCTTGAGTATGCGTCTCCTTTTAGCTTGCCTTGCCATATGATTTGACTAAAGTACCCCTGGTACTGGGCAACCGCGAGGAGGGTCGTTGGACAGGAGAAATATTTGGATTTTGGAGGGAAAAACATATTAATAATCATTTAAATATCATGTTTAATTAACACTATAAGCACACCAATTACCGATAGTCAAAATTTATTGACACACCAAATTATTTTATTTTCACACCAATACGTTATTGTCACACCAAAATGACTATGATTACATCAGCTTTGATAGCTGCTTCAACCGGAGGAAATTCATTCTTCGAAAGTAGCCATCTCAAGAAACGAAGTTCATCCACCTTTTTCTCTGTAGCACCTTTTCCTCTATTTTTTGGCAAAGAAATATCACAAATAAAATCAGGAAATTGTAGAGACGTAATAAAAACTGGATGAATGTCTGAAAATGTCATAGTAGATTCCACTAAAATATCATTGACATCAAATTTGTAGCTGCAGTATGGTAACAATGACCATAGTATAAACAAGTGGCTCTTAACTTAGAGAACTGGCTAAAATTTTATTGTAACGAACTAAATGTTTAAAACTGAACAAGAAAATCTGTAATAAAAACTGGATGAATGTCTGAAAATGTCATAGTAGATTCCACTAAAATATCATTGACATCAAAATTGTAGCTGCAGTTTGGTAAAAGTGAGCATAGTATAAACAAGTGACTCTTAACTTAGAGAACTGACTAAAATTTTATTGTAACGAATAAAATGTTTAAAATTGAACAAGAAAATCTGTAATAATTCTATAAACTAAAAGGGAATAAGCTGGAGGGTAGATTTTAGATTCTTACTAAAGCCGGAGAGCAGATTTCAGATCCTCCACAACTTTGGAAGCCTGAGAATCTAAGATCCCTTTCTCTTCATCAACAACCATTAATCTCCAAAGAAGTTCCAATATAATCAGCAGGCCCTTCTCGATCTTCACATGCATTTTGTTCGGATCAGCACTTCTCTTCGTTCCTTTCCCAGGGATATAGCATTCTTCCGCCTTCTCTGTGCAGCTATATTGTGCGCTGAGAGACGACCATTATGACATGGATTTACAGGGGAAAAAAGAAAATCCGTGCAATTCAAGAGCGACACCAAGCTTTTGTGAAGTCTTGTCGAAGAAGGTTATTGCGACGAGACGACGCGGCCACAAGGTTCCTCTGTAAACGATGCGCCGACGAGGTGGAGATCGGGCTCAGGCGGCGATCGACGAATTGGGAGGAGAGGAATTCTGGATCAGGCGGCGTTCGGCGGAATCGAAAGAGATGAACAGGAAAAAGACTGGTGCGCACTTAACGGAGGTGATTTAGGGTTTTTTGTGATTTTTAGAGTTTAATTTGGTGTGGCAATAGCAATAATAGGTGTGCTTATAACATTGCTCTTAATAAATTTATGCCAGTTTTTTTTATTAAATGACTAGAAGGCTGGAATGGCAAGGCAGGCCCCGGCTTTTATGTGTCTGGCTTAGGCCAAGTCCAGGCCTTCTTTCAAAACGTTGGTCTGGGAGAGCCTGAAAGCCGGGTCGGGCCTAAGCTTATTTATATTTTATATTTAAATTTATTTTTAGATTTAAAATTATAGTTGCAATCCTGGCTCATAAAGTTCTGGATCTTGCCTAGTGCGGGGCCTAGCTTGGGCCTGGGAATAGGCCAGGCTTCTGGCCTAAATGGGGTCCTAGTTAAGTCCCTAGGGCCTGACATTGGCCTGGACAAGGCGTGTCCAGCCGTAGGACTAATCGGGCCTTTTTTAGACTGGGCCCTAGCGGGATTTGTTGGAACATTCATTCCGAATTTCTTTGAATTGACAATAACAAATTTCATCATGTATTTGATCAAGTTTGTTTCGTGTTTATAGTGTGCATGAGATATCATGCATGACAAACTGAATCGAACAAATTTAACGGAGTGACGATGTAGGAAGCATTCCTATCTATGTGTGCTACCGCGGAGCAGCAGTACCTACCGCTGGAGGTAGCGCTCAATTTGGGGACGAGCGACAAAATGCATTTAAAATGAAAACACTAGCGAGAGCAAAGATACAAATATTTAAAGATGCTAGCTATTGGATCCAAAAACTGGTCCCAACGAGATTCCGGACTCCGGAGTGTAGCTTACACCTACTTCTCCCAGACTTTGGCTCTTGACCAGCTGCTAGAACTAATGAACTGACCTTGGGCTACAGCACGGAGGTCCCTCCACTAACCTCAGAAGATCTCAGAGCGCTTCCCCTCCTTAACCAGTGTTGAGGTAAGGATACCTCAGAAAGCGCCTAAAGACTTGAGAAAAAGAGAATGTTTGCCTTCTGAGATACCCTATGGGTCTATTTATAGATTCCAAAAGGCTGGTCTGCCAACAGCGTAACTCCGCTGTTCCAAAGGGCTATATACAGCTCAGCTAGGTCTGCCAACATCGTAACTCCCCTGTTCTGAGGAGCTAAACGCATACCGCTAAGGGCATCCGGGTAATATTACCCCCTGGAACACACTAGGCGGGAACTCTCTCGCCTATCTCCATGGGCTTTCCACTTACCCAAGAGGAAGCCTTTCTGCCTACCCTGGTGAAAGGCTTTGGTGTTGATTGACCGAGTGCGGGTTTGCCCTCCCTACTCGCCTACTCTTGGGCGGGAGACTTCCCGCCTGCTTCACTCACCTGACTTAAGCCACCTGGGCCCAAGGTTCCACTCAACGAATACGGGGTTGTATACTAGCGCGATGCGGTAGCACATATCGTGGCGTGGTAGGTGTTGCCTAAAATGAATAATGCCAAAAAAATGAAGAAATATGCCTACCATGTCTACTCGATCTGTGTGCCTCAAGGTTTCCTTAAATGATATCGCGCGACGGTAGCACTACTGCCGGCATAGCACACAAACTTTATTTAAACCTGGTCCACTCCTTCCAATAAAACAACGACAAGAACAAGAAAGCTACCGCTCAGAATTATTTCCAGAGCTACCACTCAGAATTATTTCCAGAGCCTCGTCCCTGGACTCCAGAGCACTCCTTTTAGCAAACACGAATATCAAAAGGAGAACTTGAAGGAGAAGTGTATCAACGATCATTCTACGCTAAGGACGCACACATAAAAATGACGACTTCTCTCGCACCATCGACTTCTCCTTTAGAAGTTCTTCATAAGGAATAGGCTATATAGTATATATAGAAACCTAGAATTCTTTAATTTCCCTTTTTCTTTATATCCTATATATTGAAGAAGAATAAGTTAGCTTGTTAGCTTCTTATATAAAAGAATATGTATATTGCATATTCTTCTTCTTCCTAACTTCTCCTTTAATATTGAATTCGTCTTCTTCTTCTTCTTATTTCGTCATATCAGAGGCTTATATATTATCTATAAGCCTATAGATGTAGTATATAGGCTTATTCTTCACTGTATATTAGTTTCTTCTTTTTCTTATATACATATATATATAGTCTTCTACAAAGATATCAAAGAAAAATAAGAAGCATATATAGAAGACATATTCTATTTCTTCTACATACAAAAAGAATAAGACAAAGACTATTTAGGCTATATTCAAAAAATCTATATAATAGTAACCTATAACTTATAAAAGGAGAAGAATAAGAATAAGTATATAGACATATTTTTTCTTCTTCTATTAAAGATGAAAAAGCTTTTATAAACTATATATAAGAATAAATAGGCTCCATCTACATATGCTATAATCTTTCTCTAATTTTAGCTCTATGAAAATGAAGAAGATGAGGAATAGAGAAGATGAAGATCAAAAGCCTATAGATGAAGAAGATGATGAGGAATATAGAAAATGAAGAACAATAAGCCTTGGAACCATAAGCGATAAAAAGACAAGAAAAACTTTTCATCTCCTAGAAACCAAGAGTGTTATGTCTCCTGAAAACTCAAAAGATTAGTAGTCGCAACTTTATTTTTCTCAACCATTTCAGTTAAAAGAATTGAATGGTCATATCGTCTTAGTGAGATGTTTCAAATTTCTTGTCTATTTAAAGGACTACTCCATACGAGCGTCTCATTCCCATCTAAGTCTCCAACAATTAAATCTTCTTTTTGTTTCCTATAATTCTTCCTTCCATGCCTTTATTGCCTCTAGTTGATTAAACCTCTCCATCTTCTTCAAGCAATACTTCCAACTCCTCTAATCTGTTCCCTCCTAGGATGGTCTTGATCAATATTCTTTATAGAATCAAGAAGGGGGAGAATGTTGAATCCTACAATGAATCTGTAATGTGCAATGCCATATATGGTCACTGAAGTTCAGTGCACAACTATTGAATCTAACGATGACTGATAGATGTGGTCACCGTTAGCACATCACAGTCAACTTTTGATCACCGTGGGTTTGCCTCCCGCACATGCGCTCGTTGTTTCCTTTTGCATTAGCTGGATGCATGGATTTCAATATGAGCATGTGATTACTCAGGTGATCTCACAGTGTCAGTCTAACCAGCCTAGCTACCGGCTCCACCAACATGCACATGCTACACGACTGATGTAGAAAAACCAAAATCACACAATAATAAAATAATAAATATGATGTGATTTACTTGGTTCAGCGAGAAAAGCCTATGTTTATGGGGAAGATCTATTCACTATCACCGATGGGGGAAAAAGATGCCAACATAAAATATAATTGCACAAAAAATAAGAACTCTAACCCCTCATTTTTATATGGAAAATTAGGGCAAATCCAAACAGACAAAAATACCATCTCAAACCAACATCACAAGATTCATGTTGCTCGACTTTGTTATAGCATCGCTGCGACGACTCTTGTGGCCTCCAACAAATCGTGTCGGACTGTTTATTTCTTTATTTCTATTTTTGTTATTAAAACCCAAAAATTAAATAGAAATTTATAATATCAATCAAAATCATCACAAAAATATGTTTTGCCCTATAATTTTCCATTTCTTTTTATTTTTATAAAAACAAAAACAATAAAACCAAAATTCAACTAGAAAATTACAAAATAATTTAAAAACACACAAATATGTTTTTTTGCTATTTTTCTTAAATTTATGCGTTATGTGTATGTCGCTTTTTTTAGCAAAAATTGATAAAAACTATATTGAGAATGTCTAGAATGAGTAGTTTAACATGTAAGAACACTATAATGTGTGATTTGTTATTTTAATGCTTACTGAACATTGTAATATTTTCTCATGCTATGCAAATTATCATAAATGTACAATGAAAAAATCTATATAGGAAACTTGTTTCTAAAATCTTAAGTATGTCTCTAAGTATGAATGATATTTTATGTTAGACAATGATACACATGATCTATTCTTTGATTGATTCATTTGTATTTAATCTTATTTATGCATGTATGTGTAGTGTAATAATATAACTAATTAATATGCATGGTTAAATTCCTTACACATCATTAGCATGCACTTATTATTTGAGAAGTGTTGTTAAAATTAAAATTGAATGTTTGTTAAATAAATGAATTCGAAGTCCTTAGTCACAAAATTAAAAAAATCAAATAATAAATGACAAGAAAAACTCCACCAAACACTACTCACCCTCTTGATAAGTCTTATTAAGCATTGTGACGTTGAGCAGCTTGGAGAGAATTATAAAGTATCTTGTGCAAATAAAGTCATCATACACAACATAACTTAACTTTTCTCTAGTACGCTGAATCACAAAAAATATACGAGTTAAAATAATAAGTGATTCACCAAGCATTATTGTGCTCCCTAATAAGTCTTGATAACTCAAACATCTTCTTATCAAGCTTATAATTTCTTGCATTTTATGCTATTATTGCATAAAATATGTTTTCTTAAAATTGCTTGATCTATTTTCCGCTAAGTTTCATTCTATGCCCAATTATGATTATTTTTTCAATCCATCAAGTTCTGTCCAACAAGTTGTATGTATCATCTCATTTCATCTATAAATAGGGAAAACTAACACTTCTTGCATATACTCACCTCAACCCTCTTTTGATAAATCTAATAATTTAAGGGAAGCACAATATAACACAATAATGTGTCAAGGAAGCATCTATGTAGAGGGAGAATTCATATAGGAGGTGCATACACATTTTTCTCGATCATGACTATCTTCAAAACAATTTGTTGGATCTAGTGCCAAACCTTAGAGGGTGGGGGTGATAAGGTTTGTAGTGAAATTCAGGAAATTTAAAAACTGTAGAAACAAAGAACACACTTTCTGGGGCTATTGTCGTACGATAACACTACTTCCAATGGTATCAATTGAAAGTATGTTCGTTGTTTTCGAATACCGCAACAACGTACACACAGATATTAATTCAGATAAACTGCAATAAACACAAGTATTTGAGGATCAAATTAATAAAAGACATGATTTTATTGAACATTAAAATAGTGTTTATAGAATTTGAACTAAATCTTCATGACGTAGGTGATCTGAGGCGGTGAATCAAATACTTGTGTGATTTCTGTTGGGAACATTGACCACAATATCCTAGATTTGAAGAAGCTAATAAGTCAATAATATACACAAATATATATTTGATATTTCTCTAAGTTAAAATGTGCAGGTTATTAGTAATTGACTGATAAACCAACTTAGGGTTATCAAAAATTCAATTGGAGATAAGTCAGCATACTCTAGAGTGAAGGATATTTTCTTAAGTATAAATGCATCGAGTCATCTCACATCACTCGATGCTAAAGGTCTAAATGCGTTGACTGAATGACTGATTGTCATTCACTAAGAGATACCGTTGAGATGCAGAGAGTCTGTCTAAGTACAAATGCATCGAGTGATGCCCATTCACTCAACGCCTCAATAGAGAATAAAAAATTCTGTCTAAGTACAAATGCGTCGAGTTAAGGCCATTCACTCAACACCTCACCAGAAAAGCAGAAAATATGTCTATGTTCAAATGCGTTGAGACATTAGATATCACTCAATACCAAAGCTGAATACGCTGAGTCAATCCCAATCACTCGACGCATCTTCAAAAATTCAAGTATTTGACCAAGTTAAATGGCTTCACGTCATTTTCAATCACTCAATGCCTCTATAGAATCACATAAGTTTATTCTAAGTCAAAAGGCGCCAAGACATTTTGCTGACGTCGTGCTTAATTCAAATTGACGCTAATTGCGCACTAAAAGACGGAAACCGCCACATTCTTCTAACACGCAATCTTGGGAAGATACAAATGTTAAAGTCGGCCATGTTGCATAGATGTACAGGATTATAGCCATTATTGATGCAGAGATATATAAGCTAAGTGTGTGAGACTTTTACAAGAACTTTTGGAATACATTCTGAAAACCCTAATTCGCAAAAGACGTCATCAAGAAAGATCAATCCATTTTCTTCAAGCCCTAGAAGTCTTCACAACAATCTTTCTGAAGCTTGAAGAAGAAGAAGAAGAAGAAGAAGATCACTATAAGTATTCAACACAGCACAGACTAGCCATAATCTGAAGATCACTTCCTATTGTTGTGGTGAAAAGAAGTTGTCTGGTGATACAACTAAAAGAGAAGGCTCCAGAGCTTTTGATCTTGAGTCTTTATAGAACAAACCTCTTTTAATCTTTGTTGTAAGATCTCTTTGAGATCAAAGTGTGGGACTTTTTCCAAAGTCTGATGTAGAATTCTTGTATAGAATCTGAAGTAGGCCTGAGTTATAATGGTTGGGGTAGGGCTTGCATGTGAGTTTGAGGTAGGAGACCTGCTGCTGTCTCTGAGATAGGACTGAGATAAGTCTAAGTTGTAGGAGTGGAAGCCACTCTGAATTGTAAGATCCAGGGAGGGATCTGAGTTGTAAGATTAGTGGATTTGAGTTTTGGAGGATTTGACTTTTTCTAGCACACTTATAGATAGATGAAGGGGGAAAGTGGATGTAACCTAGATAAGGGAACCACTATAAATTGCTTGTGTGTTTTTTGTGTTCTTGAAACCAACTAACCTAACCTAAACACACAAAATAATATCTAGAAAAGAATTAAAAATCTAAAAGAAACTTATTAAATCCCCTCTAGGTGTTTAGCTACCCATAAAAAGACTTTCAGTTTCTATCCCTACCCTCATCTTGGATCAGTTGGCTATTTCCTTTCTTCCCAAGAAGATTGACGTGCCTTCTAGAACTCCCAATCTAGATGCTCTTTCAGGATGATTTTCACAGACTCCTCCCAGGAATCAAATTACCTCCCGGGTTGATTTCTCACAAATTCCTCCCAGGAATTTGATATTCATACCGGACAATTTCTCCGCACATGATGTTCACACCAGATAATTTCTCCACGCAGAACACAATAAAAATGAAAGAGAATTGAGAAAAATTGATCAAAAAAATTTTGCTCTCTCAAAAATATATCTCTTGTTGCAGTGAGCGACCACGGTGCTTTTGATTCTTGTTGCTCGGTCACTCGATCATCTTTATAATCTCATTCAAATATTTCTTCTCCAGAGATCTTCTTCGTTCTTGAAAGAGAGAGAGGTTCTCCTCCTTGTATGGGCGGCTCCTTGCAGTAGGGATACCAAAATAGCCTCCTCTAGACATTCTAGGTTTCTCGAAATATGTATTGATCCTTTTATAGAACTGATAACTTTTGACAGTCGTTTCTCGGACGACAACTGTCAGAAATCTTTTTCCATAAAGGACAGATCTGATTGGATCTTTCCGCAGTGGTATTAAATGCGATAAGATAAATCTTAAAGCAATCTGAATTTCTAGCTTTTCTGAAAGATTCGACTTAATAAGCTATGTTAAGTCGAATTGCTCTTGTCAAGACCAATTGAACTTGTTTATTCAAATTTCTCCTTCATATCTCCATCTAGCCGAATCTTCGATATCTGGTCGAATAATTTCTTTAGATTCCTTCTTGAATTTGCTTGGCACTTAGCCGAATAGTTTCTTCTTCTAATCAAACTGAGAACATAAGATCGAATTCATCTATAGAACTTCTTTCAGTCGAATCTGGACTTAGAATAATTCTTCTTCTCATAGTCAAGCTGAAAGAATCAAGTTGAAATAATAGATGCATAGTTAGCTTATAAATTCTTTATTTAAGAAGCTTTAGCTCGAATAGCCTTGAAACATGCACACAAATACTATGAAGATAAGTCGAACCTTCTCAGACTTTGTATTCCTTGAACATCATCAAGAGTTGTCTTCATAATTTAGTATGATCGACTTGATCACTACTTGAATTTATACTAAATTTGATTTTCCACTTCAAGATACTTTAACATGGATCATCTTCAACTTTTTGAACGAGTGACTTGATTTTTTAGTCGATTATATACTTAGCCAATTCACAGAGATTTTCCACATGTGTCTTTTAACCTATGATAATTTGGTTTGACTGTCTAGTCAAATCTATGCCTGACAAACTTCTAATGCCTTGATGATAAACACATTTTGACTTGATTGATTTAAACATTCAAATAGATCGGCTAACCGATCGACTTGATATCCGATCAAATTTTGACTTAACCAAATTTTAATCTTTGATATTGATTCCATCGCTACTGCCATCGATATTTATATCACTGTTACTGAAAAAACATCACACCAATAAACCTACACACTATAACCAAAGTATGTATGATCAAATACAACTTGATATTTGATATTATCAAACTTGAGCGATGCAAAACGCATCTTCCAACAAACTTCCCCTTTTGAAAATAGCAAATCATGTTCATGAGATATAAAGCACACGGTACATGAAGTAAGGTATAGTGGAAAGACTACAATCATTGTAAAGTTGACAGGTTTATATATCAAGATACTACTTGGAAATAATCATAATCATGAGAAGGTTTTTTGTGTGAGTGTTTTATTTCGAGCATGCACTCGTGGTACGGCTCCCCCTGCATGTGATCTCCCCCTATTGTCGTGCACTATGTCTAAATAACTCCCCCTACATGTGATCTCTCATAGATGACTAACACATGACTAGCTCATGAACATCAACATTCTATTCTCCCCCTTTGATATTATCAAATTGGGTGGAAAGGATCAAAGTCAGGTGCAAAAATAATAGATGCAGCGGATAAAACAAACGTCGATAGAAATTTGCTTGTAAAGCATAGGGGTGACCCCAAAAGAATAAAACAAATAATTAAATAAATACGAGTCAAGGAGATAGATGAAATAAAATACCACGAAAACATTAAACAACATTAAAAAAATGTCACTCGTGATATATTACTAGATCATAAGTTTTGGTACAAAACATACGAAAGTAAATACATGAGATTTGTCGAACGATCTTATGAGATTTATAAAGTTAATATAGTGGAATGTACATTGTAAGTGACATGAATAGCCAACGTATACTAGTACAATCGTGCAATAGACAAGTAATGTAGCTCTCATCCAATTCTTATGTATGAAAGTGTTAAATAGAATAATGATAGATGTATGCGTAGCATCAAAAGAAAATAACAACAAGTAGAAATAATCAGCAATACATGTTACATCTCAAGAAATCTATATACTAACACAAGAGTAATGAAATGAAAAATCATGTCACGTTTTATATCTACACAATACAAAGATTAGAACAAAGGACACTAATTCAAATTTCTTGTTTTTGCACAAGATCAAAACGATTCATAATGTTAAGGTGCTAATCCTCAAAATGTTCAATGAGGCTTATCAGGAGTGTTGTGGGTCACCCATTTTTTCCCTTATTCGGATAATAAGACCGCCTTAGATCGGAATTAGATCGAGCGCGCAAACAGTCAAAGAAAAACATCAGAAAATAACAAAAGTTTTTTGACGTGGAAAACCCGGAAAGGGTGAAAAACCATGTGACCGGATCTGTGCCGAGAAAAAATCCACTATTTTGCTTGATATTACAAGAGTTGAGACAATTCCTTGGAGGGTGACAGGACACCTCCCCGTTACATGTACAAAATATGAAATCAATGGAGAAAAAACAAAGTCCTCGGAGCCTCAATGAAAGTGCTTCGGTGGTGATAATCTCTAAGTCCTTGGAGCCTCGATGGAAGCGCTCATGTTGAGTCAGAGCCTTGATGAGAGCACTCCTTTAGAGAAGGAAAAACCACGCACTTAGAGCTTGAGATGTCTTCCTGCTAGAGAGGGAGCGAAGATAATTCTGAGCGAAGGAACGATCTAAGTCTCACGTTCAAACCAGAAAATCTCAGAGCTTCTTCTAGCCTCTGGAGTTGCTTGTCATCAAATGAACGCCTATGGACCTTTTATAATTTTCTGGAGGGATATGCTAGTAATTGCGTCGGGGCGAGATTTGTGTTGGTGAATGATATTGCTCCATTTCTGTCACCTGGATCACCAATTTTAGTGAAATGGCGAAAATGCCCCACGGGCGGTTCGGGTGGCCCGGGCAGGGTGCCCGACGGCAGTGACGGCCAGTGATAGTGCTTTATTTATTGTTATTTTAGTATAATATTTAGTATTAAATAAATTAAATTTTTTTTATTTAATTATAATTATAGTCTAATTTCTATTCTTTTTGCATTTCAGGTAAATTTGGGTTTCAATTATATTTTGGAGCTCACAGCCGTGTTCAAGGGGAAAATAAAAATAATTTTGAAAAATCCCTTTTAACTGCCCCCGGGTCACATGCATGACCTGAGGGCGTGACCATAGTCATGGACCGTGACTCCCCTAGACGCTTCAGAACTCATTGTCACGTCATATTAATGTTACACGCCCCTATCACGGGTGTGACAGGGGGGCGTGACCTCCATCTCAGGAGTATGACTCAGCCTGACATTCATTAAAGAAGCCAGTTTCTGTCGCCCTTTAGTTCAGCTTACACACCCTTGATCACATGCATGACCAAGGTGCGTGACCTTCCCGTAACTATGGAAGATATTCCAGATTGCACTATTTCCTGCTATTTGATGACCCAATCATGACACGCCCTAGGTCACAGGCATGACCTAGGGGCATGACCCGCCTATTTACAGGTTTTGGCAGTTTTTCTCCCAATGTTCCCGCAGTTTTGAAGATGATGGTTCTTTACCTTACATGCCCTAGGTAACGGGTGTGACTTATGGGCATGACTCTCTATGATGTCTCACTCAGCTTTTGCCACTTATGTAGTTGCTCGTGGGTCAGAGGATACTCACCCTGAATCGCCCCCACCAGAGACAAAATAACTACTATCCTATACTTATGGGGGCAGAGAACTGACTAGTAGGTCGCCTCGAACAACCAACTGTGTCTACAGACTCCCAAACTTCTGTCCTAGTATACGCTGAGCCCCTATATTCGGCCATGATCTCAGCAACATCATCGTTAATTTGTGCCAATGCTTCTTCAACCATAAGGTAGGGATTGTCGAAGTATGAGACCGGGCGGTCTGGCGGTTTGAGCCTGGCGGGTTGTAGACCGGGCGGTCTGGCGGTTTGTGTCTGGCGGGTTGATATTCAGACTATTGCTGTGGTGTCTAGCGGTCTGACGGTTCATCTCCGACGGCTTGGAAATCGGGCGGTCTAACAGGCTCCAACCGCATCTCTCTCCTGCTTCTGGTATTGCCGGGCGGTTAGAATATTGTCTAACCGCGCGGCTTGTTCCGGTCTGTTGTTCTAGCCGCTCAGAACTGTTGTATAGCTTTAGTCCCATATTGTTAGTTTGTATTCTATCCTCTCTCCTCCATTCTATAAAAGGGAGGCCATACCTTTGTAAATGACATCTTTTTGGATAATAAAAATTTCAATTATTCAAAGTTCTGGCTTGTTTTCTAGTCGTTTGTTCGCTACTCTAGTCGTTTGCTCGCTACTATTAACATGGTATCAGAGGACTCGATCTTCTCCTGCTGATTCTCTGCGCCCTGTCCGCGCGGTTTGTCCCTTCTTCTCGCGACCTGTTCTCACGGCTTGTCTCTTCCGCCTGCTTGCACCTTGTCCTGCCTGTCGGTCACAGTGACCTGTTACTTTGATCGATGCGACCTGCTGCCTTGTTCGCCTTGTTTGTTCATCCCTTCTGTTCACGCGGACTATCTTCTAGCCGTTCGACTTCTTTCCCTACTTGGATCTGTGGCTTGGTCGTGGCTTCTCTGGCCGCTGGTGTCTGACATCGTGACCGCCGCAGCCCCTCTTCTTCCTATCCGCGCGACTTGTTTTTTAACCGCGCGGCTTCTCGTTGTTTTCTCCTATGCCTCTTTCTAAAACCTCCACTACCACTACTCCTATCGCCACTCCGGCTCCGCATCCTACTTCCTCTGGCAACCTTGGCACGGTTTCTAAACTTGTTGGCTCCAACTATCCGGATTGGAGTGTTTCTTTCACCTTTCTTCTTCGCTCTCAGCGCAAACGTCATCATCTCACCGATGATGCTCCTCCTCCAGACTCTGCTGAATTTGATGACTGGGATGCCATTGATGCGCTTGTCCGCACGTGGTTGGCTAACAGCCTCTCTGATGAATGTCTTCCTGTCATACGCCATGATGAGACGGTTAAGACCGCGTGGCTTCACCTTGCTGCTCTCTACTCGAAGGGGGCTCAGACATCCCGCATTTATACTCTCTATGTGGATCTCTTCGCTCGCCCTTCCATGTCTCCTACTGCGGCTTATCAGCAAGTTCAGGCTCTTGGAGCTGAAATCCTCCAGAATCGCCCTTTCTCCGCGGACTTGGCCGAGCAGCATAAACACTTCCAGGAACTCCTGGTTGTTTGTTATCTTCTACGACTCCCTGAGTCATTTGATATGATCCGCCAGCAGATCTTGGGCGAAGCAGACTCTCCCACCTTGGATGCCACCGCAGCTCGCATCGCCGCTGTCACTTCCCTGCTCTAACGTCCTCTGTTGTCCTCCCCTCCTCCACAGGACTCCTATGCTCACCAGGCTCAGCGGGGTGGCAATAGTGGCCGCAGCCAGTCTATCACAAGCGGTCCGTCAAGGTTTCTCTGCTCTCACTGTGGTCGTACCGGCCACTCTGTTGACCGCTGCTGGCAGAAACATCCTCATCTTCGTTCTTCTGGTGATACTTCTTCCTCAACCTATGCCTCCTCTCGCCCATCTGCTTCTGTGGCCATGACCTCAGGTAGTGCACACGTCGTTACCCAAGGTAAATGGCTGATTGACTCTGGTGCTACAAATCACATGACCGGAAACCCTCATTGCTTCTCTCTCCTAGAGACGCATGATCGGTTACCCCCGGTTCTTGTTGCGGATGGTTCCCCTTCCCCGGTTCACGGGACGGGCATGGTTCAAGTCACTCCGTCGCTTCGCTTAGTGGACACTCTCTATGTCCCGAAGTTCCCTTGTAATTTGCTCTCGGTTACTACTTTATGCAAGCAACTTCAGTGCTCTATATTATTTACTCCTACTTCTTGTTGTTTTCAGGACCCGAGGACCCAACGGACGATTTCTACTGGGACTGAGAGTGGCGGCCTCTACTTCCTCGACAATGTTTTCGCTCTGTCCGCCTTCTCTTCCACGTCTACTGATCTGCTTCAATGGCATCTTCGCCTTGGACATCCTTCTCCTCGGATTCTTCGTCAGCTTCTTCCCCACTTACCTCAGACCAGTCCTCCGCTCAACTGTAATGTGTGTCAGCTTGGAAAACATCATCGCTCCTCCTTCCCGCCGAAGCAAGGTCGTGGTTCCTCCCGCCCTTTTGATCTCATTCATTCTGATGTCTAGGGTCCTGCTCCTACTCTCACCGTTGGTCGGGGTAGTTCTTACTTTGTAACCTTTATTGATGATTTCTCTAGATGTACCTGGGTGTATCTTTTAAAAGATCGCTCTGAACTCTTATCTGTATGGCAATCTTTTTACTATATGATTCAAACTCAGTTTTCTTTATCTATTAAAGTGCTGCGCTCTGATAATGCAAAAGAATATCTCAGTCATGAGTTTTCCTCTTTTTGTATGCAATATGGTCTTATTCATCAGACCAGCTGTGTTTACACCTCCCAACAAAATGGGGTGGCGGAGCGTAAAAACCATCACCTCCTTGATATTGCTCGCACTCTAATGACGCAGATGTAGGTGCCTCGCTCCTACTGGGGCTATGCTGTTCTTCTTGCCTGCTATCTCATCAATCGCATTCCCTCTTCGGTTCTCCACGGCAAGACCCCCTTCTCCATTCTCTACCCGGGCAAGGAACCCTTTCCTCTTCCTCTCCGTATCTTTGGGTGTACGGCCTTTGTGCATGCTCCGTCTGCTACTCGTGACAAGCTTTCCCCCCGTTCCACAAAATGTGTCTTTTTGGGATATTCGACCACTCAAAAAGACTATTGTTGTTTTGACCCCGTTCTGCGCAAATAGTTTGTTTCCGCGGACGTCACCTTCTTCGAAAATGCGTCCTACTTTTCTTCTCCATCCCCGCTTCCTCCTGCGGTCTCTTACTCTCCACCATCTCTCAGTGATCCTTCCACACAGATCGACGTCTCCCCTCCTATATCATCTCCTCCTCCGTCTCCTTCTCTCTCTATTATACCCCCACCTTCTTCTCCACAACCATCTCTCTCTAGTCCCGGGCCAGCTTTCTCCGCCACGGACGCTCCGGTCCATGAGGCACAAGACGACCTGGATCTTCCTATTGCTCTTCGCAAAGGGGTGCGGGTGTGTACCCAACACCCGCTTGCGGCTGTTGTTTCCTATGATCGGCTTACTCCCTCTTGCAGGTGCTTTGCTTTGGCTATCTCGACTACTACAACTCCCCGCACTTACCAAGAGGCTCTTATTACTCCTCATTGGAAATCTGCCATGGATGAGGAAATCGCCACTCTTAATGAAAGGGGTACCTGGACCCTTGTTCCTCCACCGATTGGTACTGATGTGGTTGGCTGCCGCTGGGTGTTCGTTGTGAAGTTTCGCCCCGACGGCACTGTGGATCATTACAAAGCCCGGCTGGTGGCCAAAGGCTTTACTCAGACTTATGGAGTTGACTACTTTGATACTTTCTCCCCGGTTGCTCGCCTCAGCACCATCCGGGTTCTTCTTTCAGTGGCCGTCAATAAGGAGTGGGCTATTTCCCAACATGATGTCAAGAATGCTTTTTTGTATGGGGATCTTCAAGAGGATGTCTATATGGAGCAACCTCCTGGGTATGTTGCTCAGGGGGAGACACGAGTATACCAGTTGAAGAAGGCCATCTACGGCCTAAAGCAGAGCCCTCGGGCATGGTCGACAAGTTTAGTGGCATTGTGGCTGCCATTGGCTTTACAAGAAGTTCAGCCGATCACTCATTGTTTATTCGCAAAACCGCATCGGGCCTTGTGGTTTTGGCGGTGTATGTGGATGATATTCTTCTTACCGGCGATGACCAGGCTGGGGTGGACTTGACAAAGAAACACCTCCTTCAACACTTAGTCACGAAGGATATGGGCTCCCCAAAATATTTTTTGGGGATAGAAATCTCTCGGAAGCCTGACTCGTTGGTTCTCTCCCAACGGAAGTATGCTCTTGATCTTCTACAAGAGGCAGGATTGACCGGTGCCAAACCGGCCAGGTATCCCATGGCCACTGGAGAGGACAAAACCTAGACAGATGACTCACCTCTTATATCCGATACCACCAGGTATAGACGTCTGGTGGGAAAACTCATTTATCTCACGGTGACCAGACCCGACATCGCCTATGTTGTAGGCAAGGTCAGTCAGTTCATGCAAGCTCCCAGGGAATGTCATCTTCAGTCTGTCTTGGAGATACTAGAGTATGTCAAAGCAGCACCAGGAAAAGGGCTACTCTTTCAGAAGCGTGGTCATCTGAGAGTTGAAGCCTACTCAGACTCAAGCTATACGGATGATAAAGGTGACCATAAATCTACATCGGGTTTTTGCACATTTGTTGGAGGTAATCTTGTGAGCTGGAAGAGCAAGAAGCAGTCTGTTGTCTCAAGATCCAGTGCAGAAGCCGAATACCGGAGTATGGCATCAACCACGTGTGAGTTAAAATGGTTGCGGGCTCTCATGCTTGACCTAGGAGAGGTCTACGACTATCCTCTGCCTATGTTCTGTGACAACAAGGCCGCTATATACATATCCAAAAATCCGGTCTTCCATGAGAGAACGAAACATATAGAGGTCGACTGCCATTTCATCCGAGAAGAGGTCTTGAAGAGACAGATTTGCACTCCGTTCGTCACCTCCGACAAAGAGTTGGTAGATATCTTCACCAAGCCGGTTTCTACTTCCTTCTTCCACATCTGTGACAAACTGGGCATGATTGATATCTATGCTCCAGCTTGAGGGGGAGTGTCGAAGTATGAGACCGGGCGGTCTGGCGGTTTGAGCCTGGCGGGTTGTAGACCGGGCGGTCTGGCGGTTTGTGTCCGGCGGGTTGATATCCAGACTGTTGCTGTGGTGTCTAGCAGTCTGACGGTTCATCTCCGGCGGCTTGGAAACCGGGCGATCTAACGGTCTCCAACCGCATCTCTCTCCTGCTTCTGGTATTGCCGGGCGGTTAGAATATTGTCTAACCGCGCGGCTTGTTCCAGTCTGTTGTTCTAGCCGCTCGGAACTGTTGTATAGCTTTAGTCCCATATTGTTAGTTTGTATTCTATCCTCTCTCCTCCATTCTATAAAAGGGAGGCCATACCTTTGTAAATGACATCTTTTTGGATAATAAAAATTTCAATTATTCAAAGTTCTGGCTTGTTTTCTAGTCGTTTGTTCGCTACTCTAGTCGTTTGCTCGCTACTATTAACAGGGATGAACACGCTCTCGAAAGCACGTAACGCGTCTTCCGTAGCGGCTCTCCGCTTGACTGTATTTTGCCTAGACACCTTCCGCTGCCATATACATTCAAGTACATGTCTCCTTTTTTACTTTTCTACCTATAGGTTATTGCACGGCCAGCTTCTCGAACTTCTCCATCCAAAGCCGTGTATTGATATCTTTTACATCCTCAGCCAATCTCATCGCGCCAGCATTCGATTGCATTCCCCCTTCGGGCATCTTCTAAATGTTTTTACCAGTCCCTGTGGCAGCATCAACAGACAACTTCTCGTCTAATCTACCTTCTGGACTCTCTGATATGATCACTTAGGTAGTTGCGCCCTTCCCAAGAGTCCGCACCTCAGACAGTTCCCACACAAGTTTCCTTTTGGACTCCACCCTTTATACAATTTTGTCCAACACCACCCGAATCGAGCCCCACCCTCAATGAGTTTTCAACAGACATACGCTTAACAGGTCGACCGCCCTTGGATATTTTCTTCATGGATACAGAGGCCTTTCCCATGCCCACTAGGAACTCAGCCTTTTGACCTTCGGCCTTTGCTAGTAACTCCTCCAAAAGCGCCATGTTGTAGCCGACCACCTCAAACCATTTATAGATTCCAGCATCGCAATAATTGGGTGTAGTCTTTGCGGTTACCAGTATGCTTTTTTAAAGTCTGTGCAGACTTAAAAATTTGTTTGGATTATATTAATCTGAAATCCTGCGGCCATGGTCAAAACTAGTGATGTCCAGAGCCAAGACATGCATCAGGCATACGACATCATGGGTGGTTACCCTTATGGTAATGGCCATCCTCAGCCTAAAGGAAGTGGATGTTACGTATTAGGAAACAATGGATTCCTCAAATCAGCCCTCAGCATCCAATCCAGAGTAGTGCTGGGCGAGCACCCTAGGATCCCACTTGAGCCCTCCTCCTCGGCTAGTAGTGTCACGTGCGGTTATAACATGTTGTAACTGCCCAAACCCTCCTTTCTCTTCAGTGGTGGCTTGTGCAGTTACAACCTATTTTAATCGAATTAACACTTTGGCATTAATCGCAGCAGTATTGCTCTCAGCTGTCTGGCTAGCCTACTCTCTAGTATAAATAGTGGGTCAGGTGTGCTTAGAGGGGACATGGAACTTTGTTGGTACCCTAGTTTGGATTTGAGTTCAGTCCTCTCTTTCTGTCTCTTGACCCAAGATTTATCTATGGTCAAAGGTTAGTTGTTTAGTTAGTTTGCTCTAGATTTAGAGTTGTCACTTATCCAGATGAAAATTTGGTTAAGTTGTTTTTTATTCGACTATGGTCAAACGTCGCTCGACTATCGTCTATCGACTGGTCGACGATCGTCTATCAGTTGTTCGACGTTTGTTTGTCAGCAGATCATCTATCTCTGAGTTAGTTCAACTCTTGTTAGCTCGACATTCTGTGGAATCTGCCTCGCCGATCATCGAACCCCGCTCGATGTCTTTTGACCAGACAGATTTCTTGATAGTTCGACTATCTGTTTGATAGGTCGACTATCTGTGTTGCTTGATAGTTCGACTATCTGTTTGATAGGTCGACTATCTGTTTTCTTTGATAGTTCGACTATCTGTTTGATAGGTCGACTATCTGTTTTCTTTGATAGTTTGACTATATGTTTGATAGGTCGACTATCTGTTTTTTTTGATAGTTCGACTATCTGTTTGATAGGTCGACTATCTGTTTTCTTTGATAGTTCGACTATCTGTTTGATAGGTCGACTATCTATTTTCTTTGATAGTTCGACTATCTGTTTGATAGGTCGACTATCTGTTTTCTTTGATAGTTCGACTATCTGTTTGATAGGTCGACTATCTGTTTTCTTTGATAGTTCGACTATTTGTTTGATAGGTCAACTATCTGTTTTCTTTGATAGTTCGACTATCTGTTTGATAGATCGACTATCTGTTAGCTCGACTATCTGTTCTAATAGGTCGACTATTTGCTGTGGTAGTTCGACTATCTTCTTTGGTAGTTCGACTATCTATATCGTTCTACTATCTGTTTAATAAGTCGACGATCTCTGTGCTTCGGTCGACGATCTCCGAGGGTCGTTCGACGTTTTGCTGTATGTCGTTAGTTATTTTGTCCTCTTCTATTCTATGATTTATTTCATATTTATTTGGCATATTATTTTAATAAATTTATGCTATTATTTCCAGGCAATCTCTGCTCCATTCCTTATGCTTGAGCCAATCTTTATCTGACAAAGTGTTTTGTCTTATTAGTTGAAATATATTTTCTGCTTTATCTGCCAGGCTGTCCTTTATAGCCGTTAGACTCAGAAAGTCTTTTCTGGCTGTAAAGAGTTCTTTCTGATGTGACTTTTTCTAGCCCCTTCTTATCTGATTGGTTATGCAGCTTCTTAGAAAGCTTTATCCTCTTATAGCATGTCTGTCTGCAGGATTTGTTTTTGCTTTATGTTTTTTGCAGCCCAGATTGCTGATTCCGGAAGAAGACAAAGATTCAAACTCAAATTAAAGCCATTGCAAAGGCTCATATATAAAGAGCTTCTTTTGAAAGAAGAACATAGAACTGATATACAACACATACACTCAGCAGCATAGAAAAAGAGAGAAAGCAAGAAAGTTCTACAGCTCTCAGAATTTCATATTCAACTGAGAAGATCAAATCTCTTCAGCATTCTTCTTCATCCTGAGTTCATCCTGCTTACAGGAAGACTTTCACTCAGAGGCCTTTAGAAGAAGAAGAAGACGAAAGTAAGTTGTTTGAAGAAGAACAATCATTCAACAATCAAGAGTCTTCTTCAAGCTTCTCCTTCAGAACCTCAAGACAATTCTTTGTCTTAGTTCAGAAGAGTTCCTGCACCCTGAAGCAAGACTCCTTCCTGAATATTCTCTAAGCCAGGGGGAGCCTTGATTCTTTAGAGCTTCTAGCTCTGTGCAATCCACTAGCTTCTCTAATCTATTTAACAATAGAGAAGAAGCCTTAACTCTCTCAACCGCCTGTACAAAGGGTTATTACTCCCTTCAAAAGTGAACTCTTGGTGGCAGGGCACCTGATCAAAAACCTGTGTTGGATTTTGAGCTCCTGATCAAAAGCTCAAAGGGTCTACTTGATCTACCTGAAGCAGATCAGTTGGTGGCAGGGCACCTGAACAAAAACCTGTAGTGGATTTCTACCAGGGTGGTAGAAGAGTGGACGTACCTATTTAGAGGGAACCACTATAAATTTTCTTGTGTCGTCTGTGCTGCTTATTTAATTCATTGTACTGTGACTGTGAGTAGAAATAACTAGGATTGCTAGTTGCTGTGATAGGATCCCCAGCTTAACTGTAATTACAGTTAGCTCTCTCTTATGCACTACACTTTGTGTTAGGCTCTAGGGTTATCAATATCTATAAACTAATTCCGCAAATTAACTCTAAGGGAGTTGATTAGGGTGTCCTAATTTTTGAATACTCTATTCACCCCCCCCCCCTCTAGAGTTGTATCTATCATCGCTTTCAAACTTGAGCCAGAATTTACCATGTTTTATGTGCGGTTATAAGTTCTAAGTCATCATGTGCTTCTATTTTTTGTGTCTTTTATCATGTGTCTTTTATCTTGTTCCGTATAATAGCTTGTAATAACCTCTTTGTGAAATATTCTACTCGCAACAAGTGGTGTTCGCCGCTAAGGGTAAATCTGGTGTTCCCCGCTACTAGCGGCAACCTCTTTTTTATGCACGGTTTGCTCAATCCTCAAGTGCTAGTAAATGATTGCTTGTGGTTCCAAATTCCTCTGTTATTTGCATGACCTGTCGCTAAGTGTGGAAGTTGGTGACAATTTTTACATAAACACCTAACTAAGAATTAGAATTAAAATTTAGATTAAATTTATTCATGCATTCAAATTAATTATGTCCAACTGTTAAGTTGGCCTTCATAAAATGACGAAAATTTTCCATATGTATAATGCACAAAAATTTCATGTGTGAATAAATAAAATGGGTCCCACCATTTGTCTTCCTTCCATTTTTTGTCATTTTCGTCTTCTGTTCACACCAACTGAAAAGGAAAACCCTCATCATTGTCAAGTTGCAGTTATTCTCCCCCGCCATTACCAAGCTTGGAAGCACCACACCTTATGCTTCTGCTTGTCCATCCCTCGGCTCCACTGTTAAAATACCAACTCCAGCTCTAAGCTCAAGAGACGCAGCTCCCAACGGCGACAAAACGACACAGAAGGTAACAGATCAAGCTCCAACTGAATCGATGCAAGCCCCCAAAGCAGCAATAGATGAAGAGGATGGACGCATATGCAAAAAGGAAAAGAAAGACCCTCATCAGAAAGGGCAAAAAGGAAGAGGCATGTAGAAGATGCCCCTGTTCACATCCAGCTTCTTTATTATATAAACTAATGTATGCCCTCAGGGCCTGTGTGCTTTTCAATGCAAGTTTTTTTTATCTCCAAATATTATAATATATCATTGTCCAAACTCTTGTCTCCTTGTGTTGACTAATCAACACACGCATTTTCTCTACCCGCTCCACCGTTTATCAGTGGTATCAGAGCCATCAGAAGTAAGGGAAGCATTGGAATGTCGTCTCCAAGTATACCTGTATTCGACGGAGAGTTCTACGAATACTGGGCCATACAAATGAAGACACTATTTCTGTCACAAGGCTTATGGGAAACCGTGCAAAACGGTATTCCGGCCATCGCAACGATGACTGCAACAACCCGTACTGCAGAAGAAATACAAACCCCAGTATAAAATCGAAAAAAGGATGCAAAGGCACTTTATTACATTCAACAAGGTGTCACCAACGCAATTTTCCCAAGAATAATGGCTGCTACAACCGCCCAACAGGCATGGATCACACTACAAACCGAGTTTAAAGGCTCACCACAGGTAATTTCGGTTAAATTGCAAACTACCTGGAAAACTTTTGACACACTACTCATGAGAGAAAGTGAAAAAGTCCAAGACTTCATTGCCCGAGCCACAGCCAGTATAAATCAAATTAAATCACTTGGTGATACCATTGAGGATAGACGTATTGTCCCAAAACTCTTAAGGAGTTTGACCCCTCAATTCAATCACATAGTTGCCACGATTGAAGAGTCTAAGGACCTCAGCACCCTAAGTATACCAGAACTACTAGGGTCATTGCAGGCACACGAGGATAGACTACACACCCAGTCTCCCTCAATATACCAAGCCTTGCATTTAAGTGCAACACCCACCAAAAACTACACACCTAAACACAAGTCTGACTCTTTTCCAAGCAAAAGGACTCAATACACTAACACCACCAGAGGACGTGGAAGAGGAAGAATCCCTCCCGGAGGTATGCCGGTCTATAATAGGATCACAGGCCCCCCATATACACTTTGTAAACGAACAAATCACGAAGCAAGCGATTGTTTTTACAAATGCAAAAGGTGTAAAAGGCCAACCCACATGCAGAAGGATTGTTGGTTCAAGGATAAAACAGAAATAAAACCATCTGAAGAAGAAAAGAGGGAAACCATATTCTACATAAATGAAAATAACTCCACACAATATACTACTTGGTATATTGACAGTGGCTGTTCAAGTCATATGACAAGTAACAGAGCCCTATTCACCTATTTAAATGAGAATATGAGGGCTGAAGTGGTAATGGGTGATGGTAACATACAACAAATTAAAGGCATAGGAACAATCAGAGTCAAAACCAAAGCAAACCAAGTTAAATACATTTACGATGTCAGCTATGTGCCGACTTTAACAACAAATTTAATAAGTGTGGGGCAATTGCTGCAAAGAGGATACCAAATCCTTTTCACTGAGAACACATGCAACATTATTAACAAAAATGCCGCCCTTGAAGTAGTAGCAGAGATGACTCAGAATAAGGTATTTTTCGTATCCCTGTTTCCTTCACCCGAAGTCGTCCTCACCAGCACAGTCCACCTACAGCAGCAAACCAAAATATGGCACCAAAGATACGGGCACCTAAACTTGCAAGATCTACAATCATTAAAAACACATAGCATGGTAGAAGTACTGCCAGAAATATTAGCTGAGCAGCAGGTTTGTGAAGGCTACGCAGAAGGAAAAATCCACAGACTACCTTTCCCGAAATCCTCTTACAAACGATGCCTACAGCCACTAGATCTCCTCCATGCAGATCTTTGGTGACCTTCCCAAGTCCCATCCTTAAGCAACAAAAGATATTTTCTACTATTAGTTGACGACTGCAGCAGATACATGTGAATCTATTTCCTCACAAACAAGTTTGTAGCTTTCCAAACATTTAAAAATTTCAAAACCATGATAGAAAAACAGCTAGAAAGATGTGTGAAGGTGTTGAGAACAGATAGAGGGGGGGAATTCACCTCATTTGAATTCAACACCTATTGTACTCAACACGGGATTAGAAGAGAACTCACTGTCAGTAGAACACCTCAGCAGAACGGGGTGGCCGGAAGAAGGAACCACACCATTCTTGAAATGATGAGAACGATGGTGTTGTCCAAGAGACTGCCCAAAGAGTTTTGGGCAGAAGCAGCCCACACAGCCATATATATCCTGAATAGGTCACCAACTAAATCCCTCCTTAAACAAACCCCTTATGAGGTAATGCATAAAAGAAAAGCAAATGTAAGACATTTCAAAGTTTTTGGATGCATCGCATATGCACTCATCCAAAAGGAGGATAGAGGGAAGTTAGACAAGAAGAGCGAAAAATGCATTTTTGTCGGATATAGTGAAGAGTCCAAAGCCTATCGTCTATATCATCTAGAACAACAAAAACTTATAGTGTCTAGAGACGTTCTATTTGATGAAGGCAACTTTTGGGGCTCAGACCAGGGACAAACACCAAAGCCACTCCTTAACGAGGATATGAACGATCCCATCCACTCCAGTGAAACACTAGAGGTTGAACCCCTCACTCCTGGAGTATCAAGCTAGGAATATACAAGCCAACAAACCACACGATCACCACCATATTCATCATGTGACTCACATAGTCCTGGATCATCATCACCCCCAAGAAAATACCAGTTATTAGAAGATGTTTATGCAAGGGATGTAGTAATCTTCAGTGCAACCTCACCCGAGAGCTATGAGGAAGCATGCAAAATCCCTGCCTGGAAGCACTCCATGGATGAAGAAATTAAAATGGTAGAGAAAAACAAAACCTGGATCCTTGTCAACAGACCACCTCAAACAACTATAATAGGTTTGAAATGGACTTACAAATTAAAAGAGAAAGAAGATGGATCAATCCTCAAGTACAAGGCTAGAATAGTAGCCAAAGGATACTCACAAATTCCAGGTGTCGACTTTAATGAAACATTCGCACCTGTCGTCAGAATGGAGACCATCAGGATCCTCCTCATTTTTGTTGTTCAACACAATCTCCCCATATATCAATTAGATATAAAATATGCATTCTTAAATGGCGAAATAGAAGAAGACATATACGTAGAGCAGCCAAGAGGATATGAGATACAAGGAAAAAAGAATAAAGTATACAAGCTACTTAAAGCCCTCTACGGCTTGAAACAATCTGCAAGGGCGTGGAATGGCAACATAGACGAACAATTAATCTCTAAGGGATTCATCATAAGCAAGCATGACCTGTCACTATACCTGAAGCAAATAGGGAACGACGTGATCTACGTCTGCATATATGTTGACGACCTCATTGTTACTAGAACCAACACCAGCATTATCACAGCTTTCAAGAGTGAAATGGAAGGCAAATATGAAATGATAGATTTAGGATTACTGCATTTTTTCTTAGGATTCCAAATTACTCAAACCACAACAGGGATCCTAATCTCACAAAAAAAATGTGCAACTGACTTATTAAGAAGGTTTAGAATAGAAAACTGCAATCCAGTTGTGTTGCCAATGTCACCCAACGACATCTTATGCCCATCCAGCGATAATGAGAAGCCCGCAGATTCAACCACCTTCAGAAGTTTGTTCAGGTCGTTAATCTACCTTACCAATACAAGACCAGACATAGAGTTCTCAGTAAACTCTGTCTCCAGATTCATGAACAATCCATCTAAGGCTCACTATGAAGCGGCTAAGAGAATATTAAGATACGTCAAAGGGACTAAAAGCTACGATCTATTTTATTGCAAACATTACCACACAGAACTCATCGGCTATGCAGATTCAGATTGGGGAAGATCAATAGAAGACAGAAGGAACATTAGCGCTTACATCTTCTTCCTAGGGCAAAACATCCTCAGCTGGTCCTCCCGAAACAGCAATCTGTTGCCCTCAGCTCCGCCGAAGTGGAATACATGGCGCTAAGCAAAGCCGCCAGCGAAGCCATTTGGCTCCATAGGCTCATAGAAGAAGTTTTCACAGAAAAACGAGAAGGGACAGCCATTTTCTCAGACAGTTCATCCGCAATAGCTCTAGCAAAAAATCCCGTCTACTATAGCCGAAGCAAACACATCGAGATCAGGTACCATCACATAAGAAAGAATGTAGAAAGAGGAGAAGTAAACCTTCAACACATTCCCACAAAAATACAGCTCGCAGACTTGCTAACAAAACCTCTACCAAGACCTAGATTCGAGTACCTAAGAAGGAAGATAGGAGTATTAGATCTCTCGAGCTTAAGGGGGGGGGTGTTAAAATACCAACTCCAGCTCTAAGCTCAAGAGACGCAGCTCCCGACGGCGGCAGAACGACACAGAAGGCAACAGATCCAGCTCCAACTGAATCGATGCAAGCCCCTAAAGTAGCAATAGATGAAGAGGACGGACGCATCTGCAAAAAGGAAAAGAAAGCACCTCATCAGAAAGGGCAAAAAGGAAGAGGCGTGTAGAAGACGCCCCTGTTCACATACAGTTTCTTTATTATATAAACCAATGTATGCCCTCAGGGCCTGTGTGCTTTTCAATGCAAGTTTTTTTATCTCCAAATATTATAATATACCATTGTCCAAACTCTTGTCTCCTTGTGTTGACTAATCAACACACACATTTTCTCTACCCGCTCCACCGTTTATCATCCACCCCTCGATCTCAAACCAAAAACCTCGAGATCTGGAACCAGCAAGAACAACCCCCGCTGAAGCTCCACCCTCTCCGACCTCTGAAATCTCTTCTGCGTGAATGTCTGTTGCCTAAAACTTTGGTTTGTGAAAATATAACTTCATTCTTCTATATTTCTAAGTAGATATTGGTTCTGAGTTATTTTTGGTATGGCAGATATAAGGAAGACTTTATTTCTGCCAAAACCTTGTCACTTCCACATGACTACTTCAAACCTTTTTGAATTGTTTGGGAACGGTAAAATTCAGACTGTAATTTTAAGTTTTTATTACAGTTTCTTGCATACAGAACTGACCTTTTTTTGTCCTCTCGGGTCAAGAAAGAACCTGCTGTGTTTCTCATCATTCATTCAGATGAAGAAACTTACACGTTGTACTATGATTATGCCTACCTAATGCACTGGATGAATACATGAATAGTTAAAGTCCGAGAGTATAGCTGCTCAAAAGTCGGGCTCAAGAGTACAATGATTTCACCTTTGAAGTACCGCAAATTGGAAACTTGCACTGGGTGTCTTGTTTACATTACATTCTAAGCTGATAAAGAAGACAAAAACTGGATAGTAACAAAGTTTGTAGAGGAGCTTAATCATCAGTTGGCGACTGAGAAAGAGATGCATTTATTGAGATTTTGCAACAACATTTCTGAAATGCAAGGCAGTCTGATGAAAAATATGACAGTGGTGGGATTTAGAGTAGTGGATTCGTACAATTTCTTATCCAAAGAAGTCGGTGGGGATAAAAACATAGGGCTCTCCAAGAGGGATGCCTTCAATTATGTTCATCGAGAAAGAAGGGCTTTAATAGAAAGCGGTGAAGCTTCTAGCTTGCTTACTTTACTATAGAATAAGCAGTTGTATGATAATATGTTTGTTGTAGCCCGCTCGAGGTTCTCGGTAGACCGGGCCTTCTAAACTGTCTTAGCCCGCTGAGCGGTCGAGCGTTCAAACAGTCAGAGATTCACTAGGTGGTGAGACAGATGCTTGATTACGTGGAAAACCAGCAATCATGGTGAAAAATTACGCGATTAGTACGGTGCCTACCTAACTTTTACTCTCTAAGAGTTTATTACAGGGCTTCTTGAGGGAGAGCAAGGGCGACAAGCCTCTCCTCGTTACACTTAGTGAGATGAGAGAAGGACGAACATTGGGCGTGATGGGTCTATATGCTCCTCTGACAATCTTCCTTCGCTCGCTTCGTGGAGAGCGAATGTAACCTGGCCTTCCGAGATGATCTAGCATGTCGATCGAAGTTATCCACTTGTCTTGACTTCCCTTCTTTGCTAGTGGCCGACAGTTTGGGGCATTGTCTGGGAGTCTGCATGCATTCCGTGTTCGACTTGTTTCTTCGCCAACTTCGTCTTACTTCACCGGCTTTTGCGGAGTTCTGCGGGAGCAGACTAGGGAGGAGATCCTACAAAAAGAAGGGGAGGAGGAAGAGAGTGTGTAGCAAGAGTTAGAGAATTCTCTGTACTAAAAAAAGACTCCAAATTAAGTAACATTGGGTCTATTTATAGATTTTTAAAGGGACTGTCCAATAATGTTTTCTAATAGCTACCGGACCGGCCAATAGGAGCGCTTGAATTCGAGCACGCAGATCGTCATTTTTATAAAATGGTGATCCTACCCCCGGGCCAAAATAGGGCCCACCCACGACGATCGGCGACCCGACGGTGATGGCAGGAGTGGCGACAACTTCTCTCACGTACGACGGTTGGTCGCGAGGGGAGGCCTGCTGCGGTGGGGCCGACTGTTCCAAGACCACCCGACTTTGAGCGTTCTTGGTCAGCCCTCATGGGGGCTGGCCGCGGCGAGGTCACCCGAGTTCGGGCGGCCTTGGCCGGCCCTAGCGGGGGCTGGCCGCGGCGAGGCCGCCCGGGTACGGCCGGCCTTGGCCGGCCTTCGCGAGGGCCAACTGCGGTTAGACCACTCGGATCTGGGCACCCTTGGCAGCTCTTGATGGGGTAGGCCACGGTGAGGCCTTCGAGGTACGGGAGGCCTTGAGCAGCCTTTGCGGGGGAGGGGGCAGCTACAGTGAGGCCTCTCGAGCGCAGATAGCCTTGGTCGGCCCTCGTATGGGCCTGCCACGGTGAGGCTGCCTGGATTTGGGAGGCCTTGGTCGGCCCTTACGGGGGCCGACCACGGCGAGGCCGCCTGGGTACGGGCAGTACTGGCCGGCCCTCGCAGTGGCCGATCGCGGCAAGGCCGTCCGTATCCGGGCTGTCAAGGAGAGAGGGGAATAATGACGAAGGGCATGGTGCACGAGATCCTGCGTGCGGTGGTTATCATGTAGATCGGGAGCACAGATCGCACGTGCGGCAGTTACGCACGTAACTTCCAATGATGTGAGTGGGGGAGAGGGAAAATTTCTACTTGCATCCCGGTTTCGATTGGGACTATCCCCATCATTTGCCCCCCAAAGCCCTAAGAGTTAGGAGCCAAATCGAGCGGATTTCATGGGCCTTTATCTTCAGGCCGATTTGGGTCCATATGGCGGGAGCAACTGAAGTTGGGCGTGAAGGTGTGGTCGAGACCAAGAATGTACAGTGAGTGAGAGAAATGCCAAGGGTAGCCACCCAAGCATGGGGAGCAAGCACGTGTGAAGTGGGCACCAATTTGGGTCCCCTCAATGAGCACAAGTTCGCACGCGGAGTATCTCTCCCCCCACGCAACCCGTGGTGGGGTTCACCCCTACGTGGGGTACATCCCTCGCACAGCACGCGGGGTGCCCCCCACTTGCAGTGCATGCACGTATGCGCGGGGTGCCCCTTCACGCAGTGCGTGCACACATGCACAGGGTGCCCCTCGTACGTAGTGTGTGTGCGTGGGTGGACGGGGTGCGCCCCTGACGTAATGCGTGCACGTGGAGGGTGCGCAGCGTTTGCACTGGGAGTGCGCGGCTCGCTCGTGATGTGTGACTACACAAGGCGTGCGTTCGTGGGCCTAGGTGCTTGCACAATGTTTGTTTTTTGGCGTTCCAGGCCCTCGGGTGTATGGCGAACTAGGCGTGTGGTCCTACAATGACTTGAGTTGACATTTCCTTTCGCTTCTTCTAAAGCGTGTTTTTCTTAGGCTTCAAAGCGTGTTGTCCAGGGTAGGTCGATGCAGATGCACTCTACTCTTATGGCGGAGCAGATTGCCTTTTGGAGGGGACGTTATAGTATTCCTTTCGGCCTTGAAATCAAGATTCCATATGGCAAGCAGTAGGTGCAGAGCCCTCTAGTGGGCTGGATGACTTTATGTGAGTCATCTCTAAGAAGCGGGCATCAGTTTCTGTCGTACGAAGAAATTACAGAGATCTTGAAGCATTGTGGGGAGTACCGATGCCACAATTTACCCCTTTGGCGATGACACGTATCATGGGCCTGATTGCCTTCTTCCACAAACATGGTTCGAGGTTCCCATTTGATCTTTTATAGAATGGTGTGATGTGTGTGTGCTGATAGCGGTGGTTGTATTGTGGTCCACAACAATAAGAGATGGTTGGTATTTGAGAGTCGGATTGACAGGCACCACGACAATACGATGTACGGATAAATCTGTAATTGTTTTGTGTTGACAGAGCTTTGGATTTCCCTCCCTGACCAATGTCATCAGATGAAGGGTCGTAAGCGCAAGTTTACACTGATGCTTAGATTTGAGGAGCCTCACAAATTGGAGAAATCCCTCTTCAGTATTTATTTGCTCGTGGAGGAAAAATGCTTGTTGATGTACGACCTTTATGCTGATTTGGAACATTATGTCACCGTCTCACTGGGCCGTGATTGGAAAAGGAAGTTGGTGTTTGAAGGTCGCAGTGACTTGACCACTGCACGTCGCCCTGCTAACCCGCCGAAGGAGCGTTCAAGGGCCGCCTCTTGCAGCTCCCGAGTTGACGGAACTCCGCCCAATGATGGTTAGGATGTTGAGGTTCTGAGCTCCACTGCTTCCTAGATTCCAAACAAGGAGGCGCCTGTTTTAGCCCAAGTGAAGGGGAAGCGTGTTTCTTCGTCCTTGGAATCGATGAATAACGCGGTGAGTTCATCTCTTTGCTTTAGTTTACACTTGTTGCTCTTGACTTAATTCTTTTTGCAGATAGGTATACAAGCCTGGATTGCTCTCACTTGGAACGATTACTATGTTTTCTTGAAGTACGAATACCACCCTCTTTAGGAGAAACTTTGGAAAACAGAGAGCTCCCTTTTAGATTTGAGGGGGAGGCGTGAGCGTGACTTATCTATCTTCCGGTAGATCGAGTAAGACTTGAAGTTTGAGATGGAGTGGCTTCAAGAGGAGCTTCAGGCCAAGAAGTCTCTGGCGGAGAATGCGTTAGGGGACGTCACCCTTTTAGAGTCCAAGGTGGGACGTCTTCATTCAAAGGAGCGACTTGTTGAGCTGAAGGTGGCTAGGGTGATGGAGTACAAGAACTCGATCAAATTCAAACAAGACTGTTGTTTGCTATTTGAGGAGATCCGTGAGGAGGTCTGGACGAGGGAGATAGAGCCCGAGCATTGCAATATTTGGGAGGTGGCGTTCTGTTATGGGATGACGAAGACCCACCATATGATATCTCGCAAGCGCGAGTGTGATGTCTCTGACCTTGCCTTCGATGACCTTTTAGAGGAGGTGTTGGGTATTGCATCCACAAACACCAGGATTTGAAGAAGACTCCAGTAAAGCTAAGATGGATTCACAAGGTATTTGACGTTCTTATGTCAAGTTGTGCTTGCAGCTATTCCATGCTAAGTACACACCAATGTCAGGGTGCAGTGGGTTAATATACACGGGTCTGCGGAACGTAATCCCTCGTTGTGTAGATTAGTGTGTTGATCCACGTGTGCTCTCTCTATTAGAGTGTACTTATTTTCAAGTACAGGGTCAAGGTAGATCAAGAGCAGAAGAAGGAGCAAGGATGGGTCAAAGACAAAGCTATCAAAAGAAGGAAGGAGGAAAATTCTTCCAAGTAAGAATCGACGGGAGTCGTTAGTGATTCCCGCCGACTTCGACGGGAATCACTAAATGACTCCCGCCGACTACTTCTGGCCGGCAAAGTCAAAAATTCTGCCAAGGCCGAATAGACGGGAGTCGGGAGTGATTCCCGCCGACATCGATGGGAATCACCAACGACTCCCGCCGATTTTTCCTTAGGCAGATTTCGCCGCTCGCTGGACCGGTCCAGGCCGTCTTGCTCATTTTAGCCAAAACTTGGAATTTCCGAGGTGGGCCCCACAACGGACTTTTAGGGTTTGACTTTGGGTATAAATACGATGTTATTCCCGTTGTCTATAGGACACACCAAAATATAAAATGAGAAGCTGACGTCGTGACCTAGCGCTTCGCGAGCTCTGCCCGCACGCACGTCGCCGATCGGAAGTTGTCGCCGCTGCTGATCTCAGCTTGTCTCTGATCGCTCGACGACAGCACTGAGGCAAGCAGCCAATCTCACGTATCTCTCTTGAGATCTCTTGTCTTCTGATTCGTTGAACGAGACTTGTTCTCCCTTCCGAATCGGTTGAGACGTTTGATCTGATTGAGATCATTCGAATACCTAGCTTGCTTCGTCAAGAAGTTTGGATTTACAAAGCATCGCCACCGCACTTGCTTTCCGCCGCCAATCTTGACAAGATCCATTCCAAGTGAGAAATCCGGTTGTGGAATCTTCGTACTTTTCATGCAAGCTTCAACGAACGAAGAAGGACATCGAAATTTCCATAAAGCATTGTTTGTATTTTTATTTACATTGAATTTTGTTGTAAAGGAATTTTCATTCCTATTTGTAAGGGTTGGGTGCAACCCGTTGTGGTGGAGTTGTGACTCCGTTGTTGGAAGGGTTCCTTTCATGGTTGGGGGAGCGTTGCTCCTAGTGTGAGGATTGGATTTCAATCCGTTTGGAGAAGTGACTGAGTCATTCCGTGGTGGGAGATAGGTCGAAGGGGGAAAGTGGACGTACCCAAATCGGAGAACCACTATAATTCTTTGTGTGTTTTTTATGTTTTGTTTGCTTACTTGTGCAGATTAGTTTAATTCCACAAAAGACTGCACGACACTTATTCCCCCCCCCCCCTTATAGGTGGATTAGGTTGACACTAGATACTTTCAAGTGGTATCAGATGGAGGTTACTCATCAATAAGGTTAACACCTTGAGTAAGATCCTGTGTCTAGTGTCAAGAAGAAAACAAGATTCAAGCATGGAGCTATACACAGATGTCTCTCCCCTAAGACTGCCTGCATGCACAAAAGAATATTTTCCCATCTGGAAAATGAGAGTTCAGTTTCATCTGGAAGCCATTGACCCCCGTGCTTTATACATTGTGGAAGAGGGTCCCTTCATTCCCATGAAGGCTTCTGACTCTGGAGAAGATCTCCAAATCCCAAAGAGTCCCGCAGAGATGTCTAAAACTTAGTTCTCACTATTCAACTTGGACAAGCTGGTTCGACAGATCATTTCTGATATTTGGTCAGGATCATCTCTTACAAGGTTTGATAAGTGTAAGACTGCAAAGTCCATGTAGGAAACAATCTCTGACCTCATGGAGGGAAAGAAGACTGTCTGGACTGAATGCCAGCAAGAAGATGAGGCATACGTAGGGGTCCTCATCTCTGAAGATGAAAGTCAAGAACCACCTTTCAAAATCAAGGCTCCCGTTTCTCTATCAGAGACTAAAGAAGAGATTGAGGAATGCAGTTGTGATGAAGAGGAAACATCAGCTTCTACAGACCATAACTCTAACCCTGATCAGCCCAATCAGGACCAGGTATCTTCCTCCTCTTGCTCTTTCCCACATGTATCTCCTGAAGACAGGAGAAGTTCGGAGGATTGTACATCAGTTGATGTCAGGGATATTGACAGATTCGATCAACAGATTGAAACTCTAGATTTCCTTCGAAGAGCCCTTTAGGAGAGCAACTTGCTTGTTGAGAAATAAGCTAAGGAAAATGCTCAGTTGAGGACCATGATGGACCTCCAATTGGAATCCATAAGGTGAAGGAATTAAAGATCTCGGATCTAGAGTTTTATCTAGAGACCGAGAAGAGGATAGTATCTAATTTTTCCAAGGTAGATGCTATTAAGATAAAGGAAGAAAACTGGTGGATCTCGCGAGTTATAAATTCGTGGAGAAATGGGGAAATTGTTTACAGACCCCCCACACCGAGTAGGAAGGGCACACATCATTCCTTCAGGTATGACCATAAGAACAACTATGGTCACTGCAAGAATGATCGGCCCTCATGTGGAAACACCCATAGTGCAAGTACTATTATGGCTACCCGTGAGAAAATACACACGGCTCATCATGAACTGTTTGTATTTACGGTCTCAGCCCCCATACTTCATGATATTGCAGGAACCAGCTCTCACAGGATATCTTCCCACCCTAGGACAAAGGGAAAGGGAGTTGGCAAACATGTAGCAAGCATCACTGGGGCCCCCGGATGTGTGCTGGCTGAAAAGAAAGCACCACCTCCCAGGCCTCATGATACTCCCCACATGTTCACCATCAGACCCACCTCGAGTCTCGGTGGAAAGGGAAAATCTGAGAGCAGAACCAGCTCTGCCCCTTACATACCTAGGATCGTGACTAACTCCGTTAGTAGATCCGGTCAAAAAAGGAGGTACAATATCAATGAGTGTTGGTGATGTGGCAGAGTGGGTCACTTTGCCATTGACTGTTGGCACAATCCTTCCGTGCCAAGGGCAAGGGTATGTCAACATCCTCCGGCAAGAGACAGCCTTCCTGTCGGAGATCCTGTCGGAAGGCATGCTGTATTTTATACTGACAAGAACCTAGGACCCAATACCTATTGGGTTCCTAAGGTAAGGTAATTTAATTTTGCAGGATAGTCTAAGTACCCATGAACATGATGGGACTTGGACAAGAGATGTTCCAGGCTTGTTCTGGAACAAGAAACATGGGAAAAGATATAATGCTAACTACAGTGTCCTTCATGTACATGACACTCTTCGTGCTCCAAATAGTGGATCCGAATGATCATCCTGGTAATCCCAGGTATGCGCATTCAAATTAGATAATTGAATCGCATTGCGTAGATATATATACAGATATATATATATACACACTTTGAACGGAAGGACACGCAAGCAAATAACCATATGATCCTCATCTTGGAAACTGAAAAACTTTCAAAACTTTGATAATCTGTGAAAGTGGGTGTCACATGGTCCGGCAAATCTCAAGGGACTTGTACCAGAAGTTGTAATTATAGTTATTACATTTTGAACTCTCTGAGAAAAAGTCAATGGTTAATTCTAATGTTAAACATCCATCTAACTCGACTTAGGGATTATAACATGAAAATTATAATACATCATTTAGAAGAAAAAGGAAATCAACTATACCCGTCGATGTTAAGTTTTCAAAAGTGCAAAAGTAGACCCTAGGTTTCAAATTCTGAAAATCGACCCCGTCATTATAAATTGGCGGAAGACCAAATCAAACCTCATTCCCGCCGACTTCGGACTCTCTATATCCCGACCCTTCGGCTTCCTGGCGACTCCCTATCCCTCTTCCGAAGCTCGTCATTTGCATCCAAATCCCGTCGACTCTAGCCTCCCACACCCTTCGACACAAGCTCAGCACCCGTCGATGTCAGCTCGCCAGCTCTCCAGCCCCGACGCAAGCGTCTCGTCGTCATCAGCCTCAGTTGACGCCAACCCTAGGGCTACAACTACTCACCGCCTTCTACCCTTCCGTGTCCTTGCACCCTCCTAGAGAAAAAGGTAACCATCGAAGTTGATTCCTTGAAGTTTTCGAACTATAACTTTTCTCATAAGCTCGACTATTCATCAGTGAAGCTATCCATCATCGCTCCCAACTAGGATTGAACCTCTATTCCCTCGACAGCTCTCTAGCAAGGTTGCTGTCGATTTTCTATCTCTCAAAGCCTCCTCACCTGTGCATCTGTAAGGGTGGCCTCCTCGTTGATCTCTAATCTAAGAACTAAATTTGTAAGTTCTACCTTCACAGGGATCATCCCTCTAGCTAGTTCAATTCTTACTAATTCTGAATTTAGAAAGAGTTAACCCCTTGGGTTTAACTCGCTTAGGTTCAAAATGGCTCCTCGAACAACTATCAGGCTACTCACTGGAAGTGAATTAGTGAGGACAGGCTTTGCTCATGCCTCATACGAGTTTAGAAATATCATTCTGATGCTGGATCAAGCCGGACTCTCTTTCATTCTCGAGCACCCATGCAAGATCCTCGACAAGGAAGTACTAGAGTTTTTAGCCAACTCCAAGTTGCGTCACGAGGGCACAATGATAAAGAGTAAGATAGCATGCCTCAGGATAAAGATGACGGCTGCAATACTGTCCCATCATCTCCAGCTCCGAGCAAGAGGACTATCAAGACGAAGATGATCGTACAAGGACCTTGTTATTCTGTGGATTGACTCGAGGGACTAGGGACATTAAACGCAATGATATGAATGACGAAGGAAAGCTTCTGTCAGATATCATAGGGAAAGTACTGGTCTGCAAGCCAGGCTCCTATGATCACATCTCAGGTGACATGTTCAAGAGCCTGATAGCCATTGTGTGCAGAAAGAAGATGAACTGGGGGGCCATGCTGTTTGAAAAAATAAAAGATACTCTACGCACCCCAAACTTCGGACAAATCATCAGTCTCTATCTAAACCAGATGAATGGAGATAAGTTTGATATGACTATGGGAGTTCCCCTTCACTATCTGAAGAAGATGGACTCCAACGTCTTCGATAGGTGGGAAAGAAGAATCCTTGTCCCAGGGGGAGCTCCTGCACCACGTGTTGATGAGGATGACAGAGCTCCTTAGTTCACAAATCTTCCGGTTGAGCCCAATGAAGTTCCTGATCTGCCGAATGCAGGAACTGAGGGGGAGTCACTTCCCAATCCTTCTGCTGCCCTCATTCCAGAAGCCTCAGTCCAAGAACAAGTAAATTCTATAACTGATATTTCCCTCATCGCTAAGGATGCAGTAGAAACCCTTGCTACTGATGAGACTGAAGAGGAGGAAGAAGAGGATGATGTTGCAGATGTTGTTGATGGTGAAAATGATGTGAATTCCCCTGAAAAGCATGTTGTTGAGGATCTTGAGGATGAGCAGGCTGATAATGATGTGACTATGCTGGAGGTTGATTCTGAACTCCTTTCTTAGGAACAGATTCAGATAAAGGTTCCTGACATGACTGGTGCTACGGTTAAGGGGGAGACCTCAAGGCCCCAGGTGTCAATTGATACTCTACTGGATAGGGAGATGAGAAAATATGGCAACATGCTAAACTCCATGGCAGATGCAGCTTCAATCCCTCCAAAGGAGAATGTAAGTTTATTGAGCTCCACAGGTGAATCTGAAGAGGAAATTCATGACTCTCAGAACCCTCTCACTCCAGGACTTGACCAGGCTATACATCAAGAACATCAGTTAGGAACAAGCCTAGCCAATCACACTGTGCACGTCATTCAAGATATAGTAGACAAGCTGAAGATATCTTTTGAACATTCTCACAACAAAGTACTCAAACGAATAAAGCAACTAGAAGATCTGATGCTAAAGAACATAGTGGAGATAAATCACAAGATGGATAAGATGGAAGAAAGATTTGAAGCCAAGTATACTGAGGCTGGCAATGTCGTCACTCTTCTAATGCAAGGGCTAAAGAAGACCAAAGATGACCTGGCGGTGGTCAATCAAAATGCTCATGTCGTGGCAAAAAACATCAAACTATTCGATGGCAACATGGTCGCCCTCAACACGAATCAACAAACCTTGTTGGACGATTTCGCTAAGAATGTGAAGCATACAGATGAGTCACTGCACTCTTATGCAAACTCAATAGCACTAGAAGCCAAAAAGGGGGAGAAGGAGTATGTAGCTAAGATGGCAGGGCTCGAGAAAATCATAGTCGGCAACTTCAAACAATCAAATGAATATGTATTTAAAAGTTGTCATTGGCTCATTCAACAAGCGTTAGGAATTCCTGTTCCTCAGCCAGATATGGCTGCTATTGATCCTGAGGTAACCATAGCCACTGATGATGTTACTGCTGATGCTCCTGATGTTGCTCCTGATGCTGTTGTTGTTATTGCTGAGGATGCTCTCTTAAGTGAAGCTGATGCCAAAAAGGATGCTAAAGATGCTGCCAAAGCTGCTAACATTGCATTATTTGATCAAGACGCGATTGCGAAAGGGAAGAGAAAGCTTCGAGAAGGAACCTCTAAAGACAATCCAGCAGAGATGAAACTAAGAAGAAAGGAAAGCGAAGTCAAAAACGAACGATGGAGTCACGTCTCTAGGAGCATCATACTTGATACGTTCACGCTACAAGATCGGGGAGAGCTTAACCGGAATGAAGTCTATAGTCAGTACGAATGGGAAATGCACAGAGAATTTGAGGCAAAAAGAAATGTATTCTTCAGGACAAATACAATTGAAAACAAAGCTCCTCCCCCCAGGTACTACCCAAAGCCAAAGGAATATTTTGAAAGGCAAAGCAATAAGTTCCTGGCAAAACATCAAAGAGAAGCTGAGGCAAAGGAGAGGAAAAACAAGAAACCCAAATGATTAATTTTCATTATGCGTGTACTTCTGTTTTTAAATTTGAAAAACACTTTGGATATATATATATATGATTATATGCTGATTCAATTTCTATTTTGAATGCGTGAAACTTTATTATTATGATTTCTTGTCTCGCATACACTTATATATATATCTTTGTGTTTAGTGTAATTCATCTTATCTAGTAGGATTTTGGCTTCTTCAAATAGGAGGAGATTGTTGGGTATTGCATCCACAAATACCGGGATTCGAAGAAGACTCCAGTAAAGCTAATATGGATTCACAAGGTATTTGATGTTCTTATGTCAAGTTGTGCTTGCAGCTATTCCATGCTAAGTACACACCAATGTCAGGGTGCAGTGGGTCAATATACACAAGTCTGCGCAACGTAATCCCTTGTTGTGTAGATCAGTGTGTTGATCCACGTGTGCTCTCTCTATTGGAGTGTACTTATTTTCAAGTACATGGTCAAGGTAGATCAAGAGCAGAAGAAGGAGTAAGGATTGGTCAAAGATAAAGCTATCAAAAGAAGGAAGGAGGAAAATTATTCCAAGTAAGAATCAACGGGAGTCGTTAGTGATTCCCGCCAACTTCGACGGGAATCACTAAGTGACTCCCGCCGACTACTTCCGGCCGGCAAAACCAGAAATTCTGCCAAGGCAGAATCGATAGGAGTCAGGAGTGATTCCCGCCAACATTGACGGGAATCACCAATGACTCCCGCCGATTTTGCCTTAGGCAGATTTCGCCGCTCGCTGGACCGGTCTAGGCCGCCTTGCTCATTTCGGCCAAAACTCGGAATTTCCGAGGTGGGCCCCACAACGGTCTTTTAGGGTTTGTCTTTGGGTATAAATACGATGTTATTCCCGTTGTCTATAGGACACACCAAAATACGAAACGAGAAGCCGACGCCATGACCTAGCGCATCGCGAGCTCCGCCCACACGCACGTCGCCGATCGGAAGTTGTCGTCGCCGCTGATCTCAGCTAGTCTCTGATCGCTCGACGACAGCACTGAGGCAAGCAGCCGGTCTAACGTGTCTCTCTCGAGATCTCTTGTCTTCCGATTTGTTGAACGAGACTTGTTCTCCATTCCGAATCGGTTGAGACGTTTGATCCGACTGAGATCGTTCGAAGACCTAGCTTGCTTCATCAAGAAGTTTGGATTTACAAAGCATCGCCGCCGCACTTGCTTGCCACCGCCGATCTTTACAAGATCCATTCCAAGTGAGAAATCCGGTTATGGACTCTTCGTACTTTTCGTGCAAGCTTCAACGAACGAAGAAGGACATCAGAATCTCCATAAAGCATTGTTTGTATTTTTATTTACATTCAATTTTGTTGTAAAGGAATTTTCATTCTTATTTGTAAGGGTTGGGTGCAACCCGTTGTGGTGGAGTTGTGACTCCGTTGTTGGAAGAGTTCCTTCCGTGGTTGGGGGAGCGTTGCTCCTAGTGTGAGGATTGGATTTCAATCTGTTTGGATAAGTGACTGAGTCATCCCGTGGTGGGAGATAGGTCTTAGGGGGAAGTGGACGTACCCAAATCGGGGAACCACTATAATTCTTTGTGTGTTTTCTGTGTTTTGTTTGCTTACTTGTGTAGGTTAGTTTAATTCCGCAAAAGACTGCACGCCACCTATTCCCCCCCCCCGCCCCCTTATAGGTGGATTAGGTTGACACTAGATACTTTCAGAAGGAGTGCATCGAATTTGATGAGGATGAGTAGACTCCAACTCTGTTTTTTTTACTTTGATTGTACTTGTTTGTACTTGATGCGTATTTGTGATTGGACTTTGTTTCCTTGTTTTTTATGGCAGCTTGGTGCGTATAGTCTTCCTTTGAACTGATTGTCCCATCGTGGTATTCATTTCTTTTTGTGAAACTTGCAATGTTAACCCCACTATCTTGGCGCGGGTAACTTTGAGATACTCCTTCGAGGTTGACTGTTAGAGGACAAGACTATAATAGTTTTGTTCCCTACTACCGGGGAAAAGGGAGAACACTTCTTATCGGGCAATTAGAGGTAAGGTTTACTAGTCTGGGGATGTCGCTGAGTGTATATTGGTGAACGGCAGCCCTTCGAAACTACACAACTGCAAGGGGCGCATGCTCTGGAGGTGTAGCGACCTACTGCGGGAGAAGGGAAAACCTTTGATAACGTGAAGTGGGAGGTCGCGATGACGTGGTCCTGGAGAGATGGTGAAGGGCGGATCTTCGAACCCAGGAAATCGCGAGGGAGACAGTCCTTAGCGGTGTCATGACCTACTGCAGGAGAAGGGCAGACCTTCGATAACTGGCAGTGGGAGGCCGCAGAGACGTGGTATCAGAGAGACGGTGAAGGGTAAACCTTAGGCTCGCTGGTAAGTGCGAGGGGGGAAGGCCCTAGCGACGCCATGACCAACTGTGGAGAGAACGGCAGACCTTCGATTGTCGGCAGTAGGAGGCTGTAGGGACGTGGTCCTCGAAATATGGTAAAGGGTAGGCCTTCATACCATCGACGAGCGTGAGGGGGGGCAGGCCCTGGCGATATTGCGACCTACTGTGGAGAGAAGGGCATACCTTCAATTGTCGATAGTAGGAGGTTGTAGGGACGTGGTCCCGGAGAAATTGTGAAGGGACGACCTTTGAACCACTGACGAGCATGAGGGGGGCAGTCACTGGAGATGTTGCGACCTATTACAGAGATAAGGGAAAACCTTCGATTGTCAGCAGTGGTAGGTCGCAAGGATGTGGTCTCAGAGAGACGGCGGGGGGAAAACCCAGGCATTTGTTTCGACCTACTGCAGGGGAGAAGGGCAAGCCTTCGATCCTTGGAAGTAAGAAGTTTGCAAGGGATCGTCCTCATCGACGTGACATGGGGCAAACCCTGGATGTCTCCCTGTAAGAGCAATGTTAAAAGCAGTCATAACATTTAATAGTTATCAAAAACAGAAATAGTTTGTGCATGAGAAAATGCTTGCGAATTTATAGAGTCAGTTATTGTTTGCTTAAATAAAAAGAGTGATTTAACGATACTGAGAAAACAGAACATGGCAGGGCATTGATGCCCTATTCCCGTCTTGAGGTTTCTCCCTCTAGGGCCCTCCTGGCCCACTTGCTCAAACCCCGATTGTATACAGAGCCGCTCCTTGTCTGGGGAGCATCTGTTGTAGGAAGGTCGTCCGGGCTACCTCCCGGTTCCCTTTTACGACTCTGACTCCTGCTGTTGTGGGGAACTTTATAGCGAGATGGGGAATTGGCGAAACTACCCTAAATGTAGCTTGAAGCGGGCAGCCAAAAATTTTGTTGTATGGTGACTTTGTTTCCATAGCCACGTACTGGACCCAGTGAGTTGCTTGTTTCGGGAATTCCCCTAGGATGACTGGGATGGTAATTGTTCCTTCAACTGGCACTAGTCTACCATTGACATTATAGATCGGGCATGCGGCCAGCTAGAGCTTCTCCTTGGGGATGTGCATTCCTCAAAGAGCTGGCATGAATAATATATTGACTGAGCTTCCATTATCTATCAGTGTCCACTTGACTCGGAAGCTCAAGTCACTGACTTTGGCAGTTATAACCAACGGGTCCTTTTCCGGTATCAATAACCCCTCAAGATCCTTGTCCCTAAAGCTAATCTTCTCCTTTACTAATGTGCTTTGTCCAGGCTCATTCTACACGATTGAATTTATTGTGGTGAATGGAGACCTAACTATAGTTTCGACTGTCCCTACAACTTGACTCCCACATATGCTTCTTGATGCGCAGGTGGCTGCTTCCTCCTTTGCTGGGTCGGCTAGTTTCTTGCTTGGTCCTATAGGAACCTTTCGAGAACCCCCTGGCGAATGAGCTACTCAATATTGTCCTTCAGTCTGGCACACTCCTCCGTGGAATGTCTGTCCCCATATGGAATTTGTAGTATTTTGCTCAATACCCCTTGCCTGCAGGGACTTTTCGCGGCATTCGCAATCTCGGGTCATCTCAAATAGATAAAGCACATTAGCACGCGAGGTATTGAGCGGTGTGTACTCCTGGTATCATCTGGGAGGCCAATCCTCACGATGATTCTGCTAGCGGCGGTTGTCCTTATGCTCTTCTTAATTCCTTGGGGTCGACTCTTCTCTCTTCCTCTTAATTCCTCCCTCAAATTGTCGTCGATGAGCCTTGATTGCCTTTTTGGCTGTGATCTAGGATTTAACCCAATGCAATAGGTCTGGGTAATTGGGGAGCATCTCTCTCATCAAGGCAGAGTGAAACCCTCAAGGAAGGAGCCTCCCAAGGAATATTCCGCACAAGAGTTCTGGGTCCACTCCCGAGATCTGTTTGGCTTCCGTGGTTGTGCGAACAGAAAAAGGAAATCGGAATTTGGAATCCCAAATTTTTTTATTATTCAAAAAAGTAAGTATTGCAAAGGTAAAGCCTCCCTTTTATAGAATGGAGGAGAAGGGAGAGATTACAAATAAGTAATGTGAGACTAAATAATTACAGATATAAGTGACTTTATAATAAACAGACCAAACAAGCCACGCAGTTAGACGAATAGGCTAATCGCTCGGCAACCACCAGAAGGAGAGAACAAGACGCCATAGGAGACCACTAGACTACCGGTCTCCAATTCGCCTGAGACAAACTGCCAGACTGCTCGGACACAAAACAACAATAGCCCGACTACCAAACTGCTGGGAGAAATCGCCAGACCGCGCGGTCTTCAATTTGCCAGAGTCAAACCGCCAGACCGCATGGTCTCCATACTGTAACACTCCCCCTCAAGCTGGAGCATAGATATCAATCATGCCCAGCTTGTCGCAAATGTGAAAAAAGGAAGCGGACAACGGCTTGGTGAAGATATCCGTCAACTCGTTGTCAGAAGTGACGAATGGAGTACAAATCTATTTTTTCAAAACCTCTTCCCGAATATAATGACAGTCAACTTCTATGTGTTTTGTTCTCTCATAAAATACCAGATTTTTGGAGATGTATATCGCGGCCTTGTTGTCGCAGAACATAGAAAGAGGATAGTTGTAGACCTCTCCTAAGTCTTGCTCTTCCAGCTCACAAGATTTCCTCCAAAAAACGTGTAAAAACCCGATGTTGACTTGCGGTCTCCTTTGTCATCAGCATAGCTCGAATCTGAGTACGCTTCAACCCTCAAGTGACCATTCTTCTAAAAAAGCAGTCCCTTCCCTGGCACTGCTTTAACATACTACAATATCCTCAGGGCAGACTGTATATGGCACTCCCTAGGAGCTTGCATGAATTGGCTAACCTTGCCTACAACATAGGAGATATCGGGTTTGGTCACCGTGAGATAAATGAGTTTGCCAACAAGATGCCAGTACCTCGTAATATCAGATAGAGGAGGCGAGTCATCTATCCAAGTTTTGTCTTCTCCAGTAGCCATGGGACATCGGGTAGGTTTAGCACCAGCCAACCCTGTCACTTTAGTAAATCAAGAGCATACTTCTATTGGGAGAGGACCAAAGAGTTGGGCTTCCAAGAGATTTCAATCCCCAAAAAGTATTTTGGGGAGCCCATATCCTTCGTGACCAGGTGTTAACGAAGGTGTTTCTTTGTCAAAGCTACCTCAGCCTGGTCATCGCCAGTAAGAAGAATATCATCCACATATACAACAAGAACCACCAGACCCATGGAGGTTTTGCAAATGAATAAGGAGTGATCGTCGGAACTTCTTGCAAAATCGATGGCCGCAATAATGTTGCTAAACTTGTCAAACCAAGCCCGAGGGCTTTGCTTTGGGTCATAGATGGCCTTCTTCAGCCGGCATACTCGTGTCTCCCCTTGAGCAACATTCCCAGGAGGTTGCTCCATGTAAACATCCTCCTGAAGATCACCATAGAGAAATGTATTATTGACATCCAGTTGGGAAATGGGTCAATCCAAGTTACAGCCACAGAGAGAAGAACCTTAATGGTGCTGAGACGAGCAATGAGAGAGAAGGTGTCAATATAATAAACGCCATAAGTCTGAGTAAAGCCTTTGGCGACCAGGCAGGCCTTATATCGATGCTGTCATCTAGTCGGAACTTCACAACAAAGAACCAGCAACAGCCAACCACATTAGTGCCCAAAGAGGGAGGAACAAGGGTCCATCTACCTCTTTCAGTGAGGGTAGCAATTTCCTCATCCATGGCAATCTTCCAATGAGGAACAACAAGAGCTTCCTGGTAGGTGCGGGGAGTGGCAGTGGCAGAGATAACCAATGCAAACGCCCTGCGAGAAGGAGTTAGACGATCATAGGAAACAACAACAGCCAGTAAATGTTGGGTACACGTATGCACCCCTTTGCGAAGATAATGGGAAGATCTAGGTCGGTGTGTTCCTCGGTAACAGGAGAATCCATGGCGGAGAGAGCTAGCCTGGGAGCGGATAGAGATGGTCGCGGAGAGGAGGGAGACAGCGGAGGTGGAGAGAGAGAGAGAGTAGGAGACATGGTGGAGAAATCTCGATGGGAGTAGACGTGGTGGAGGGGACGGTAGGAGAAATCTCGATGGGAGTAGACGGTGGAGAAATCTCGATGAGAGTTGACGTGGTGGAGGGGACGGTAGGAGAAGCAGAAACATCAGGAGGAAGAGAGGTGCCAGAAAAGAAATAGGATGCATTCTCGAAGAAGGTCACGTCCGCGGATACGAATTGCTTATGAAGAACAGGGTCAAAGAAACAATAACCTTTCTGAGTAGTAGAGTAACCCAGAAAGACATACTTGGTGGCACGTTGGGTACTGAGTTTGTCACGAGTGGCAGAAGGAACGTACACCCAAAGATATGCAGAGGGAGAGGAACGGATCCTTGCCCGAATAGAGAATGGAGAATGGGGTTTTACCGAGGAGAACTGTGGAGGGAATGCGATTGATGAGATAGCAGGAGATGAGGATAGCATAGCCCCAATAGGAGCGTGGAACCTGCATCTGTGTCATCAGAGTGCGAGCGATATCGAGGAGGTGACGATTTTTGCATTCCGCCACCCCATTTTGTTATGAGGTATAAACACAGTTAGTTTGATGAATAATACCATGTTGCATACAGAAAGAAGAGAAATCATTACTAATATATTTTTTAGTATTGTCAGAGCGAAAGATTTTAATAGACATATCAAACTGATTCTTAATCATATAATAAATGATGTTCATACAGAAAACAGTTCGGAGCGATCCTTTAAAAGATACACCCACGTACACCTAGAGAACTCATCAATAATGGTTACAAAATATGAACTACCCCGACCTATGGTAAGTGTAGGATCAGAATCTCATACATCAGAGTGAACGAGATCAAACGGGCGGGAAGATACATGGGCTTACTTCGGCGGGAAGGAGGAGAGGTGATGCTTTCCAAGCTAACATGCGTCAGAGTTGAGAGGAGAACTGTGCAGAGGTAGGTGGGGCAGAAGCTGGAGAAGAAGCCGGGGAGGAGGATGACCAAGGCGAAGATGTCATTGAAGAAGATCTGTAGAAGAGGGGGAGAAGGCGGACAGAGCGGAAACGTTATCGAGGAAGTATAGGCCGCCGCTCTCAGTCCCAATAGCAATCGTCCGTTGGGAGCCCGGATCCTGAAAAGAACAAGAAGTAGGAGTGAATATGACGGAGCACTGAAGTTATTTGCATAGAAGTAACGAATAATAAATTGCAAGGGAACTTGATCACATAAAGAGTGTCCGCCAAGCGAAGAGACGGAGTGACTTGAACCACGCCTGTCCCATGGACCGGGGAGGGAGAGCCATCCGCAATGAGGACCGGGGGCATCCGAGCATGTGTTTTTAAGAGAGAAAAGCACTGAGGATTGTCGGTCATGTAATTAGTAGCTCTAGAGTCTATCAGTCATTTACCTTGAGTAACCACGTGGGCACTACCTGAAGTCATCACCACGGAGGCAGATGGACTCAATGAGGAGGTGGAAGCATCACCAGAGGGGCAAAGATGTGGGTGTTTCATCCAGCAACGATCATCAGTGCGGCCGGTGCGGCCACAATGAGAGCAGAGAAAGTAGGAAGGATCGTGCCAGCTGAATTGGTGGCTGCGGCCACTAGAACCACTCCGCTTAGTCTGGTGAGCGTAGGTGCCCTGTAGAGGAGGGGAGGACAACAAAGGACGTTGGAGTAGAGAGGTAACCGCGGCGATGCGAGCAGTATTGGCATCTAAAGTGGGAGAGTCTTCCTCGCCAAGAATTTGCTGACGAATCATATCATAGAACTCAGGAAGCCGCAAAAGGTATCACACAACCAGAAACTCCTGGAAGTGCTTGTGCTGCTCGGCCAAGTCCGCAGAGAAGGGGCGATTCTGGAGGATCTCGGCGTCAAGAGCCTGAACTTGTTGGTAAATAGTAGTAGGATACATTGATGGATGAGAAAAGAGGTCCACATATAGAGTATAGATGCGTGACGTCTGAGCCCCCTTGGAGTAGAGAGCGGCTAGGTGAAGCCAAGCTGCCTTGACCGTCTCATCATGAAGGATGACGGGAAGATATTCATCAGAAAGGTTGTTTGCCAACCAAGTGCGGACAAGCGCATCACTATCATCCCAGTCATCAAATAGATCAGACTTGGGAGGTGGAGGGTCATCGGTGAGATGATGGCACTTGCACTAAGAACGAATAAGAAATATAAAAGAGGCACTCCAGTCCGGATAGTAGGAACTGATAAGTTTAAAGACGATTCCAAGGTTCCCCGAAGGAGTTGGAGGAGGAGGCGGGTGGGCCACAGGATTCGTGGTGGTAGAAGTGTCGGAGAGAGCCATAGAAGAGATGAGAGAAAAATGAAGTCGCGCGAGTATAAGTAAGTCCGCGCGAACAACAGGTAGAAGAAACCGCGCGAATAAGAAAGAGGTCGCGAGTACAAGGGAGGCCGCAGCGGATACGAGGAAGAGCATAGAGGACAAAAAAGGAGGAGAACTGCAGCGGTCACGGTGTCAACACACCAGTGGCCAAAAGAGCCATGACCAAGAAGCAGAGCAAAACAGAGGGAAAGAGGTCGTGCGAACAAAGGAGATCACACGAAGCAAAAATAGGCAAGGAAGTCGCGCGAACAAACAGAGTTTGTGCAAACAAAGATGAAACTGCGTGACTAAAGAGTGATCGCGAGAAGAAAGGGAGAAGAGAGACCGTAAGAAACAGGACGTGAACAAAGAGAGAGAGAGGGAAAGCAGTGAGGCCACGCACACAGAGAGCAGCGATAAAGAAGACAGGGAGTCCGCGCGAATAGGCCCCAAGAAGAAAGGGCAAACCGCGCGGTCAGAAGAGGCTCACAGAATCGGGAGAAAAAGATCGTATCCTATGATACCATGTGCGAACAAAAAAAGGAAATCGGAATTTGGAATCACATAAATTTTTATTATCTAAAAAAGTAAGTATTACAAATGTATAGCCTCCATTTTATAGAATGGAGGAGATGAGAGAGATTACAAATAAGAAATATGGGACTAAATAATTACAGGTATAAGCGGCTTTATAATAAATAGACCAAACAAGCTGCGCGGTTAGACGAATAGGTTAACCGCTCGGCAACCACCAGAAGGAGAGAACAAGCCGCCATAGGAGACCGCTAGACCGCCGGTCTCTAAGTCGCCTGAGACAAACCGCCAGACTGCTCGGACACCAAACAGCAACAACCCGGCTACCAAACTACTAGGATAAACCGCCAGACCGCGCGGTCATCAATCTGCCAGAGTCAGACCACTAGCTATTGAAGGTGTTTATCACAACATCTAACTTGCTTGAACTCTTAGATCAGTTGTTTGCACTTCTTCTTCCGGCTCTACAATAGTGTCGAGAGGAAGAAGATGAAATTCCGCTTTTTCCAAAAGTTTTTTTTTCTATTTCTGATCTGTCGCTTTTTATCTTCCGCCATCCAACAGCTCTTTGAGAATTGGTACCAGCAGTAGGTGTTGGCTTCAACTTGCGTTTGCATTAAATGCAGTACAGAAGGCGTGCGACGCCGTTTGTCGTGTACTGTAAACTTTCTGCAATATTTTGAATTTCTATAGACGTCAACACATGTGGACTTAGTCAAAAACAAAAGATTAATCATAGGCGTTGAGTGAATAGCCTTCACTCAGCGCGAAAACACTTAACCAATTTTATGTACCATTAGGCGTTGAGTGATTATTCATCATTCGATGAATTTGGACTTGGCATATATTTTTGTTGAGGAAGCGTTGAGTGAACGGCCGTCACTCAACGATTTTGTCCTTAGACAAACTTTCTATTGATAGACATTGAGTGCGTTGAGTGAGCCTTAATCACTCAACACATACTTGACTTTTTTGTCATCTTGATAAGGCGTTAAGTGAATAGCCTTCACTCAACGCTTCTGTACTTAGTTGATTTTCATCTGTATGAAGGCGTTGAGTGAGCTGTTTTCACTCAATGCTTTCTATCTTTGCACATCTTCTCGATGAGGCGTTGAGTGAACTGCCTTCACTCAACGCTTCTATACTTAGCCGATTTCTCTGTTGAGTTGGCGTTGAGTGAACTGTCCTCACTCAACGCATTTGGACTTGGACAGATTTTCTGTCTACATCTTCTGAGGCTTTGATTGAAGCTTCTTCTGTCGACGCTTTCTGAGCTTGGCGTTGAGTGAACGGGCTTCACTCAACTCTTCTGGACTTAGCCAGATTTCTTCCTTACCAATACTGAAGCTTTGACAGTCCGAGCTTTACTCTACACTTCTTTATTCAGGCATCGAGTGAGCTATCCTCACTCGAAGCTTCTGGACTTAACCAGAAATCTTCCTTGCCAATGTTGAAGCTTTGACTGTCTGAGCTTTACTCGACGCTTCTTTCTTCAGGCGTCGAGTGAGCTGTCCTCACAGGATGCTTCTGGAATTAACCAAAATTTTGCTTTGTCAACAATCAGGCTTTGACTTCCCATGCTTTACTCAGCACTTCTTAACATAGGGCATTGAGTGAACTGCCTTCACTCAATGCCTGTGTACTTAGAAAAATTTCGGTCTTCCCATCATTCAACCTTTTTTCCACCAGTCACTATCATTTAGACAACCTATCTAATCATTGTGACAAAGAACATCCTGCACACATTGAACTTAGAGCATGCATCAAATAGATCTATGTGTATATCATTGACTTGTTTGACTCCTATAAGTCTAGGACATTGTGATCAATAGACCTAACACATCATCAATCGGATGCCTCTGAGTCCGATTAATATGAAGTCTCCTTATGAACTGATGTTTAAGGAGAAGCCCATCATTGAACACCTTCGGGTGTTTGGGTCGACCTGTTATGTACATGTCCTAGATGCTCTTAGTACTAAGCTAGATGCAAAGGCGAGGAAGCTTGTCTTCGTGGGCTATGATGAGAGGAATAAGGGATGGAAATTTATGGACCCTTCCATGAAGAAGTTCATTATTTCCAGAGACGTTGTCTTCTACGAACTGACGTCATATGGAGGTAGCTCATCTGTGGAGCTACAAGAAAGCAGGTAATACGGTGGGCAAGATAAAGCTGCTAAGGATCTTCTGGTGGAGCTACATGTATCAGTAGGAGCTCCAGGTGTTTCTAGCTCCGGGGCGGAGCATTCTGGTTCAGGAAGCATGGGTAGTGATGATCCGAGTATGCCCGGGATCGGAGCTAGTTCAGAAAAAGCAACGGAGGTGGCTAGTCATGGTAAGGTCCGTCGAAGGTCAGAGAGGACTATCAAACCACCATCTCAGTACAACGAAGGGAATATGGTGAGCATTGTCTCTTGTTTCTTTGCAAACCCTGTAGACGAGCGAGAGACTTCTAGCTTTGAAGATGTCACTGGAGTTAAGAAGTGGGATAATTTTATAGATGAGGAGATGGCTGCCCTCAAAAGGAACGATACCCAGGATATTGTACCCAAGGTCGATAGCGTTACTCCTGTGACATGCAAGTTGGTGTACAAGCTAAAGAATAAGGTGGATGGGAGCATCAAGCGATACAAGTCTCTCCTTGTAGCTTGTGGGTTCTCTCAATAGTATGGAGAAGACTATGAGGAGACGTTTAGTCCTATTTCTAAAATGACTTCAGTTTGGGTGGTGATTGCTTTGACAGCTTACCAGGGATGGAAGATGTGGCAGCTTGATGTAAAGAATGCTTTTCTTTATGGAGAAATCGATAAAGACATCTTCATGGTTCAGCAACCTGGTTATGTGTCTGAAGATCATTCAGGATACATCTACAAGCTCCGGAAGGCCATTTACGGCTTAAAGCAGGCACCACGGGCATAGTATGGAAAGATCGCAGAATAACTCTAGTTATGCGGTTATTTTGCCTCTGACTCAGATTCAAGCCTGTTCATAAAGAAGAAGGGGGAGCTTCATGTTTTGGTGTTGTTGTACATTGACGACATGATCGTCACGGGGAATTCTAAAGAGGAAGTAGCTAGGCTTCGGTCAGAGCTAGCTATTCAGTTTAAGATGAAGGATTTGGGTGAGCTTCACCACTTCTTTGTACTTGAGGTGGAGAGGAGAAAGAGCGGCATACTTGTTTCCTAAAGACACTATGCAGAACGGATCATTCAGCAGTTCAGCATGTGGGAGGGAAAGAGTTGTTCTACTTTACTGGATGTTGGTCTCAAACTTTGACATGATGAGGGGAGGGTTTTCCAAATCCCTTTATGTTCTGGGCTCTGGTGGGGAGCCTTATATACTTGAAGATTATAAGGCTAGACATTGCTTATGTTTTAGGCCGAGTAAGTCGTTATGTGGCGGAGCCTCAGAAGCCTCATCTGGTAGCGGCCAGGAATATCTTAAATTATGTGAAGACCACTTCTGATATGGGGCTCCTTTATGAGAGTGACACGGGTTTCAACCTACACAGTTACACAGATGTTGATTATGGGGGAGACTCAGATGACCAAAAGTCAACATCTGGCTATATTTTCATATGTGGATCGAGAGGTATCTCGTGGTGCAGCAAAAAGTAAGATTCAGTGTCCGTCTCTACTATGGAATCAGAGTACAATGCTTCGGCCTTGGTAGCTCGGGAAGTCATCTGACTCAGTAGGCTATTAGAGGACGTCCATGAAGAAGTGTGTGGTCCCACTCTGCTTCGCGGTGATAATGGAAGTGCTCTTAAACTGGTTAACAATCCAGTTTGTCATGCACAGACCAAGCATATTGAGATCGAGCATCATTTCATTCGGTAGAAGGTGCTAGAGGGGTCTCTTATGGTTGAGCATGTGTCAAGCGAGGACAATATCGCGGATATCTTCACAAAGCGGCTGTTAAAGGGGACATTTGAACGGTTATGGGGACTGCTTGGACTGGTTTCCACTTCTCACTTCAAGGGGGAGTGTTGAAATTTTTGAAGTAATAGTGGCGGCCTGGGCGAACTATTCGCGCGAACTGCGTGGATAGGTGTGGCGACTGGCCAGTTCGGCTAGTGTTACGTCTACTTGTTGCCAGGATGTAATCGGGCGGATGGCATATTTATCTGCGGGAGCTGCTGACTCTTCTTGAGTTCGCTGAGTCCGGCTTGTTGCAAACTCTTTTGGATCTCGCGGGATCGTCCTGGTTTGTATCTTGTTCTTGTTCTAGTAGAGCGGTTTGGTGGAGACTTCGGAGTTAGCCGGTTAGTGCGAACTAGTGTTGAAGTTCGTCGGTTAGTGCAGACTGGTATTTGAGTCTGCCAGTTTGGAGTTCGCGTCGTGGACTCTTGGTGGTGTGAACTTGGTCTGGATTTGTACCAAGTCTGGTTTTGCTCAGCCTGGGTGTTCGGCATATAGCACGAGTTGATTCTCTATTCGCCGAGTTCAGCAGCTTGGCTGAGCCTAGTTTGTGCTCTAGCTGCGGGCTCAGAGTGTGCGGACTAGTGCAGTGTCTGCAGGGTGTTTTGGACTGGTGCTGTATCCACAGTGTCCGCGGGTGTAGAGGACTGGTCCTAGTTCTGGCCTTAAACGGTGTTCAAGGCGGATAGGCTTTATGTCCGGCCTTGTTGGTGCGACCTTGGTGGATTGGCTTATTCAGCCATCGTGTGCGACCTTGGCAGATAGGCTTTGTGTCTATACTGTGCGGATAGGTTTTGTGCTAGCTGCGAGATGGGTGGTGATCCTATCGGTTTTGGAGGTGACCAAACTTCTCTCCGTGCCTATAAATAGGACTCCCTATCACATCATAACAACGAATGAGTGAACAGTAAGTGAGCTTGAGTTGGTTGTTACAGACAGGTTTTTGTATCCGTGCGGTTTGAGAAGTTAACCGATTTTGCTGTTGTAGATTGTGCGGCTAACGTTGAGAAGCCAGTGACTTGGTTTTGACTTGTATCAGGGATCAGTGCGTACAATTGCGAATACAATCGGCAGTTAGCAGCAGTTCGCAGCTTGCAACTAGGCGGTTTTCTCATTGGCAATATTTCTTAGTTCGATAAGGTTGTCTGCTTATGACGGTCTGTCTATTCAGTTCGGCAGCAGCAGTTCGTGGTTATCTGGCGCTATGCGGCCTCGCAGTTAGGCGTCTTGCAGATTTAGGACAAAGTTCTTCATCTTGGAATAACGGAGTGTCCGCGCAATTAGGTTGCAGTCTGACAACTTGATGGCTTCAGCAGACTCCTTAGTTCAGTTCGGCAGAGTATGCGGTTACTAGTTCTATCTGCCCGGATAGATTTTGCCTTGTATATTTTTGTTTCCATTGGGGACATTGGCGAATCATGTCTCGCCATGTATACCTCGCAGTGTAAAAAAATTTGATAGTATAAGATTTGTTTGCTCTTCTATTTGTATCTAGTTTATTTGGCTTGGTTAGGTTGAGTGTTCCTGCGACCTGGTTTGCTGTTTTACGCATTTCATAAATTTTTATAGTGATGGATGCTCACTTAATGTCTTCTTAGATAAGCTATCAAAGGACAAAAACGTTGAGTAAAGAAGGCTCACTCAACGCCTCTGAAGATAGTCAGAATTCAGCTAAGTGTTTTTTGCGTTAAGTGAAAGCTTATCACTCAACGCATATTGAGATAACAATTAAAGAACAAATGTGTTGAGATACAAGGCAACACTCAACGCTTCAAGTCGTTAAGTCACAAGGCATCACTTAACGCTTGTACAGAATTATAAATTATTCTAAGTCCTTTTGGCGTCATCTCAAATCTGGTGATTTCATCCTTAAATTCAAATCGACATAAATCTCATGCTAAAAGACAAAGGCCGCCGTATTGTTTGGGCAGCGATATCCTGAAATGAATCCGCCAGTAAAGTCGGCCATGCCGCTTACCAAAGGAGGAAATAGCCGTTGCGTAAGTCGAGATATAAAAGGGAAGATGGTGATTCTTTTAAAGAGACTTTTACGAGACTTTGTGCAAGACTTTTCGAGGAACTTTTAAGAAGACCTTTTGCCATTTCTCCAAATCCTAAGTTTTGCAAAAGTCGACTATCAGAGCTAAAGCCATTTTTTTATTCATCTTCAAGCCTACAACACATAACACCAAACTTTCACAAGCTTGAAGAAGAAGCAGAGCTCTGCATAAATTCTACACAACACAAGCTGATTCAACTCAAAAGAAATATTTTCCTGTTGCTATGAAGAAGGACTGTTTACAACACAGTCAAAGAAGTGGACTGAGGGATTTATCTTTGGAGTAATTTCACTCAATCCATTATTCAAATCGGTAGTATCTCTCTGAGATCTGAGTTATAAGCCTAATTTATAGAGGCTTAGTTATAGGAGTTAATGAACTCTGAGGTGTAGGGTCCTAGAGTGGATATAAGATAGGATTTTTGTGAAGATCTGAGGTAGGAGATCAGCTAGATCTCTGAGTTATAGGAGTTGGTTAACTCTGAGTTGTAGGTTCCTGGATTGGATCTGAGGTAGGGTACTGGAGTGGATCTAAGGTAGGACTGGAAGCAGTCTGAGCTGTAGGAGTGGTGTACACTCTGAGTTGTAAGATCCTAAGGGATCTGAGGTGTAAGCTCAAGGAGCTGAGTATAAAGGAGTTAACCGAATCTAGCACACTACTAGATAGGTGAAGGGGGAAAGTGGATGTATCCTAGATATGAGAACCCCTATAAATCTTGTGTGTTTTCTGTGATCTTAAAAGCTAACATCTAACATAAACACACATCATGCTCTAACTTGAAAATATTCTAAATATTTAAAACAAACCTATTCACCCCCCTCTAAATATTTAACTAAACTTAGAAAAGACTCACTTAATATGTATAATCTTGCTTGCGCGCCATTCATTTTTGTGAACCATTGCTGACATAATGTTTTCATGGACAGGGCTTTTATCACTGAGGAGACTATCGAATCATTTTGTTGAGTGGTTGAGTCATTTATGAAATGTGTGGATGGTAAACAACCAACTACTATCTTTATAGACCAAGATCAAATAATTTTAGTTACTATTGAACGAGTATTGACCACTACTAGCCAACAGATATGCTAGTTACACATATGCAAGAAGGCACACTCAAAAGTCTCGAGCTTCAACCATGACATAATTATTCAAATATTTTTCTAAAATTGTATGGACAAGTGTGATGGTGATGATGAGTTCAATATGTATGAGCACAAAATGATAATGAGAGGAAGTCTACATGAGAACAGATAGTTGCGAGATCTTTATACTATTAGGAGGAGGTGGTTTATTGTGTTCAATAAAAGTGTATTAGACCTAGATATTTTGTCCACCCAAAAAAGCAAGACAACCAATAATTGCCTGCATGGATGTTCGAAGGCAACTAGTTCACTTATTCAGTTTTTTCAGAAATGGAGAAACCTGTCTCATTATGGGGGCGCAGTGAGCATGATGAAAATTTCAAGTGCAAGAACGATGTTGTTAGCTTATGATACAAAATGTGTATCTTACTAAAGCACATTTCAAAGCAATACACTCAAAAATTATTCGCAATTTTTGAAAAAAACTTTCACGGAGGATTGTGGGAGTTAATATGGTGGATGAAACAAGATATGATGACAACAACATATTATATATGACAATGCAAAGCAATGTAGTTGATGTTGATAAAAGATGGTTTGTTAGCTATAATTCTACAACCAATGATGTGCAGTGCTCATGTTGTAGTTTCGAGACTAAAGGTAACTTATGACAGCACATCTTATGGATTTACAATTTAAGAAATGCTAAGTAAATTCCAGTTAAGTACATCATTAAAATATTTACTATAAAGGCCAAGACGGCATCTTTCTACCTGATACATCCTCTATAACAAATTTTTACTCGAACTTGATATTTAGAAAACACCTAATGCGATTAAGCTATGACCTCACATGACAAGTTAAAATTGCAAACTTGCAAAGGAACATGTTGTAAGTACACTGAATGTCTTGTCAAAAAATAGATGAGTTGTTTAACAATGACGAGCGACACAAGAAAGATTATCTAGATGTAAATGCAAATATTAAGACAACCGTAAAGGGCCTATGAAGAGATCAACATGTGTGTCAAATGCACGTATGAAAGACCATTGAGAGCGAGATAATCAAAAACCTCGTAATATATTGTATTTTTTTCTTAATATGTTAAATACAACCTCATGTTATGAAACGTAGTAATGCTCCTTTTTTAAAAATGCATCGCAAGAAAGAAAGTGGAGGGCAAGGGAAAAGAGGTCAATGATGATAGCACACCAATTTTAAAGAATTTGAGTTCTTTGGCAGGCCCACTAATGAACATAAAGTTTCTCCACCGGCCATGCCTACATGTTTAGATTCAAACGATGACTACTTCATTAATTTGTCATATAATTTTTCAAGCATTTTGGATGTATTCAAACCCTTTGAAAGCATAATAAGTATTCAAGCAATGATAATAACTATATTAGATTTCATGGTACTATTGTATGTACAATAGCAGAATGGAAGCAATATGCAAAGCACAATGCATCCTTCATATACGATAATTTGTGTCCATCTGGAGTAGCATAGACATAGAACGATAACAAAATCTCAAATAACTCACAGTCATAACCACATAGAACACCCACATTGTAAGTTGTATATAACAAAATCAAGAGCCAAAGAAACACTCTTCCATAAGAATTGTTCGCTAGAACTAAATCATGGAAAACACGAAAATATCGCTAGCAATCTCAGCCTGAAAACATGGCATTTCAGATTGCCAACTTCTACTGTTTTCCCATGATATCTTCTTCATCGAGAGAGCTGCCTCCATGTACTTAATCACAAACATGCCATAGTAATTCCCATTTTCCTGCTTTGGGATTTCATTAACTTTCACAATCTGCCATTCTAAGATATTTGGTGGCAAGGCATCGCTTGCATCCTCATGGAATATACAGACATATTTGAAGCATAAGACAAGGAATTAGTAAATGATAAAAAGAAGTATTACAAAACAATCTAACATTACCATACCAAATCTGGAAGTGATGCTCGATGACAGCCACTCGGTGGAGAATCATAGAAATCACAGTAACAATGCCTAAGGTTGCATACCAACAACACTAATAAATTTGTACATGTACTCGCATAAGTAAGATGTTGACTTTACTGGCATTGTCCACAGTGATATGACTAATCTGCGTTTTGGAGTTGCACATCTTGTTCATCTTGTAGTACTGCATTTGTACAACCCCGTATTCGCGGATTGGGGTCCCCAAGAAGGCGCAAGGCTTGCTACGCAGTTTTAAGTTTTTTGAGGGTTTTGCACTCTTGGGGGCCTATTTATGGTCGATCTTCATAATATACTAGTAGGGGGATGCAATATTTGCCTCCCCCCGACCTGTTTTCAGGGGGCGGGGGCGGCGAGAGGCCGACTCAAGGGTCGCCCGGCAGCCTCGTCCCAGCTCGCCCGGCCGGCTCGTCCCAGCTCGCCCGGCCAGCTCGACCAAGCTCGTCCCAGCTCGCCCGACCAGCTCGCCCGGCCAGCTCGTCCGGTCAGCTTTCCCGGCCAGTTCGTCCCGGCCAGCTCGACCCAGCTCGCCCGGCCAGCTCGTCCCAACTCGTCCCTGCCAAGTTCCCGCCCAGTCCAGGGTATGATAATAATTTCAGAGCAGTGGAGGTTGGCTATTTGCAGGCCGTTCTCAAAAAACCATAAATAGACCCTTAGGGGTGCCTTGGGGGGCATGAGTTCTTCACCACTTCATCTTCTTCCTTATCTTCCAAGGCACCTACCTCAGCATTGGCTAGGGAGGGGGAGATCTCATAGGTCTTCCAGGTGTGAGGTGGGACCTCCACACTAGATCCAAGGGTCATTTCAAAATTCAAGTCCCTCGCTAAGGGACGGCTTGGGAGAAGTAGGTGTGAGCTGCACCCTAGGTCTGAACTCTATGTGGAACCGATTTTTCGGTTTCAACATTCTGGTGCGATGAGTGTGGACCGCGGCTCATACAAAAGTTCCTGAGCAAGTTCCATGGCGGGAGATCATGGAGGAGGTGATGACCTTGGCGAGCTCCCCAACCCTTCACCCTTCGTAGGGAGGGAAGAGTTCATAGCGTCCATCCAAGGCATCATGGAGATGCTGCGAAGTATTACTCCTCGAGGTAACTGCTCAACTACCACCCCTAAGGACTTAGCTTCCAGGGATCTCGGCGAGACAGCTTCCAGGGATCTCAGTAAGACAACTTCAAGGGATCTCAGTGAGACAGCCCAAGAGGGGTTAGGCGAGAGTGCCCCAGGGAGGCAGGCCCCCAGGAAACTCCTATCTCCACCACATCAAGTTATGGCGGTCGACCAAAAGAGAAAGAGACGAAGGAGGAATCGCTCAGGGGGGAGGAACTGAGGCCCCAAGGAATAGGGAGTTAGTGGAGAGATCGCACCCTGACTCGCCCAGAGTTCCATATGTATTTTCCTTGTAATGAGTATCCCCAGCCAGGTTAGGTTATGGTAGGTTGTATGTAAATGTATTTTTTTTCTTTACTAAGTATTTTTTTCTCCGAGATGGTTCCGCTGACTAGGCTCTAACTAGCTGGAAGGGCAGGTTGATCTCTCGTAGAGGCTAAGTATTTTTTGCTTCGAGATGGTTCCGCTGACCAGACTCTCACTAGCTGGTAAGGCAGGTTGACCTCTCGTGGAGGCTAAGTGTAACGACCCCATCCGTTAGATGACGTATAGTAGAAGGTCCGGCCGGGGCCCCACACTATATGCCACAAACAGACGGTGAGGTCACAGGATAATACCAAACCAAACACGAATCCTAACTCAGAGCATTCTAGCGGAAGCTTTAAGTTACAACTTTGAACTCTTAACCGGAATGTCCAATATATAAAACCACATTTATATATATACCATGGAATGTACACAACCACAAGAGTTTGGCCTTAAGGCCTTACAGTTCCTCGGAACATACATCATGTTTTACAAACCTCGGCGCGCAGGCCGGCCATACATGAGTAAAAAGAGAAAACAAAACAAAGCCATTCGCTTAGCCTTCCAGGCTAGCCGCAGCAGCAGCAGCAACAGCAGTAGGGCTCTCCCGCCCATCACTTACCACTTGGCTCTCCAGCACCTGCACGGGAACAATTCCACCCAACTGGTGGCAAACAATGCAACGGTCAGCTTTCAGCTGACCCAATTATAACAATCCTACCCCTTTCTTGGGGCATGAGCATTCTTTCCCTGCAAGCATGGCATCATCAATAGCAACTATGTGCGCGCAGGCACATTCAAGCCATCACAACCATCGGCCACCCGGCCCGACAGTCCGTGCACTTAGGGCACATTTTCGGTGTACCAGAATACCAGGGTCAACACCACCGTCTACACGGTATTTGAGCATTTCAGTCTTTCCGGCGCGCGGGCCTAAGACTCTCATTAGGCGCTCCAACAAAACCTATACCAGGCTTCCAAGTCGGACGGACCTAACGCAGGTACGGATCAGCCACCCCCCGTTGCTCAAGTCGCCGAGCCACCTCGAATACGGAAGTATCCATGGCATTTTATAGGCGCGGGTCGGTTTCACCTTTCCTGTTCGGCACTCAGCCTTTTCAACGAGTTGCAGCCCAACGGCTCAACTACTCACAAAGTGGCAACGCACGGCCACAAGAGTTGCCGCCAACCCTCATCATTTCCTGGACATCGTCCAGTACTTCCTGCCGCACCAAGCAACAGGTAGGAACAAGGCATCACAAGCCATAGGCATCACAAGCCATTATCACGGAGCCTTCTCCGATATGCAAACAAGCATCACCAATCCAGATTCCATCCAGATGGGCTTCACACAGCATGCCTAGAGCCGTACTCCAATTCCGGCCTCTAACAAGGGGGACTTCACATATCTACCCCAAGGGACACCACAGCCCACCGCACACTCGCGGGGAAGGGTTCTCCCTATGCAATGCAGAAAAGAAGGACTTCACATGTCCAAGGAGGGAGATCGTTACCCTTGTCGATCTCTTCGGTGCCATCGCAAACTAGCCGGTGAGAAAGAACCGCAGCAGCCTTGCCTTCACAACGCCGGCTTCGGATCGCGTATCGGACCACGGGAGCTCCGCCGGTGGCTAGCTCTCCTCCTCCTTCTTCCTCTCTTCCTCTCTCTTCCTTAAGGATAATCAAGAATGACTTCTTCAATCCTCTTTCACGACTTATCCAGCCCAAGAAACCACCTGAGCCTTTGGATCAAAAGAGAGGAAACTGAACGGCCAAGATTATCCCAAAATTTCACTTTTTGGCCGACACGGCCTGTGACACGCCCGTGTCACAGGCCGTGTACCCTTCAGCGGCACACGCGTTATTGAACCGACTGACCAACACGGGGGTCGACACGCCCGTGTCGAACCTGACACGCCCGTGTCAAACCCGAGACACGCCCGTGTCTCCTGCTCCATCGAGCTGCAACCAGTACACGGGTCGGAACACGGCAGCTGACACGCCCGTGTCCAGCTCGACACGCCCGTGTGCCCGGCCGTGTTCAAGGCCGTGTCCGGCTCTGACTTGAATAGGCTAAATCCGCAAAATAAATCGAACACGCCCTGGGACACGCCCGTGTCCCAGGCCGTGTCACCCGACACGCCCTGGGACACGCCCGTGTCCCAGGCCGTGTAACCTGACCTGCTACTCAAATTTCAAGTTGAGTCTTTTGGGGCCTTTTTGGGGTGTTACAACCCTCCCCCCCCTTATCAAAATTTCGTCCCGAAATTTGCACGGTAAGGAAAGAAAACCAGCAATGCTATAAGCATGTTATAACAAAAAGTACACGGTCTACAGTTTATACAAATAACTCGGGAAACTCGGCTCGCATGGTCTGCTCCCACTCCCATGTTAGCTCTTCACGGCCACAATTGTCCCATCGGACCTTGACCATCCCGATCACTTTGTTCCGCAACTGTTTTTCGGCTCGATCCTCGATCCAAATGGGTCTAACCCTCGTCGTTAGCCCATACTCGACCGGTACCCGATCAGCCTCCACGACTTGAGCTGGATCCTTTACCGCCTTACGAAGGACTGAGATGTGAAACACATCATGTAATCCATCCAAGTCCGCTGAAAGTGCTAGTCGATAAGCAGCTTCCCCAACACGCTCCACCACCTCAAACGGACCAAGATACCTCGGACTTAGCTTTTTCAAACGCCGAATCCTGGACACACCTTTGAAGGGTTTGATCTTCAAATATACCCAATCACCTACCACGAACTCCACGTTCCGGTGCTTGGCATTGTAGTATTTCGCTTGACGATCTTGGGCTATCAATAGCCTCTCCCGAATAGAGCGTATGAGCGAAGTAGCTTCTTCGACTTCCTTTTTCCCATTCAGCTTCGATTCGCCTGCTTCTGCCCAAGCTAACGGTGTACGGCATTTCCGACCATACAATGCTTCGAATGGTGCCATACCAATACTCGCTTGGTAGCTATTATTATAGGCAAATTCGACGAGAAATATGTAATCTTCCCATCTCTTACCAAAGTCTAGGGCGCACATGCGGAGCATGTCCTCCATCGTCCTGTTGGTTCGTTCAGTCTGGCCATCCGTTTGGGGATGAAAGGTCGTACTAAACGCTAACTTTGTACCCAACATTTGATGAACGAGCCGCCAATCATTCGATGTGAACCGCCCATCACGGTCACTAACGATGCTCCGAGGAACACCGTGCAGTCGAACAACCTGCTCCACATACAGCTTGGCCAAGGTTTCCACTGAATCGTCTCTTCTGTTTGGAAGGAAGTGCGCCACTTTCGTCAACCGGTCCACAATCACCCAGATGGAATCATGACCGCGTTGAGATCTCGGCAACCCGTGCACGAAATCCATCGAAATATCATCGAACTTCCACTCCGGAATAGGTAACGACTTCAGAAAACCGCCAGGCTTCTGGCATTCTGCTTTCACCAACGCACAGGTGTTGCATTTAGCCACATAACGAGCCACATCTTTCTTTAGTCCGGGCCACCAGAACAGCTTTTTCATATCCCTGTACATCTTTGTGCTCCCTGGGTGAACTGAGTACTTTGCAAAGTGAGCTTCGTACATCAACTCTTCCCTCAGTTTACCCACATTTGGGACGCACACTCGACCATTTCTCCGTAACAACCCGTTATCCCAAGAGAATTGATCATCCGGCCCATCTTTAGCATAGCGCTGGAGACTTTCATCAAGCTCCGTTGCTCGCCGAACTCTGTCCGTAAGGTCATATTGCACCTCCGTCCAGTTTAAGCACGCATCGGTTGACGCACCCTTGTCAACACACGATATCTCCATTGCCTCCAATTCTTGGATCAAACGCTGATCATGCCTCTGCAACCAGCTTGCCCGTACCGGAGTCTTCCGACTCAAAGCATCAGCGACCACATTTCCCTTCCCGGGAGTATAGTGAATCTCGAAGGTGTAGTCCCCGAGGAACTCCATCCATCTTCGTTGTCGCATATTCAGATCCTTCTGATCCAACAAATACTTTAGGCTCTTGTGATCCGTATAGATATCCACTTTCACGCCATATAGATAGTGCCGCCACAACTTGAGCGCAAAGATTACCGCCGCCAACTCCAAATCATGGACGGGATAATTCCGCTCATGCACTTTCAACTGACGCGAGCCATAAGCAATCACTTTCCCAAACTGCAGAAGAACGCAGCCTAAGCCGCTCCCAGATGCATCACTATAGATCTCATACCCATCGGTACCACATGGAGACGTCAACACTGGCGCCGTGGTCAAACGACTCTTCAAGTCTTCAAAAGCTCGTGCGCACTCCGGCGTCCAAATGAACTTTTGATCTTTTCTCGTCAGCGTGGTGAGAGGTAAAGCAATCCGTGAGAAGTTTTCCACAAACCGTCTATAGTAGCCCGCAAGTCCAAGGAAGCTCCTGACCTCGGCCACTGAAGACATCACTGGCCAATCTCGGATGGCACTTATCTTCAACGGATCCACCGCGATACCCTCTCCGCTTACCACATGGCCTAAGAAGGCTACTGAAGAGAGCCAGAACTCGCACTTTGAGAACTTGGCAAAAAGCTTATTCCTCCGCAGGGTATGCAAGACCAACCGCAAATGGTTTGCGTGATCCTCTTCCGACTGAGAGTATACTAAGATGTCATCGATAAACACAATAACAAACAAATCCAAATACTCTCGGAACGTTCGATGCATTAGGTCCATAAATACCGAAGGCGCATTACATAGGCCAAACGGCATTACCGTGAACTCATAATGCCCGTAGCGTGTTCCAAACGCTGTCTTGGGAATGTCACCGTCCCGAAACCTTAGCTGATAATATCCCGATTTCAGATCCAACTTGGAATAGACCGTTGATCCCGCCAGCTGATCAAAAAGGTCATCAATCCGTGGGATCGGATACTTATTTTTCTCCGTCAGCTTATTCAACTCGCGGTAGTCAATACACAACCGTAAGCTACCGTCTTTCTTTTTCACAAAGAGAACAGGCGCGCTCCAAGGTGACATACTTGGGCGTATATATCCCTGCTCCAACAACTCTTGCAGTTGGACTTTCAACTCAGCCATCTCTTTTGGCGCGACGCGATATGGAGAGCGGGCCACAGGTTTCGCACCTGGCACCAACTCAATAGAGAAGTCAATCTCCCGCTGGGGTGGTAACCCAGGAAGATCTTTAGGAAACACATCGGCAAACTCTGACACAACTGGCACTTCACCGACACTGGCCTTTGGCTCAACAGCCTGAATTAGCGTGAAGAATAACTCCGCGCCCTTCCGCACAGCATTGACGACTTGGAGTGCAGACAACAACGTTCCGCCAACTCCTCGCATACCAGCGAACTTCGTCACAAGCCCGGTATTCTGGCCCAGTGTAATCTCTTTGGAGTTGCAATCAATAAAGGCACGCTGCTCCGAGAGCCAGTCCATACCAAAGATCACATCAAACTCCGATAACGGTAGCACAGCTGCACACAAACCGAAATCCCGACTTCCTATTTGCACATCCACATCGCAAGCCCTATCCGCAAGCATCACACAGCCATTCGGCAATAGCACCCTTGTACTATCCACCGTCACATGACTCGGTACCCCAATTCGAGATACGAAATCCTCAGACAGAAAAGAATGCGAAGCACCCGTATCAAACAGGGCTCTCGCTAAGTTATTCCGAATCAGGACAAAGCCTGCAGCACACACACATCATGCACAAGCTAAACAAAACCAAAACCAAAAGCACAGCAAGTAAACTAACTCAACTCGTACCTGTGACGACGTCACTTTGCTTAATCGCTTCCTGTTGGCCAAGTTGATAGATTCGGGGCTGCGCCTGGGAAGCAGAGGAATCCACCACCGCTTTGCCCTTCTCAGCATACGACGCACCCGTCTTCTTTTCCCCTTTGGGCTGCACAACCCGGCAGTCCCGAGCAATATGCCCCACCCGGCCACAGTTATAGCACGTACGAGCATCCGGCCTTGATGTCGCTCCCGACACAACGGTCGTAGTCACTTGCCCAGATGGCTTGGACCTCTTGCCCCCTTTCTTCTGGTAAAACGACTTGCCTGGGCGAGGTGCTTGAAACTCTGGCTTAGACACCACCAAGCCCTTATTCCCTTGCACTCGCCTCATGTCCTTCTCCAACGCGCACGCCGTATCAACCAACGCCTGGAACCCTTGGCTCACAGAACTCGAAAGCAGGAATCGTAACTCATCCCGCAATCCTTCATAGAACCGATTCGTTTTCCTTTGGTCATCCGCGAAGATTGTTCCCGCATATCGTCCCAACCTGGTAAACTCGTGCAAGTAGACATCCACACTATCTTCCCTTTGCTTTAACCATTGGAACTCATTTTCCATAGCAATACGTTGCGCCGCTGGGACATGTTTCGCCAGAAATATCCGAGAGAACTCCTCAATCGACACTTGTGTTAATTGCCTGCCCGCCAAGTGGTGTAGCTCAACCTCGTCCCACCACAACCGCGCCTCCCCTTCAAGCATGAAGGTGGCTAAGGTGACCTTGAGAGTTTCCTCCGCCCTAATCGCTGTCATTATCCTCTTGACACGCGATAACCAATCTTCCGCCTGCGTTGGGGATCCCATTCCCGCAAACGTCGGAGGACTGAAGCTCATAAATTGCTTCAACTGTCGGTCAGCAGCCCGTGGATCTACAGCCTCAACC